>OY728142.1:819547888-820123977 GCA_963277665.1 Viscum album
AATTCCTACCACTACACTTATATTTTTTAAAACCAAAAAGTCAACATAAATATTATGGTAATCATACATTATAAGAAAAATACCCCAACTTGGAAAATACTTCAGTCAAATATGAGTGCCACCACCCACATCTTGGCATGCCATTTGGTGAAAAACATGATTCCCATCAATTCTTGTAATGTAATGTTTGGAAGATAAAACATTTTCAGTAAAAGACATAATTATCTTTAAAATTGTACCATAAGGCTACATTCCTTAATCATGTTCTGAAATAGATATATTGATAACCTGAAAATCATATTTGAGAATAATTTTACTCAAATTATTTTCATAAGAAAATTATAATCCGAAAAAAATTTCCTAGGCCTCAGTAATATGAGGACTCAAATTGGAATAAAAGAATTATATAAAACTATAATAACAACCTCTATTATCCTAAGTGACTAAACCTACCCAGACCCTATTATTCCTAGGAAAAAAACATCCTTAAAAATTTTAAGGAATCCCGAAGTGGGGGGATCCATCTACCCATAATGGGGTCACCTTTCACCTTATAGAAAAAAATAGTTTAAGAGTTAAAAGTTTGTTGGATATTCATTTTATTTGAAACACAAAAGATATTAAAATGTTCATCCTAGTTGAAAATAAAATTATTCTGTTAAACCCATATCATCAAAGACTTAAAACAAATCTCACAAGTTTTTTCAATAGGAATCTATGAAACCACTTAAAAATGTAAGATAATAAATAATAGGTATGTTCAAAGACTTCCAAAAAATTATCTTTCAATGTGTTCAAGAGTCAACTTACTTCTGGGAAACCCAAAAATGTATAAGAAGAGCATTTGACATTGCAGTGGTGATGTGAGCATAAAAGATCACTATAACACCTGAAGAATTTATAAATATATTTAATATTGAATTTATAAAACATTTAATCTCTACAAAACACCACTTTAATATAACCATGAAAAGTAAACAAAAATTTCCCACCTCTATTATTTGAATTTGAAAAAACTAACACACATAGTAGTGTTCAGTATGATATTTAGAGTATAATATGGATAAAATATTTTTTTGGTGAATAATAACGTACCGTTATGAATAGTGAGTAATATTAATGAATATTAAATCAGCCAAAAAAAAATTTAAACTTAACCCATAAATGTATTAATACAATTTAGACATCTTAAAAGTGAAAAATGATCAAATTATAAGTATTGGTACGTTTGCATGTCCTAAATATTTTACTTAAAATTTTATTATTAAATATAATAATTTAAAATGGATAGTTATTTTCATAAAATGTATTTATAAATTTTTAATTTATTGTCTTATGGTAATAATTTAATCTTATGAGACCATGATTAATTTCTCAATGTGTTATAAAATGAGTTATAGTTTTAATGTTGTTTTTTTGAATAAATTATGATTTTATTTTAAAATTATATTAAAATTATTTAGAAAACTATTATAAAAAAATTGATTACATTTTTTAATTCTAGATATTGAAAAATTGTTAGGGATAATTTTTGGTATTTTTATGAAATACTCAAATTTTTTATGAATATTGAAAGACGGTAAAATACCGTATATACAAATTATCAGTTAAATACATTATTTATGACATTAAAAGTGATGTAATACCTATTGGTTCAAACTCACATGCAATTATTACTATTCTTGGTCATGTAATCATAACTATTTTTGGTCTTGAGGGAAGTTATTTAATTAATGATTAAGAAATTATGAAAAACCCTCATCTCCCTCACTATAACCCCCCCCCCAATCCCTCTTATATTTACTCCTAAAAGCATTGAATCTCCACAAATTCCAACTCAAATACCTTTCTTTAGTCACTACAAGCATTGAATAAGCTCTTGGTATTTCCATTAGACCAAAATCCATTTCTTTACGGAGGATCTCAAGTAGGTTATTTCAAGAGGTAAAGAACCTTTCTTTTTTCACTTTTTTTCATTTCAATTTATCTTCTTTTGTTATCCAGTCCCAACCTCTAGCATCTAAATGTTCAAGATAGATCCAATATAATATATATAATATAATTATATGATTTTAATGGGAGAACCATCATAAATATCTTATCTCTCTCTCTCTCCCTTATTTTATAAATGAAATCAATGTCCATGAGGTTCAATTTATAACCTTCGTGGATGACAAAGTTTCATTATTCAATTTATCCTTAATTACTGGTCATGAAAACATTTTTATGGTTGAACTAGATTATAATTTATTTATTATATCTTATATATGGTTATGGAATAATATTTTACATATTTTTTTAATTAATAAATCAAAATGAGTTCTTTGTGTTCAAAAACCGAAAATTATCCCAAATTGTTTTCATTGAATAATTTATATAATGATTCATCTTCACTATAAGTAACCAAATTTAATTTACAACAATTTAACCTTATGTATTTTCAGTAATATCATTTAACTTAGATTCTGGATAACCATCATCATTTTACATGATTATCTGTTCATGTATATAAGTACACTGGTCATGAAGAAAACACTCAAAAAATTGAACATTTTAATCCCATCAAGAAGGCCTTGATCAAACATAAAAATCCTTTATTAAATCAATTAAAAATAAAATATTATATATATATATATATATATATATTAATTTAATTTTTTTGTCTTTGACACTAAGATCAAGTGTTGAACACCAACAAACTTAAGGTAAGGGGTTTCTTCATCTCACTTCAATTTTTGTGAGATATTCCATATTCACCACTATTAATAATGTATGGTGTATGTGTACTGCCCATTAATGTTTCATACCCTTAATCTATTTACATTCATGATACTGAATTATTATTTAATGACTATTAATTTTGGTACATATAATTTAATTGATTGCAATGTTGTAAGCATTTTCTACCAGAACCCACATTTTCATTCGAGATTCTCTTATTCTCTAATCACCTCATAAAATTATTATTTATTCATATGTACTCATAATAGATTCCATATAAATTTTCTATATATTTTTACCAATTAAAATCCTTCTTTATTTTGTGTACAGTTACATGTTTTACAAAAATCTTTCAAAAACTTCTTCTAAAATGCAATCCTGATTAATGGAGCTTTTGAAATTATTATCTATTTTTATGTTCACTATATAATAAATTTTATTCCATATTTATCTTTATAAAATCATAAATTTTATCATAAATATAAATTTTTATTCATTTCTGGTTTTATGAAAGAATACATAGCTTTATGCTTTAAAATCCTTTAATATTTTTCTTTAATCGCACTAAAATGTTTTATTTCTAAAGCTTCCTTAAAACACTTTTTTAATGATTTCAACTCAATATGTATTTATTTTAGCCTCAAATATAATTTCAGTTACTTTAATTTTTATTTTTATTTTTATAAATGTTTACAATATGATTTCATGGGAAATGAAAATGATTTCCCAAAAGAATTATTCTTTCAAAAGTAAAAAGGATTTTTCCCATCTTGCATAAATATTTTTTAAGTATATGACTTTTTCACCACATATTAAAGGATTTTTGTGTATGTAATTCCCAAGGTTATATCATATCAATAGTCCCTTATTCTCATGATATTCTAAGGGAATGTGATTTCAATATTTTAATGTTGTATGGGAGACATTGAAATTTCAAAAAAATTATTTCCTCCTGAATTTTTAGAGGGTCTAATTTAAAAATATATTTGTCCATGTAAACATCTGTTATTGAATATTGTACATAATTGAGGTTTATATATGATGATATCATCAAAAATATATTTTTTGAATGATTTCTGGTTATTCTGACTGTGGAAGTTCTATTTTGATACCATTCACCATATTATTCCGAATGGATAGTGTTTATGTTCAGTGATTAGGGAATGTTATTTACATTTCATATGTTAGTTTCAATATGAATTTATATGTTGATTACGATCACCCCTTTCATATGAGGAATGCATTGGAATTAGTATGTGATGGGTGGGGCAAGCCCTATCCTCCCGATGCATCGATAGGTCTTATGAGACAAATAGATATAGACTTGGTCGAGGAATTTCCCATTTTGAAATATGGTTTTGGTCAAGGACTTAATCATTTTTTTAGACTTCTTGGATGAGGCCATGATTTTAAGGTTTAGAATATAGAGCATATGCAATCCCCTCATTAAGAAAATAGTAATTAAAAGTTCATGTGTTCATTCATCTATTATAATACCCATGATTATGTTTTATTATAGAATTTATACTAAGCTCAAATTACTTCCATAATATGTTCATTTTTATGATTTATAAAGTCATGTGTTTTCAAGTTTTCACCATTCCTAATGTTTATGTTTATGCTATCTTGCACTGTATTTCTTACTATTTCTGAGAGTTTGAGCTCAGTTATTTTTGATGTTTCATTTTCCCAGGATATGATGAAATAAGTTATGTGTGACTTGTAGGCATAATTTAGAAGGCAAGGATGTTTCTAATGGAATAATTTTGTATTTTTTTCATTTTATGATGTAATGCTTAACTTACATAGGTATATTGTTTCCAAAACTAATAAACTACTTAGTCATTCAGATTTTATACTTTTCAATCATGCTAATTATTAAAATAATGAACCATCTCCAAGCTTTTGGGTATGGGGCATTATAGTTAGTATAAAATGAATTTTAGTAGAAAACATTGAAACTAAATTTAGAAAAAGTAAATTTGTAAACATAAACCTATGGTATAAATTAGGGATTTCAATACAAGGACATCCTATAATTTTGGTATGGAATAGATAATGTGGTTTATCATGAAATTACATCTTTATCAGGATAAAAAAAGTAGATGTGGCTTTGGAACAGTTGTATATTAGGGTAAATCCTGAAAACACCGCTTTGATCTAGACTCAAATGGGAAATGTGAACGATAATGGGCCTTGATGCACTCTAGGTTTGACACTCTCAAGGGATATGAGTTGGTAAATTCATAAGCATGTAACAAAAAATTATGATGGATTCATGCCCTCAATGTATCCAAAGTATATGGTTCTTGGATTTATGATGCATAAATTTATGTTATCTGTAATACCTTGTTTATATATATAGAGAGTTCATAATTTTAAGAGTTAATATATAATATAGAATTTATTAGAAATTTCACCTTGAAGAATGAATGAGAACGTCACCAATGAAAGAGATGCAAAGAGTAACAAGGATCATATCTCATAATGTCTTAATACATCATTTCAAGGGAATATTGTCTCCAAAGTATCCTCATCATATTAGTAAATATTATCACGTGATAAAAATGTATGTAAAGACTTAACTGAGTCATATGGCTTTGAAGGGAAGAAAAAGATAAATATTATGGCAAAGAAAAACATGGATAAAGGGAAGAAGGGAAAGTTTTATCTTCCCACAGGTGATAATTTTATATGGAAACACCTTGGTATATGGTTGAGAGGAAAATTAGTTAGTTCAAGTGTGGAGAAAAAGTCCACCATGCTCATAATTGCAATACAAGGAATGAATTTTTCTATATTAAATACTTCAAATATAAGGTGATAGGATAGTATGTGAATCAATGTCCCAAGCTTCAAATGAATATACCTCAAATTATGATTTTGTATAATGATTAAGTTATGTTGCTTACTTAGATAAAATAGAATTAACAATATCCCTAGTCAAGAATCATGTCCTTTTATGATTTTGTCAGTAATATACTGTTTGTATGAATTATGATATATTTAAATATTTTAAATTAGTACAATTTTATTAAGGATTTGAGGTTGTATGATTAATGGTATAAAGGAAAAGTGATTTGGTAAAAAGATACACATTTTAAGAAAAACACGATTGAGAGAAAGACAACCTTTAATATATATCTAATGTTGGTATAATTATGATGAAATGATTGATTCAGATATGTACTGACTACCTTGAAACTGATTATTTACTTTTCAAGATATGGTCTATGCAATCCTCAATAGAGTTTACAACACTTTTGGATTTAAGGAATATATCCAATAATATGTATCTTACTTATGGAATACCAAAGAATTCATGTTTCTAATATGGGTTTTTTATGGTAGTTCATGTTATTACCATATTTCAAGACGATATATTATAATGTTATTCACATGTTTGGAATTTGAATTTTAGATATATTTCTTGTTAATTAATGTTTAATGATAACATAAACTTTGAAATTTAGAACCCTTTATTATAATGTGTTGAATCAATGTATTTTACAATTTTTAACTATTTATGAAATATTTAAAGTTGATCATTATATGGATTTTAGAGTTTAATGTCACTACGTGATGGTTTGATTATGCTCCCATGACCATGTTGTGTAATTATAATGCATTGTTTTGTAGTAATAATTGCATTTTCCTTTCCTATTATAAATATAAAAATTTATCCATATTCATCAAATGTGTTTACCATAAGGGAATTTTCAATTATAAACCATTAACTTTCGATTTAAATTTCATATTTTGAGGAAGATATTTTAGTATATAAGGGATAATAAAACCTCACAAGAATTTAAAAATAGATTTAATATAGAATTCATGAAACATTGAGTCTCTAAAAAACACTTCTTTGTTATAATGTATAAAATTAATCATAATTTTTTCACCTCTATGATTTGAAATTTAAAAAATTGACATATATAGTTGTGTTCAGTTAGATATTTAGAGTCTTATAAAACAAACATAATTTCTCATAAATACTAAAATGCCATTATGAGTAGTAACACACCCTTATGAATAGTAATGAATAATAATGAATATTAAATCATCCATAGAAATGTAAACTCCATCCATGAATGAATAATTTCAATTTATTCATATTAAAAGTCAAAAAAATGGATCAAATTATATGTATTAGTATTTTTTTCATGTCATAAATATTTTAATTACAATTTTAGGATTAAATTTAATAATTTAAAATGGAAAGGTATTTTCATAAAATGTATTCAAAAAATTTTACTTTATAAACATATGGTTATAAGATAATTTTATGGGACATTGATTAATTTCTCAATGTGTTATAAAATGAGTTATAGTTTTAATGTTGTTTTTTTGAATAAATAATGAATTTATTTAAAAATTAAATTAAAAATAATTATACTTTTTTTTTCAAAAAATGAATTCATTTTTGATTTCTCCACAGGGAAAAATTGTTAGGGTATATTTGTGGTATTCTTCTAAAATACTCAAATTATTGATGAAAAGTGGTATACAGTAAAATATTGTATATACAAATTATTAATTAAATACACTATTTATGAAATCATAAGTGGTGTAATAACACTTGGTTCGAACTAACATGAAATTATTGCTATTATTGGTCTTGTAATAATCACTATTTTTGGTCTTGAGGGAAATTAATAAACCAATGATTAAATAATTATAAAAACTCTCCTCTCCTCCTCTATAAGCCCCCCGCACCCCCCCCCCCCCCCCCACTCCCTATTCTATTAACTCATATAACCCTTAAATATCCTCAATTTTCTGCCCGAATACTCTTACTTTGTCATTCCTCGTATCCATGAATCTCTTGTTCTTTACAAAAGAACAAAATCACTTCCCTTAAAGAGGTTCTCATGGAGGTTATTTCAAGAGGTAAAACACCTTTCTTTTTCATTAAGATTCATTTCTATTTATCTTCTATTGTTATCCTATCCTCTCTTTCTCTTTCCTTATTACCTTGATAGATATCGAATCATCTATATAATAGAATTGTGTCATGTTAATGGAAGAATCATTATGAATATCCTTACTCTCTCTCTCTCTTTCTCTTTTATTTTATAAATGAAATCAACATCTATGGGGTTCCAATTTATATCCTTCGTGGACGATGACTTTTTTTTCATAAATTTCTACTTCATTACTAGTCATAAAAAATATTTAGGATTGAAACAGATTATTATTTAATTATTATATCTTATATAAGGTTCTGGGATCATTTTTATACATATATTATTAATTAATAAATCAAAATGAGTTTGTTGTGTTCAAAAACCACCAATTAACAGAAAATGTTTTCATTAAATAATTTATATAATGATTAATATTCAATATGAGTAGATAAATTATATTTAAAACCATGTAACCTTATGTGTTTTCACTAATAACATATAACATCAATTCTGGATAACCATCACAAATTTACATGATTATCCATTCATGTATATAAGTACACTAATCATAAAGAAAACGCTCCCAGGCAATAAAATTGAACATGTTAAACCCAACAACAAGGCCATTAATGAATGTAATAAGTATATAACAAATAATTTTCATAAATAATTTGTTATGTAAATATTAATTAATGAATTTAATTTTGTTATCCATGACACTAAGATCAGGTGAAGAACACCAATACACATAAGGTAAGGGGTTTCTTCATGTCACTTCCATTTTGGTGAGATATTCCGTATTCACTTCTATTACTTGTTTCTTGTTTATTTATACTTATAATTGATGTTTAATACCATTTATATATTTATTTTAATGATACACAATTTATCATTTAAGGACTATTAATTTTGGCCAATATAATTTAATTTATTACAAAGTTTTAAACATTTTCTACCTGAACCTCCATTTTCATTTGGGTTGCTATTATTATCTATTAAACACATGAAATTATTATTTATTCTTATTTACACCTCATAAATTATATTTGAATTTTCTATATATTTTTACCAATAATAATCCTTATTTATTTTGTGGTAACTTACATGTTTTAAAATAATCATTCAAAAAATTCTTCGGAAATTCAATCCCAATTCAAGGAACATCTCAAATTCTTACTTATTTTAAAGTTCACTATTTAATATTTATTATGACATATTTATCTTTATAAAATCATAAATTTTAACATGAAAAAAGAATTTTTTTTCATTTCTGGTTTTATAAAAGAAAACATGCCTTTGTGTTTTAAAATCCTTCAATATTTTTCTTAAGTTGAACAAAAATGTTTTATTTATAAAGCTTCTTTAAAACTCATTTATAACTATCTAACCTCAATAAGACATTATTTAAGACTCAAATATAATTTCAATGAAAATACATTTTATTTTATTTGTTATACATGTTTACAATTTGACTTAGTGGTAAATAAAAATGATTTTCCAAAAGATCTCTTCTTTCAGAAGTAAAAATGATTTTCTCCTCTCACCTTAAATTTTATAATGTATATTCCTTTTTCACCAATTATTTCATGATTGTAGTGTATGTACATCCCTGGGTATATTATATCAAGAGTATCTTATTCTCATGATTTACTATGTGAATATGATTTGAATTATTCAAGGTTGTATGGTACACATTGGAATGTTTAAGGATTATTTCTTCACGAATATGAAATTGGTATCATTTAAAAATATATTTGTATATGATATAATCTTAATTTAATTATGTACTAAATTGAGGATTATATATTATGATATAATAAACAATATTTTATTTAAGGTTTTCTAGTTATTCTGACTATGTATGTACTATTTTAATATCATTCCCCATATTATTTGATTGGTAAGTTTTTATATTCGATGATTGGGGAAAGTTATTTACTTTTTAGATGTTATTTTAAATATGAATGTATATGTAGATTATTTATATAAATTTCATATGATGAATTCATTAGACTTAGTATGTGATGGGTGGGGCCGCCTATAGCCTCTAGATGCATTATTAGGTGACACGAGACAAATAGATGTAGACTTAGCCAAGGCCTTTCCCATTTTGATATATGGTTTTGGCCAAGGCCTTAATCATATTTTAGACGTATTTTCTAAGGCCTTGATGGTATAGTTTAGAGTGAACTAATTATGAACTTTCCTCATTATAAATATATTAATTTAAAGTTCATTTGGTTATTCATCTAGTTGAATACCACTGATTATGTTTTATTATGAAACTATTTACTGAGCTCATATTCCTTCCATAATGTGGTCAAATTTATTATTTGTAAAGCCATGTGTTTTAAATTATTCAACATGCCTAATGTTTGTGTTTATGATATCTTCTACTATATTTATTACTCATACTACGAATTTTTTCTTACCCCTTTTTTATGTTTCATTTTCCGAGTATATGATAAAGTATGTCATTAGTGACATGCATGAACAATCTAGTAGGAATGGATGTTTCAAATGAAATAATTTGGCGTTGTTTTTCATTTAATGATGTAATGTATAACTTATATATGTATATTGTTTCCAAAACTACTAAACATCTGGGTCCTTCGGGATTTGATTTTTTGTAATCATGACAATGTATTAAAATAATGCATCAACTCTAGGTTTTATGGGACGGGGTGTCACATCACTGAAAGAATAATTTTTTGTTTGGAAATTTCTCATAGGATGGATTATAAACAATATATTCCACTAAAAAATACTAATTTAGGGTAGTATGAACAAAATATAAAGTAATTTACCAGGATAATAGGTCATATAGTCGTGAAAATTTAGATTAAGTCTATGTATGACATAACCAAATAAGAACATGAGGCCTTGATGATCTAGAATAATTTATTTTTTTCCATACTAGAAATGATAAGAATGTTGATAATGTTATTGTGTTATCTTCATTATTCTATAAGACTAAAATAACCTGGTTCTATTCATATAGATCATCATTAAACAACTCTCAAAATTTTGATTTTTTAAGACCTAGAACATCTTGTGTCCTCACCCTTAAGCTAATATTATCAATGATCAAGTGGTCATTTCAAATCCTAGCCTCCTCACCATTTCCAGTATTTATAATAAGGCCCATACTCAAAAGGATACATGAACCCCACATGATTCTCCAAATAAATCATGGACTAATACTCAATTATGTATTGATAAAATCTATATGAGGAAATACTTAACACGTAGAACCTAAAAACATAATGAATTTGGTTTTTATAGTAGGTTTTAACCTTTATTTTCAAGAAACGCATCATTTAAAAGTCTCATGTTCTTGAAACCCAATCTCTCGCAAGCCATTAGATCAAAAAAATTCTCATTCCACTAAATGTAAATTTATCTTAGAATTATGGTAACCCCACAATAAAAAAGAGGATACATAATGTAAATTTTCAATAAGGACATCCAAGAGTTTCAATATGGGCATCATGTTTGTGGGGATGGGTGGAGGCACCACTATTACCAGAATATCATTCCATACCTTTGACACATTCTTTCATGACCACACCTGAACTTTTTATATATCATAATATCCCAATTCTTTCTACCCTCAGATCTGTATACCCATCAAATCCCTCAATTTCTACACATTTCATAACATTTATGGATTTTCTATACATCCCACTTTTTTGAGATTACAAAGTTATATATTTTTAACTTAATAAATGATATAAAATTTATTGTATATTTATTTTAAAAATATAAATAATTTTAAAATATTAATTATAATTTTATGTTTTTAATTAAATAATATTAATCTCTATCAATTAAAATTTTATGTATAATAATTGATTTGTTATATTTTTAATAATCAACCATTACATAATAACTTAATTTAAAAAAAATATGAACCATAATTCATATTCATAATCATATAGTTTTATAAAATTAATAATTTAATATATATTAATTAATTAGAAAATTATTAACAAAATTTGTATAAAAATTATTTAAAAATTATATAATTAAATAATAAAATTTGAAAAGGTACATTCTAAAGAAAATTTGTTAAATAAAATTAACAGTTTCTCGTTCAAAATGAAAAGATAATTTTTTGAGTTCTAAAAAAATATAGTAGAATTTAAAAAATTATATTTGTATTAGTTTTCCTTTATATGTATATAAATTAACTAATAAATAATTAAAAATAATTTAATATAAATGAAAGATAAAAAATATATTTATAATTTACAAATGGTTTTTATCGATTACTCATGGTTTTAAGTGTAATATTATTATTTTTATTCATTTAGTGGTAAAGGATATATTATTATAGAATTTATTATAGTACAAATGTTGTTTAATGAATATTTATATATTAAAAATATTACAAATAAATAAAATTAAATAGAATATTATTTTTTCAAATAATGTATTATATAAAATAAAATGATATTATTGAGGGGGAAATCCATGGGTAGGTATCAATTAAACACCCAAGATTGCACATAAAGAAATGATTACAGTTTGACAAGGGTTTATAAAAAAGTTAAAAAAAATATAAGAAAATCATTGAACTAAGATAAGTGAAGATGGAATTGAAGAAGCAAAGGACCTAGGGGATATAACATGGTTCAGACCAGTTTGTTCATAAACAACTATAAGAACACAACCCTAAACTACCTTTAATTTACGTTCAAAACAAATAAAATTAAAAACACATTTAATAGAATAGGTATAAGTAAATTAGAAATAAACAGTTCCACATAAAAAAATTCATAAAGAATAGTAAGAAACAATTTACGCCCAACTAGATTTATATACTAGTTATTAAAAATGGAGATTCCTCATTCTCCAGTAGTGTTGATGATAGAGAGAAACTGGAACATCATGACTTTGAGAAACATAATATAATCATGACATAGTTTTAAGGAAATATTTGATTTTTAGTCATTATAGGAAACAATTCATCTAGAAATAGGCAACACCATTGGCTTTATTTGACTTCTTCCAACTCCATATCTTTTTCTAGAATGTCAACACTCGAACATCACTTAAAACACATTTTCACCAATTATTATACCTTGATCTAGATATGGTTAGTAGATATTTCACTGATATATCTAGATCAAATTTAATAGAATAAAAAAATTATATAAATGAATAGTTGTAAAGATTTGAGCCCTAACACCCTAAAACAAACCTATGAAAATGTACTAAAAATGGCTACAAAAATGTGACCGATAATAGAAGCACTAATATCTACGTATAAATACAACAAGGTAACCTAATTAAAAACCCATTTTATTATGGTATTATAACCCTCTATGTAAAGGTAATTCAAACCTATTGTGTATCGGTATGTATGTTTCTACATCAAGGCCATACCTTAAAGTGGGGACCTATGACATGGAAAATTGAATGCTATGGATGGGTAAGCATATTTAAAAAAGGTAATCAAAATCATATGACATGTTAAGATAGAATTACATAATGGTAGATCTCTAAGTAGATGGGTTGCGTAATACTCATCAAAAACTCACATATGGGTAAAAACAATATCATAATAAATTATAAAGTGTTGGAAAAAATGAAGAGAAATATAATTAAGATCTACAAAATATATAATTAATATATAAACTAATAGAAAATTACACTCATATCATAATATATATTTCATATAAAAATAAGAAAATATCCTCTATTTCCCAAAGAAGCGAAAATAAAATGAGGATGATGTTCATCCACAAAATTGATATTAATGTGGAACTAAATTCAAAACTTTTAAATAATTATTAAATGTGGAAAAAATATAGTCTCATTTAATCTATTGATTGGGTTTTCATCTATGTGTATCTTCGTGGCACACACCATTCAAAATTCAATAACCTCTTTAATAAGAAGAAACATAATGTCTAAATGTTTTTGACCTACCATGGAATACTAGGTTCATAGAGAAATTAGATAATTTTGCAAATCAAAAAGAACATTAATAAAAAAATTCATAAATTGAGTTGAACAGTAAAACCCTTAACCCAAATTGAATATTTTATTTCCTATATCAGTGATATATACTATTCATTAGTGGTTGAGAGGGCCACCAATATTTTTATATTGTATTTCCAAGAGATGGGTTATAATGAAGTAGTATTGACATACATTAAGATAACATAACATTTTTAGAATAATTAAAATATTATACAATCAAATGCCCAATAAATATACTATTCTAGTTCCTTTGGAAACATGTAAACATAAATATTGGTACATAAATGAGATACATCAACACCCAAAAGGTTCTTATTTACTATCACCCTTCTTAGACACATCAAACATAGTGCACGTATTCATACCCAGTGGGGATAAAAACAAAAAATGGGGTCATCTTAGATGCATAGTGAGGATAAACCAGAGGTAATTATATTAATAATCTTGAGTGTAAGGGTTTGAGAACATTATCATGAAAAAAAATATCATACCATGTATATCAAATATCATACACATAAATCATGGCATAAAACATAGTAATTCATAATATGTGAATTAAAATTAAATAAAGAACATAATCCTTGAAATAATATCATATAATAAAAACATTTAATTGTGGAAGACACATAAACATATATTATGATTTTCATAGTATCAAAGAATCCCTACCAAAACCATCTTTGTGTTTATATCCTTTACTAAACCAAGTTTACACCCCTTTCCAGTCCTATATTACTAAACTGAGAACATTTCAAATTCCAGCACTGTAATACTAAACCGAGTTCATTTCTAATTCCATCTCAGTAATACTAAATAAAGAACAGTTCCCATTTCCATCCAGTAATATTGAACCAATTATATTTCCAATTCTAGTCATTTCTATCTAATGAGATATAAATATTTAACTAATGCATTGGAGGGAGATATAGGTCCCACCCTTCTCATAATGAAATCATACATACTTGTGCCACAAAATCATAAAAAAAATATAATAACCCTTGAAATGAAATTGGTTTCGTAAATATTAAATCATACAATTACCTATGGAATATGAAACAGGCTTCAAAATAATTTTTTCATAAACACAACGTATAAAAATAAAAGGGTTCCAAATGCATATAAATCATGGAAAATAAATAGGTTTCATAAACAACATTACATCATTACATAATTCCTTCAGAAAGATAATATAAATGGTTACATTGATTTATTTCCACGTAAATGCATGAGTAACACCAACAAATTTCATCTTAGAAGAAAAATATTTTTCAAAGATCTTTGAAAAAAATAATCATGGGAAAAATCTTCTTCTTTAAAAACTGATTCTTTTTTAAATAGAAAACCTTTTTAAAACAATTTTATTTGTAAATAGACGTGAAAAAATATTAATTATTCTTTAAAAAAATTTGTAAATCATTTCCCTTGAAAACATTAAAAGGATCTTGAAAAACATTTGGAACCTGTTTTTTATAAAAAAACATATAAAAATAATCTTGAAATTAATTTTAGAAACATTTACTTGAAAATAAAATTTAGAAACTTAATAAAAATTTTAACCTTTTAAAAATTTAAAGGAATCTTTATTAAATAATGATAGTTAAATCTGTACATGTTGTATAAGGTAAATAGAATATTCCTTTTTCATGGTAAAAAAATTTAGAAAAGTATCTTGACCGGAAAATTATAAGATGTATTATTTTTAAAAAATGGATTTTGTTAAAAATAAAAAATAGTAAAAATTTATTTAAATATCCTTTGAGAATATTATAATATCATTTGATTCTATTTTATAAAACATGGTTCGAAAGGAACATAAATTTCTGGCCAAGATAAAGGTATAGTCATATTTAAAAAAAACATTTTAGTTGATTTTCTTAAGTACCAACAAGTTGAAATAATGGTACTAAAACATAAATACAAAATGACTATCCATAAGTGAAGAAAATTCATGATTTATCGTAAAATATGGATCTAAATATTTCATTATTGAAAACATGATCATAAACAATCTTGATAAATGTTGAGGTTAATTCAATAAACACATGCCACATGGTAACATTGAATCATATTACCAACATAAGAAGATGAAATTACATGGAGATTTAAAATATCCTATAAAAAAAGAGGATAATGTTATAAAATTTTAATAGTTTTTTATACACCAAATAAAAAAATTATAGGTGTATAAAATAAAATGTGTCTCAAAGAAGAAAAATTAAGACAAAATTGAATTACCGATTTGTTAACTTTTGATACATATACCCAATGATCGAATGATATTAAAATGGTTATTTAAATACTGATATATTAAATTATAATAGTATAAATTACATTCATGGGATGTATATAAACCAAAAAAATAAGTGAGAAGTAAATAAGGGAGGTATCCCACGATAATAAATAATTATATTTAATTCCTTTACATTGTTACTTGACATTCATCGTACTCATTCAAAACAAGTATATAATAAATATAAATTAATTATAAATACTCTAAAGAACCATAATATTATATATTGTACCATATATGGGTTATTTACATCCTTATATTTCCTAATTTTTAACCAACTGATGATAAGGTTTCACATTGGATAATATTCTCTTTATTTTTTCCCTGTGTCGGAATTTGTTATATAATTTCTCTTTATAATTATATCATGATTATAGAATGTAAAAAATGATATATATATATATATATATATATAGTTCTAATTTTATCTTTACTATGTCATAAATATAAAATATATAATCACTAAATCCATTCTTAATACATTCTGTGTTGTTTATGAATGACTCACGTTACTTTGAGGTGTGGTTGTCCACACCTCCTCAAATGAAATTATCATATTAATAGAAAATTTAAATTATAAAGATGTTATATTTTAAAAGAGTTAAAGTATCATAAAATCATAATAATTAATATATATGACATATAAATATATATTTTCCATCAGAATATCTACAATGAGAGGTGGTAATGGAAAAAATGAACAATCGTCGTTTAGTGAGGTGGTAGTCCACCATACACGTAAACAGTGTGTCCGTTACCCATTCGAAGGAAGTGTTTGTAAATTATTGTAGAACCCATACAATAAAAAATATTAGTATATTTAGTGTAATGGTGTTGTTATAAAATCATTGAATAATAATATTTGAGAGATTTCAGAAAGAAAATCAATGAAAGAAGTTTGAGGGAGGATGTTACCTATTAATTGGGTAACTCCTTTTGGTTTTCACTATAGGGTTACCTTGGAATGATTTATTCCTCCATATAGAATCAAGGAGGAAGGGAGGAACTTTAGGAATGTAATTTGTAGGACATTGGGTTGAGTCAATGTTTCCTGAGAGGTGTGACTAAGTGGGAGGAGTAGAGGACTTTTATAATGCAGGAGGGGTGGCACTCTTGTAATATTTTAAAATCACGGATCCCCACCCATGTTTTATTATATAAAGTTAGTCAATAATAGTTAAAAAATATATAAGGAATCATAAAATCTATATCTTTCCATCAAGTGGATTTATTAAAATTTTATATTCCATTTTAAGATATAATGATATGGTTTAATCCCTTATTAGGCTTAATTTAACCTTAATCAATGTCAGTAATTTTAATTACTTTACTAATATTTTTGTTCAAAAACTATGTTGAACTTATTAAAAATTATAAATTATGTAGATCCCAAATATTTAATAAATTTTTCAAAATTCAAAAAATATAAGTGGAAAAAAATAATTCAAATTTAATCCTGTATCCTGGTCGACAATGCGGGGTTTAAAGTAAAAAAATTCAATAGTTTTAAATTTTTTATAGTCAATATCAAAATTAAATTGATTTAAAGCCCTAAATTGGATTTATTAATAAAAATATTATCAAATTTAACTTTAAAAACAACTTTATAAGATCATTATTCTTATAAATAAATTAGATTTAAAATGATTTATGAAATAAAATCTAGTATTTTAAATTATTCAATAAAAAATGGAGCCTTACAGAAAATTATAAAAAATTATCATAAACTAATTTTTATGTTTCTATTAAAATATGCAGTTTATATTCACATATTAAATTAATAAAATTTCCAAAATTATTATTTAAAATGTGATGTCCTTTAAAATCCTTTGAATCCAACTTTAAAAAAATATAAGTTTATTAAGCATAAAATTGGGTTTATTTTTATATTATGAATACCCAATATATTGGAAGATTATAAAAAATAATTTATTTATTATATAGAATATATATTATAGTAAAATCAATTAATAATTGAAATGATTTTAATTTATTAGGATTAAAACAACTTTGTGACCATAATAATAGTTTTCTATAAAAATACCCACTTTATATTCAATTTGATTCTTACATTCATTTGTAAAAAATTAATTAATTTTATATTTTCTGATATATTTACATAATATAGTTAATAATATTAATAAAATATAATTTAATGTGTGGTTTATACATTATTATAAATATTTTAATAATATATTATTGTTAGGTAACATTCAGTCTTTCATGTTACACAAGTCATCAAGATAAGTTAGTCTTGCATGAGACATATGCATGTAATAGTGTTATTTATAGAGGAAGATAACCTTTATAATTCATATAGTGTATGATAAATATGACATTTTGTATAAAAAAATCCAAACATAGTTCTTTAATATATATATATAATAAATATTTTCAGTGTTGTATGAAATGATAAATATAAAAAAGATTAAATTAATATGGAAAAATATTTCACAAAATCATGGGGTGTAAATGGGTCATCCACATATATTGGAAACATAACCCATTAGTGATTTCATTTTATCAATATTTCTAGTATAGTCTTAATAAACATAATTGGTCTCTAAATCTGTAGAATTAATATTCTTATACTAAATGTTTTAATGGGATGAAGAAAAAGAGATGTACATTAACTACAACTTAATAGCATACTAATGTGGAATACATAAATTTATCATAACCCTAATAAAAGTTAAATTGGAAATGCTACATCTGGCCTAGTATAGATCATATTATACATAATACAATGAAAAATAGTATCATAAATGATTCAATCATGTATTCATTTTAGATAAAGTGATGGGATTTTTGGATAAGGATAATTTAAAGTGTTTAGAAAATGGAACACTAATTGGTTTTAAGTGATTAGAAATGTATATCTAAATTAGTTTAATCATAAAGGAATTTTTATACAAATAAAGATACGAATAATTTCTATCCCAAATTATCTTTATACTTAAGATCTATCTTGTATAGAACTAATAAATTATTTTAAAATATCAATAAATTTTATATTTTATATTGGGGATTAATTTCAAATTTCTACATATGAGTAGCATATCATTAATAAAATGAAGTAAGTGAAGAATACAACTTTTTTGATGTTTTATAATAAAAACATGCATCTAATTGATTCCTATTGAAATGATGTTATATCATGAATGAATTATAAATATTATACTATTTTATATAAGAATATTTAAATTTATATAGTTATTTATTTATAAAATAGAATTTGTTATATTCAAATAAATATTCAAAACCCTTATGAGGATTCATGAGTAATTTATTATTTAAATAAACATGTATTAGATAAATTTTGACATCAATATATTCAACATACCGACTAAAATAACCATCAAAGGCATGTGAAAATCATATAGAAGAATGCTTAACTATAGAAAATAATATTCCATAATAATCAATTTACTCTTTTTGAAAGAGACCTTCAGCCAAAATTCTATCCATATATTTGATTTTATTCCCATTATTATATTATATTATTTTATATATCTATTAACTACCAATCACCATACTAGTTGGTGGTTTATAGACTATTGACTATGTATAGTCCTTTTTAATGGATTTTATAGCATATTACAAGGATAATATCCAATGATTAGAGTTACTATCATTAAAAACCTACTTGTATTTTTTATGATCCTCTTTATCAAAATCCTTGAGAATATCTAGAGAATAATAAACTATATTAGAATGGAAATGACTAGAAGGAGGTTAAATGACTCTTTTATTTATATCAATAGTGATCTAATAATCACTAAGACCATTATAAGCTCCAGTATTGAATCAATAATCAAATTTAGTTCCATGATATATATTAGGTTAAGGGAAATGTGATGAAATATCAATTAGAGACTCACCATTAGTCGAAGTATTGACCTCATGATCCCTTTTCTGAGAAGGATCACCACTACCATCATGGGGGGGGGGATAGACTCTAGGATTAAAAAAATATTGAAAAAGAACATCGCAGATAACAATACACTTAACAAATATATGAAATTATTCAAATACTTTATACACTTTCACCCCTGGAATATATCCTATAAAGTCACATTCGACATCCCTAGGCTTATGTTTTTCATTCGTAACATGTTTATTTGCAATGTGGCCATAAACAATAAGATATATGTTGGCTGAAGGCCTACTTATTGAATTATCATATTATGTATTAAAACCATTAGAGGATTATGGGAACTTGTTTATAAAGTAAATTTACATAGTGTAAGATTCAACCTAGAATAACTTGGGAAAGATCAATCATGAAAGCATGTTATGAACCCACCCAAGAATGTTTTGGATGATATGTTCAGATTACCCATTTTTTGAGGTGTATGTCTCATTGTTTTGTGTCTCAAGATTCCATCATCCACTAAAATATCATTTTACTTGATAGATAGTTATTGAAGGCCATTATTATGACTCGTGGACTTTAATTTCTCCCAATATTGTTTTCCATATAGGATTTTAATGTTTTAACCACCTCAAAGAAATCAAGATTATTTTTTAGTTAACAAATCTAGAATGTTCTAGGGAAATAATTTTATAGGTCATAAAATAATAACCTCCCCCATTGGAGGTAATATAAGAAGATTCTCATAAATTAGTGTATAAATACTCAGATAAGTGACTTTCTTTATAACTGGATTTGTGAAAATAAACTCCTTTAGATATACCATGGACGTGGTGTTCACAAAATGGAATGTAACATAATTTTTATAGGGTAAGAAACCCTTTCATACTCAATTACATTAATATTTTTACACATATATTCTCAAACCTTCTTTTACAAAGCATTTTATAGTCAATTTAAATGATATAGGTGCATCCCAACCCCTTTACGTGTTTATTCCCTTTCAATTCATAAAACCCATTTTCTATTGAACCCTTGAGGAAAATAAAAGAAATAATGATGATTTTTTATGTCAAAACACTTATATTTAAATGTGAAACCCCTATAATCAAGGAAATCCAATGAAAAAAATATTCCTATGATAATTTAGAACCCGTATAATATCCAATAATGTGATAAGAGAATACTTCAAGCGTTATATCATAACTAAACCTCAAACCATGAAACAAAAACTCTTTTTATTACCTAAAAATTACTCTCTTTTATATCCCTTGTTCAACTCATAAAGGTAACTCTTTTATGATCACATATAGAAAGAACACCAAAAGTTAAAAATCAACTCAGAAAGCAGTGTGTCATGACACATTATCAATGATTCAGTAATCTCCTATTTGTTGTACGTAAAGAGTGAATAATAACCATATTATTTTAAATGTTCATCAAACTTCCACATATGGAATTTGGTCTTAACATGTCTGTGTTCCTATAATTTTTTTTGTTATCCTCTCATGGGATCATGTTAAATTATGAATACATACACTAGATATGGTTCTTTTCACCCATATTATTCTTACCTTTCATATTCCTATGAATCTTAAAATGACCACTAACACTCAATTCCTTATCTAAAAACATTACCTTATACTAGTTACACAACACAAACAAATTATTGAATGATTTTACTTCTTCTAAGTTCAATGATTAATTTGCATGCATCATGGAATCTATAATATGTTCATATAAACTGTCAGGTAATATAAAAGGATAATTTATTGGTCATAATATTTATAATTGACTTATATATTGGATATTTTTAATAATATTTTATTAAAATAATCAAAAGAATCCAAAATGATTGTTTGAGGATGCATTTTGGAAGTGTATATAGTGTATTTTTTTATGTATATAGCATAATAATGAATATTTTGTATAATGTTTTTCTATCATAGGTTAAATGTTAGCTATAAATACTTCATGAGAAACATCCCAGAATAATTTATGAAAAAAAGATAGAGTCAAATAATTATAGGGATTCATTAAAAACCCAAGAGGTGCATTTGAGTAAGTGTTCATAGTTTTTCCACAAGTGGACTGACTGACATGAGGTTTCTTAGAACTATATGTTACTTTTTACTATCCCTATTAGTATATAAGATTTCTCATCCAAGACCCTATATATTTAAGTCATTGTTACCACTCAGTTTTTCAATATCATATTTATTATAATGAATTATAATATGTTTCAATCTCTAATAACAATAGTTGAGGATAACCCACATGGGTACGCCTCAATTAACCACATAATACTTCACACATGGATAATATTTTAATTTGTAAATTGTTTAGAAATGATGTATATACAAATACATAAAATAATAAAAATAATATAATCAAGTAATTAAACAATTAAATAAAGGATTCATCATATTTAACATGATTGGAAGTAGTTTGGTCTTACTCCATGATAAGAACACCATACTATACTATTGTTTATAAATGATAAAAAATGAATACATAATGAAAATAAGAGAACAAACATACAAGAAAAACATGAATAAAAAATTCAACAATAAAAAAACCATACATAACTATATGAAAATATATATACATAACTGTATTTACTAACCAATTATAAGAAATTGGGATTCTATATTTATCAGCATCATTCATAATAATGAGAATCTAACACCTCGTGAACTAGATCCACAAAATCTCTACTGGAACATATAAAAAGAGAAAGATACAATATTTAATTATAATGGGAAGTAGTGTGTATAGTAGTGGATGATACCTACATCTCTAATCAACAACTTTTGACTCCCTCTCTCTCTCTATCTTCAGGGAATAAAAACACTCAAAATTATCTTCAAATAATTTTTCATTAATTGATCTACCTCTATATAGTTTTAGTGTATAGATATGTCCTTGAGAGATCAATATCAGTTGAAAAGACCTAATAGAATGAATGAAATAAGTATTAAAAAAGTGTAGACCCCAAAATATCCCAAAAACAAATCAATTAAATGGTTATAAAAATAGTTTTTTAAAGTTGACTGAGTGAGGAAGAGCTAGCATTAAGGAACCACCACATTAAAGTAACCTAACTAGATGAACAATACTTTAAAATTAATATATCCTACTGTAGAAACATAAGAAAACCAACTTTATAAGGGTTAGAAGACCGTTATGACATAGACATTCCCTAAATAGATGACATATGATAGGGAATGCTAAATGATATAGAAGTCTAAACAACACTACATGAATGTAAAAAAACATCACATTATGGTAAGAAAATGGTATTTAAAGGTGGATCTCTGATTATATGTAATTCATAAGAGTCAACCAAAACCCATATAATGGTAAATATCAAATTCATTTCAAGATAATAATGGAATGGAGGACAACAATAGTAAATAAATGCAATAAAGATATACAATGATCATAATTGAAACATTATACTATTAAGAAATTAGATTAATTTTAAAAACAATCAATCATAATAAAATAATAAAAATACCACATACTACATGATATTATAACCATGTAGGATTTCATTAATTTTAAAGATATTGGGTTGAAAATAATTTTAAAATGTTTTTAGGTGTAAAATTGAAAAAAGTTGGTCAAAAGGGGTTGGTGAAGAAACATAATTGTTGTCACCTCATCCCATGATTTAATTAAATCATTGTGATCCTTGTAATTTCATATATGTTTTACAGGAAAATAGTTTTCATGGAACCTAAAAATATAATAGATGTTTAAATAAATATGCACATGAACATTTAAATTAATATTCATATATTTTTACAATAATAATTTGAATTTATATATTGTTTTATATTTTTGAAAATAATAATATATATCATATTTTAATGATGTAAGTTTATATAACTTTTTATTAATATATGATAAAATTTTAAAAGAAAATAATTTCAATTTTGCATTTCCATCCATACCAATACTTTTACAAACCCCATAATGCCTAATAAACATCCAAATTCACTATAGAAGAATTTTTTTTCTATTTCTTCTATTAAAGAACCATTATCCTATAAGCAGTGAGGATGGTGGATATTGATTATACATTCCTCTGAAACAAGTCATATATTTTAACTAAGGATACATTACAAAAAAAATATGAATTATTTATATGTTTTAGTTTTTATTATATTTTAAAATATTATGTTGATATTTTGAAAATGTAATATGACCATGATCAAAATAAAAAATAATAATTCATTATTTTTTGTAAAAAAATTATACAAGAGTCACAGACAACAAAAAATAAGAAATTTATAAACATAAAAAAGGATATTAAAAATTCCAAAAAATAATTGGTGTCATAAGAATCATTAAAGGGATTATGAATTTATCAGTGACATAAATAACATTATTAAAAACACCTTTCATCAGCACTAAAAAGTACGAACTATGGTTTCCATTTTTCAGTGTTTATTTAGAACTAATGAAGGGTTATTTTATATGCACTATTTCTAGAACTAAAAAATTATCCTTATATCAGTTATATTTTTATCCCTGATAAAATACAAAGGTTTCAGCAATATGATACAATGTTTATAACACATTACAAAAACCAATTCAAAAAAATTACAATATAATTTAAAATGAATTTATTATTAATAAATTAATATTATCATAAAATGTACATTTTAAACCATTAAATAAAAAACAAAAACCTTGTTATGTAAAATTTATTATAAAAAATAAATTTCTATAATAATTAAAGACATTATTAGCGGCACTATATTTTAGTGTCTTTGGGACCCCATTTGCATATAACCCAATTATGGTACTGGTTTTCAAACACACCACCCTTTATCAAGAAACAAATATGTTTGTACATATAATAAATAATATTTTTAATTTCATTAATACTATAATAAAATAAATTAAATTATTCGATAAAATTAATTAGTAAAATGTCACATTAAAATTGAAAACATTTACTTTAAGTCAAATCAGGCCAATTATATGTTAGATTAACATAAAATTAATTCCTACATGTTACAAATGTATAAGTAGGAACCCAGAGCCATCTATATATTGATTATATTTTTAATCAATTTTATAATTGTATAAATTCTGAAAGGAATTTTTTAGAAAATGAAAAATAGTTGTTTGAGTATAGAATACTGGAGAAAAGGCATTTATACCAAAAAATATGTTATCTCATATAAGAATATTGAGTACCAAAAGGGAGCTCTATCATTATGATGTAAAGAGTGTTTATCTTGAGGTTTCTATTTTCACTGTAGAGGATAAATCTATATAGTATGTTCTAGTAAAAAAAATCAATTACACTAGATATTTGGTTATTCAGACACTATAGTCATTGGAAATGTCATAGTATATATATAATTCTTTTCTCTATACTTTATATTAATGTTATACTATAGAGGGTCTATTTTTAACAGAATTAATGAAGTTTTTAAAGATGGATGATTTTGAAGGTCTAGAGGTGATTATTCAATATAAATTAGTTATGTTGTGAATGGTTTGGATGTAAAATACTGAATTAAATTAAGTAAATCAATTCTTTTGGTGTATCCATGTTGTAAACATTTGTTACACCATAGAGAGTGTTTTTATTTAATGAATTTTTCACAACAAAGCATTGTAATATACTCTCAAAACGTATTTTAGTTGAAAAAAATAAAAACAAAACTACTTCACCACATTGGGAAGGATATATTACCTGGAAATGTTTGTTTCTATAGAATTCAATATACTTTATCGATGTGGACTATAAATAAATGTTTTAAAGTTAAATAATGTTAAAAATTTTGAATTATATAGAAGAGATTGAACTAGGATATGATTGAAAGGAAGATATTAAATTAAAATAATTTGGGTAGTAATTGTATCTTGAATTAAAACTGTTATACTCAAACTATTCTTGATAAGAAGAAATCTGTTGTTCATGATATATGTAATCAAATAGAATAGACAATAGAGTCTCCTTAAAGATCCATAATTATAAGAATATGGTCATTTTAAAAGTTTATTAAAGTCAAGGTTTAAAAGAAGAACATGTTTTGCATATCCTTAAAGATCTATAATTTAAAAATTGTAGAATTGTATAAGAAATTGATTACTTCATAGTGTTATCAATATTTATATGAATCCTTTTTAAGATCAACTATAGTGTAAACTCTATTTTTATCACTCTTGAAAATAATTTTTTGGATGATATGAAGAGGTTATATACCTTGGATGAGAATCAACCCCTTCTTAAAGTTTTAATAACATTAATCTGGGGTAGTGATTAATTTTAATATCACACAAAGTTGATATTTTCTTCTTGGAGTATCCATTTAGACGTAAACTAATTACAATCAATGTTCTTTTGATATTTATATATTTTCATTTTCTAAATACTATTAATTATATTCATGTTTTATTTTCCAATGCATAGGTACTATATAATTTTATCTAATGAAATGGAAATGTTTTATAAGCCTAATTTACCCCCCCTCTTTGGTTGTAGAGGGGAATCAGAATACAACAAGTGGGGTAGTTCCATTGGTTTTTCTCGAGAATCTTATAATATATTGACACTATCATGAAATATATTTTTAATTATAGTTAAGTAACATTGTTCAAGGGATGCGATTATCAGAGATGAAAAAACAATATGAGATATCACCTTAGATATATTAGGTTATATTTTTTTCCCTAATATGATTCATGGGACAATAGTTGGTAATCCCACTTGATGGTCGGTGACAGAAGACGATAACTGATTTTGGAATGATGATTTTAAGGATCATTATTCATTATCATGAGCACATTTGGATTAGATTTATATGATTGTGATGGAATTATCTACTACCAAAGGCATTTTGGACAACTATGTTAATTTTATTGAAGGTGATAATAAGGTGAAGTATAAAAATATAATGATCTTAAAAATAAATTTGGATTACAAAAAATGAGTTAAAATGAAAACATACAAGGATTATTTTTTCTTTTAACTTAATTTTTGGGTTCCATTTGAGGTATTTTTAGGAAAGAAATGATTATTATATACTAAAAAATATTATTAGAATACTATATCAATTTTATATTTCAAAGGATTTAAGAATTGAAAAAATGAATCATAGTGAATTATTTCTTTACGATTTACAGAGAAAGTTGGTT
The DNA here is from genome assembly GCA_963277665.1 of Viscum album. NCBI lineage: Eukaryota > Viridiplantae > Streptophyta > Magnoliopsida > Santalales > Viscaceae > Viscum > Viscum album. The sequence goes on from OY728142.1 coordinate 819,574,836, forward strand.
TCATATTATATATTAGAAAACCATAAATCACTACAGAAAATCCATCTAATGATATTGAATTCAAGGGAGAGAAGAATAAAATTCTAGAGATTGAAAATAAATATGAGACAAATGATTATTTACTATTATTATTTTCAAGTATTTCTAAAAGATGCAAGGGATGAATTGAAGGAAAGATACCTCTAAGTGTTTCAATTATTGAAATGTTAATGCACAATGGTTATATATGTGTAAATAATTTTTTTAAGAGGGTGATGAGTATGAATTATCATAAAAATTAATTAAAAGTTTATATATAGAGGAAACCATATTTCTATAAATTATAGTAGAATTAATTTTTCAAGAACATTTTTTGCAGGCATGGAAGATGTAGATGCTAATGAATATCTATTAGAAGATATCAAAACTAAATATATTTTATATGTGTGATATTTTATGATTTTAACTGTAGAAAATTAATAGTTGGTGTTAAATAATATAGATAATAAAGATTTGTTAATCTAAAAGTATATTTTTAAGGATATCTGGAGGTGAATTATTTACAAAAGAAAGAAGAATTAAAAATGGATATTTTTTTAAGGAGTATCAATGTTATTTTAGTGAACATGAAACTGAAATTGATTTTCTAGAGAATGTTGGGGAATAATTTTAAAATAATAATTAGATATTTATAGAATGTGTTAATTAATTGTTGAAATTTGAAAAACAGACTAATATTAGTGATGTTTGTTTATAATCTATATAGGATAATTTAATGAAGATTTAATATCTTGAATAATAAGTAGAATATTTGAGAATAGATTTGAAAAAAAACAAAATTAATGGTTAATTAAATAATAATTCATTTGGAATATGTTTAGATGATATTAAAAAATTAAGGGAAGAATAAGTTACATTAAGGTTTAATGAAATATTGAGTACTCAAAGCCCAAATAGTATTGGAAAAAAATTATGGTTTTTATGGTAAAACATCAAAGAGAATATCTATAAGCATAAAGAACACATAGAATCAATTGAAACGAAGAAATTATCAACCAATAATAACATATCAAAAATAAATGGATTATTCAAAATATGTAGATATATGGAGAACAGATGTATAGAGACCCATGCTATTATACATATATATCACATATTTTTATATTAATATTCAAAACATTACCTAAAAATAACTCAAGGATCATAACAATTTAGTGTCTTCAGAGACTGGACACATAATATTATTATTTCTTGAATGATCATTAACATATCCCACAAATACCATTTCACATATTAATTTTCTTAGGCATATTTTACCTAAGCCTTTATTCATAAACTGGTGATGGAAACATAATAAATGGAGATCTTATATTCTCAGTAAGGGTAAATATGAGCGGTATCAATATATGATCATATAAAATCCTAAGATAATAATAAGGGAATGTGATTAAGAAACTAACTATGGATGTTCACATCCAACTTGTCATAGATCATAAACATGAGTCATGGATCATAACTTTATCATCTCATAAAACATGGCCCTTTGAGTGATAAATCATCATTAATAAATCATTAACTATAAGATCATTTGATAAAAGTATGTTAGCATCGTAAATATATAATTTTAATCGTATGTAAAGGATAACTACCAAGACCATCAACATAGTAGATTAGGACATATAACTTATTTCTCATAGTTTATTAGTAAAGCATGTTTCCCATAGTGGATCAAGCCCATCAACATGTTTCCCATTTTTATCTCATGAGATATAAAGCTTTACCCAATGCATTTTATGGAGATATAGGTCTCACCCATATCATAATAAAAACAATGCATATGAGGTTGACAATATAAATAAATTCATCAAACCATCACATCATAAAACTTGTAAAGAAAATGGGTTTCAAAAAAATTCATCAATTAACCATAGCATAACCCATTGAAAATAAATGGGTTTCATATACATTTCATAAATATAAACATTAACCATATATATAAGTAATAAGTATGGAATTATTCAATATTATCCCTAATAAATCATAATTACAAAAAAAATAATGCAATCTTATATAGAAAATGAATTTCAAATATTACATGGAACATTTTTTGAGTAATATATATTTTCCACAATTAAAATAAAAATTTTCAAAAATAAAAATTTTCAAAATATTTTTTTTTAAATAACCATGGAAACTTATAAAGGAAGATTTACAAATCATTTAAAAAATTTCATGAGGATAATAACCTTTACACTTTGAAAAAAACTTTTTTAAACATAAATATTTGGAAAATACATTTATTAAAATCTAACCTTAAAACCCTATAAATTAATATTTAAAGAAAATAGTGTTCATAATATTGGGAAATTATATATATGTTATACATGTAAAAACAAATATTCCTTCCATATTTTTGTTAAAATCCAAAATCACATTGCTTGGAAAATGACATGATGATTAATTTCAAAAAAATAAAATAATTAAAAAATGGTTAAAAATTTATTTAATAAATAATTTAAATAATTTTAAACCTCTTTTGAAAACAATTTTAGAAAACACAGTTCCAATACAAAATGTTTTAAACTGAAGAAACAAATAAAAATGATTTTTATTAAAAAGGTTATTTTGAACTCTTGAGAACCTAAAGATGGTAAAATGAAGGCAAAACATTTATTCACATGAAATAAACATAGGATAAGGCATTTAATTATTTTTTTGAGATATGGGTCATAATATTTCATCATCCAAATCATAAACAATAATAATGTTGATAAATGTTGAGATTATATCATAAAACCCTTTCAACTTTGGTAAATTTTTTATCATAAACTCCATGAAAGAGATATCCTAAAGTGAATATTTAAATAAAAATAATTCTCAATAGAATAATCACTAAATAAGTCCATGGTCATTATATAAACCACATAAAATAAACACATAGTGAATATGGAAAGTTTCTCACATAAAGTAAATGTGAAAAAGAAATCCCTTATTGTAAGTCCCAACTTCCATAATACACATTGAAAACTCATATATAATTAATATAAGTATATTATAAATCTATTATAGAACCATAATTAACCATATAATACCATAAATTATTCACTTATGACATTTTATAACACATTAATTAAAAATTTATGTTAATGTCACATTTTGAACAATAACATTCATGTAAATTTTAATTTTTTTTGTAATATTAATTTGATCATGGTTCCATAATATAAATAATTTTAACAGGGATATTAATTTCATATATATTTATTATAGTAATATGTAAAATTTATATATCAAAAATGAAATACACTGTTCTGGGAGATGTTAGGTCATACATTCACATGAACGGTTTATCTATTTTCCCAATATAAAGAAACAATCAAAATAAAAAAAATATTTTAACATTATTAAATAATTATTATGTCATTTATATCACATATTCTTATTATACCCATATTTATTAAATTCCATGTCAATCATGAACAAATCACATCACTTCGTGAGGTGGTAGTCTGTCTTACAGAAAAATGATGTAGTCATATTCCCATGGAATAAAAGGTAAGATGTAATATGTGATATCTTGATAATAAAAGAATTATAATATTATATATAAACTTTAAATTTTAAATCCATAATTTTATCCATATATTAATGGTAGTCATGGAAGAAAATAAGATCAGTTTAAAAGGAATGAGACTATTGTATAGAGCAGTGATGATTTCGTGTAACATTTGATTGAATAGAAGATGGTTTTAATCATTAAATTAAAATAAAAAAATATGTGTTTCTGAAATATATTTTTTTTTATTATATAATTATGGTTTATAATAATATAATTAGGTGGAGTAAGAAATAAAATTTAATGTTCAGTTAGGGATCTTACCTCTTCTTTAGACAAATCTTTATAGATTACACAAAAAGGTTTTGTAGGGTTGATTTCTGACCAAGATAAGGATTATTGGATGAGTGGGGGTAAGAATGAATTTTATTTTGGTAGTTCATGGCTAAAACAATGTTATTTGGAAGTATTAATTTGAGAGAAGAATTACTAGCCTTTTATAAGTGTGGTGAGAGGTACACTTGTAATTTTTAAAAATAAAAAATGTATGTAGATTTTCCTTATGAAAACATTATCCAAAATGGTCCATTATCAAATATAAAATAAAAAAGTTTCAAATATGAATATTTAATGGTTAATATAAATGTTTTGGATCATTTTTAACTCCAACATTCTTAGTTTATTGCATGATAAACTTATTTTCACCTCCATCGAGGAAATTATTTTTTACCCTTTTTTCTATTCATTATGGTATAAAATTAATTTGAACAAATTAGATAATTTAATTTATTCTGATTATAAATATGGAATAATTTTTCCCCATATTAACTTAATAAATTTGGAAATTACTAATTTGAAATGAATCCCACAAACATAATGATAAAGGGGTTTTCGAAGGAAAAAGTGTTCAAATGATTGAAATGATTTCATATCAAAATTCAATATTTAAAATTATTAAAATTACCTATATTTGATTTAAACTTGTATAATAGAATTAATTTTACTTTTAAATCCATATTCAAAAAAAATTATGTGCTTAAATTTTTTTTAAAAATTATAATTCTTAAAACAAACCACAATTTTTACTATTCATAGAAAAATTAATCTTTTTAGAAGAATTCCAAAAAAAAATTATCATTATTGGATTTTACCATGATTATTTAAAAAAATTATTTTATCAAATTAATTTTATAAAAAATCCATTAACAAATTATATTATTTTTCATAAAATTAAATAAAATGTTATTAGAAAATAATATTTTCAAAACATATGAAGGAAAAAAATAATTATTTTTAATAAATAGGTTATCTTTATATAAAACAATTAAACATAATATCTAAAAAATTTATACTTTTTCATTCATCTAAGTTTAACATCTAATGGATAATGGTCCTGTTTAAATAAAGATATTTTAATAGTGAATTATGTTTAGGTTAGACTCTCTGTTGCATGTAATAAATTTTATACTCAATGATTCATCAAACGCATGATAAATTCAGAGTTTCATGTAATTCATGATAAAATCAGTGTTGTGTGTAATGAAAATAATTGAAAAGGTTAAATTTATTCGAAAAATATATATTTCAAAAACTATCATAGTGTTACATTTTACCCCCTTAGATAAAATTCATCCTCACAATTTGAATCTGTACTCAATAAATAAGGGTTTAACATTTTAAAATCATTTTATGGGAAACCCATGTTATAAAAATGTTAGTAGAACATCCTCTTGAAAAGAGGTAAATAGTAGTACCTAGGTCCTCTAGAATAACACATAATAGGTTTCTAAATAGGATAACATGGGTGGGTAGTGAAATCATAGAAATATAAGATTAAAATAAGACCTAAATAATTATAGAGAGTAATAGAGAACTTAATCAAGAGAATGTTTAAAACCATAAATCCATTAGCCCAAGGGGTGTGAAAATGGTCATTGATGTGATCAGAAATGATGGTAATAGGATAACATTTAATTTCAATATTTTTTTCCATAACTAGAATAATTTTTATTTCCATATATACTTTCATTATTTTATTTCATATCATAAGAATAACCTCATTCATTGGTTGTGCCTTGATATATTTCCTCTTCATATCTTACCCCAACAAATGAAGATAAATTTGTACTTTTGGAATCACTAATGAATCACAAGATCCATAATATAATGATAATTGATTATTTATAGCTCTATTCATAATAATATAATAATGGTTAGAATTGATTATAAAATATGAATAAATCTTAATATGGTAAAATATTACATAAATGTCTAAAACCTCATCCAAATTTCAACTAAAACAATTACATAATTGGTAAACATTATAACCCTTAAAAAATTCATAATTTATAAATACAGTAATTAAATCTCCCAAAATGATTGTAAAATTATGCCTTCAAGTGTCATAATATAGATCTTAATTATCACATACTAAATACGTGAATAACCTAGTCATATATTTTCTTAGAACATGGTAATAAAAATAATTACTAGAAAAACAATAATTAAAACATACATACTTCCTCATTCTGTGAATAAAAACTCAAAATAAGGAATATATTCTATAAATCCTATAACCTTGTGAACTCCATCAATGATAGCATAAAAAACATTATCTGAAAAACATTAATCAATTCTAATGACATAAATTCTATCCAATATAATATAATTATATCCATCATATTTTTTCCAAACATAATTATCACAATATCACGAACATATTAAGGGGAATCTTCTATTAATCATGTGTTTTTTGTAAAATATCACCTTTCTATTAAATCAATTTTCTAGGTCATAAAACCATTATACATATTCCTGAAACTCCTTGATGAAAAACTAAAGTAGAATAATCCATTGATGTTTCATGATTCTTATAAAAAACCCCACTGATAAAAAGATAATTATTTTAATCCCAATACATAAACAAATAAATTACTCAACTATTGTAATGCACTATTAAACAATCGTTATTATCTGATTCCATAATAGTTCATTCCTATCATATGTCATTTTTAGTCTCCTCTTCAGTATAAATATAACCATTAATCATAAAACCTTATTGATTCTCTTCATGATATTTCCATTTAAGACATTAATTTTCAAAATCCCCATACTTTTCACATTTGAAGCATTCAACCATCAATGATATATTAGGGATACCATTATTCTTATCCTTTGCATTAACCAAAATATTCATTTTTTCTCTGTAATTACTTGCTTTGTCTCTTTATTTTCCACACTCAAAACATTTCCTTTTTATTTTGAGATATTCCCTATAGTGCTTATTTTTATATTATTGAAACATATGAAACAAAATCTTCTTCCTCAATGGACTCAACCACCCAAACTCTCAATTAACAATATCCTTCAATTATTTTTTGAGTCCAAGAGTTGGTTACTGTGAAAGTTATAAATCATATATCATTATAAATAATTAGGTATAATCACTATATCTCTCACACAAGTTATCATCCCATTTAGTTTCTCATCAACACATTATCTATCACATTAAATGTTGATATAGTTCATTCTAGTTCCTGCAATTAACTAAAAACAAAAAGAACAATGTACGATATAATAATCATAGTGGGAACAAAAAAAAATTGAAACATCGCATACAAAATTTCTAAATCATGAAAACATATTTTCAACCTAAAATGCCTTAAGAGTAACCTAGGTCATTCATTGTAATTATTTAAATCCTTCATGATATTTTTTAAATAGTTCATGAATTTCCAAATCATATACCTTGGGAGTGTAAATCATGGTGTGCATCAAGGCCTATTCTCCTGCAATAAGTGTGATTGAGTCCATCTTAATGTTATGCTTTAGGATTTATTATCCCTAAGTACCTCTATGCAAAATCGAAATTCCATTTTAGTATCTATATAGATATATATAATTTCATTGAAACACGCTTCTCTATCCTTCAACAAAATTCATGGATATTTTCCTATACTTATAAGTATCCTTAGACTTAACCTTATAGATATCCCTATTCATATCCCAAAACATATACTTAGGAATATTTGTAGGGATCTCAAAAATGTTTTTATAATCCTAATATTCAATAATAGACAAAAAAATTCAATAATACCAAATACTGAATCCTTGGAATTTATAAAGAGATATCACATATTTTTAGATGAATATTCAATAAATTTATTTAACACATACTTATGGTCCATAATAGTTTAGTGACATTAGAAACTATACAAAAAATATTCTTTATTTCTTTAAATATCTTAAATATATCCCCTATAGATCATCTGAAGTAGTACTCCTCATTGGCATTCCCTAACTAAACCTTACTTCAAAACCTATGTAAGAAACAAAATAAAGGGGGAGACCAAATAATCGGTAAGGTTAAACATATGTTATATCATTATATTATCATATGAAATCATAATATAATAATAAGGTCATGTGATAATGAATATAGCTTATGATGTTCATACACAACCTATCATATATAATAAACTAGATTCATGGCACAAAACAGAATAATTTTAGAAAACATATCCAATAAGAGTGAGAAATCATCATAAATCAATCAGTAAGAATAATTAAATTTCATAACTGTAAGGAAACATAATAAATATTGAAAAAATTATGTTAAGGTTAACTACCAAGAACATCAATATAGTGGATTATGACTTATCGCCTATTTCTTATTTTGGATATGGATGTATCTATTTCCCATAGTGGAAGAGGAATAACTTGTTTACGATAGTGAATAAATCCCATCAACTTATTTCCCATTTTTATCACATTAGATATAATTCGTTACCGAATTCAATTGTGGAAAATATAGGTCCCAACCATTAAATAATGAAAACTACAATTATGTATTCTATAATTTCATAAATAATTCATCATATCATCAGAACATAATATTTGAAAAGAAAATTTCTTTCAAAAATATTTCATTATTTCACCATAGAATAACCCATGATAAATAAAGAAGTTTCATATGCATTACATCAACCTAAATTTTAATAATCAGAAGAAAGAATAAGAATGGTATCATTAAATATTATCCCCAACAAAGCCTAGAAAAATAAAATGATGTATCTTAGACAGAAAGTGATTTTTGGAAAGATTTCATGGAAATTTTATTGAGGAATATTTCCTTTACGCTTTTAAAGTAACTTTTTAAAAAAACCATTTCAAAATCCATTTCATTAAAAATAAACTTTTAATATTATAACAGGACCTTTAAAAATCATTTTAATGATTTCTTGAGGAAAATATATTTTCTTCTTTGAAAAATACTTCTAAAAATTAAAAAATAATAAAAAATATTTTTATTAAAAATAAACTTGAAAAAATATAAAATAATATTCAACAAAAATTATCATCAAGATATTGGGAAATGTTTTTCAATCCATAAATATTAAAATAAATATTTCATTTAAATTTTCAATAAAAAATGGGTTTTGTTAGAAAAACAATATGGAGATTCATTTCAAAACTTTTTAAAAAAATTAAAACATGGGATGAAAATTCTTTAATTAATAATTTGAATAATTTTATAAATATGTTTTAAAATATTTTAATAAAACATTGTTTTGGGGAAAAGGTATTTTGACTGAAGAGAGAAATAATGATGATTTTTATTGAAAACTTCCTTTTACTTAAGTACACAATGAGAGGAAAATGAAGAGAAAATATTTATTTTCATAACATGACGATAACTGAATAAATTTAAATAGTTTCTTGAGAGGTTTATTATAATATTTTATCATGAGATGTATAAACATAAACAATCCTAATAAATGATGATATTTCATTGTAAAACCCATACTGCATTGACATCTTTTATACTGAAAACCACATGAAAAAGAGATTATCAAATGGAAATTTAAATAAAAATAATTTTTACTATAATCAATAAAAAATAAATCATTGGTATTATATACTTTACATAAAAGAAACATGTTCTTAATATGTCATGTGCCTCACTGAAAATAAATGTGGGATGAAAATACAATACAATTACTCTTTACATATTTCATAAAAAATATAACCTCATGTATAGTTAATATAAGTTTATTATAAATCTACAATAGAACCATAAAGGTATATATCATACCATATATAATTTACTTACAACATTATATTACCACTTTTTTTACAATTTCATGTTAAATTCATGTTTCGGGATAAAACTGATTCGTTTTTCAAGTATGTTTTGATTTATTATTTTCGGTACTCTTACATTAATATTAGTTCCACCATATCCCAAAATTTTATCATGATATCAATATTATGTATGTTAGTTATATATGTATTTATAGATAGAAAATGAAATGAAATGTTCATGGATAAGGCATGATGTACATACACATTCTAATTCCTCATTTTTTCCTGAAGGAAATAAATAATGAAATCTAAATAATATAGTACCATTATAGAATCATTTTTCTATCATATATGTACGATTCAGTTCCCTAGAATCAACATACTTTTACTTTATCATAACATGCATATATATTATTTAATATTAATATATTAGTTATGTAACACTCCAAGATTATATAGTGCGTTGTTTCTTCAATGTAATTCAATAACTTGTACTACAAGCAACACCGAGTTCAAGCGCACCACGACTTACCAAACTAGCCGTTAAAAAGCGGTTATGAATAGTATTAACATAATTTTAAACTTTATATAATCCTTGTAATTATAGAATCCATATTATTAGTTTCTTAGACATAATTTAAGTATAAATTAATTTTTTCAGATAAAAGAAATATTTTACACAAAATGAAATTTTACCACCTTTTAATGGAAAACCATTTTTAATTCCAATATCTGAAACTTTTATATATTCAATTTGACAAAATAAGCTTCTTATTTAGAATATGGACATAAAAATTTATTTTTAATAAATTTTTTGTGTTTTTCAAAAAGCTTTCTTTTTTGGGAGAATAGTGAAAAATACTATATTTTATCCGAAAACATTTTTTTAATCAAAATAATTTATCGTGTTAAATTATACATTTTTATTGTTTGGAAGTATAAATAGATTATATTTTTACCATTTAATCCAATGTTATTCATTAGAAATAATTTCACTTTGAAATTGAATATAAATAACTATCAATCTTTTGTTAGTTATTATTTCTTAAAAACACGCTTTTTGGTTTTGACAATGGGAATTAATTTTAAATTAATAAATTTAACTTCTATGTTTTTTAATTTGGTAAAATAGACTTAATTTTAGATTTCAGAATATCAAAATTAGCTTAAGGGGAAATTTTGGCATTTTTTTGAAAAGTTTCAATTTTTTATGAATATTGAAAAACATTGAGTTATTGGTTAAAATCAACTTTTTATTTAAATAATTATTTAGTTTATTTAAATTTTTTTAATGTATATATATAAAGATAATAAATATATAAGTTTAATATAATTCATTGGAGTCATTTTATAATAAGTTTAGATATATAAAAATTTTATGGAACTTTTTAGTGTCTTTTTCCCACCTCCTAAGAGCATTTGAAAATTTACATAAAATTTAATTTTACCAATTCTGTGAGTTGAATTTCAAAAATCTGAGAGACACGGTTAATATCAAGGAGTAAAATGTGGTTTAATAAGATAAAAATAATTTTTGGTGAATATAACATTTTACTTTTATTTTCCATGGTTAAAAGTAAATAGGGTAATTAAGGGTAAAATGATATTATTATTACAATAACACATGTCCTAATTCTATTGGATAAGTATAATTCGACCAAAATAAACCTTAGAAATAAAATATGAACCTCTTTGGTCCACTTGTATTAGATTAGGACATTTATTATTATTAATTCAAAGAACAGTTAAAAGTGTTAAATTCAATGTTTAATAACTAAACCATTTTTAATATTGGGTTACACATAAGATAAAATTGAATATAAATATTTATTATAAATCTAAAAATATTAATTACATAATGGTATTTTATTTATATTTTTTAGAAATAAAATAATTTAATTTATTTATGACACATTGATGATGCAGTAATTACCTAATTAATGAAATATTAAAATAATTGATATTATAAATATCCAAATAAAGGTAATTTTAGACTTTTATTAATTCCACTAATTTTTTAAGTTAATATGACATATTATAGTTCTTTAGATGAATTTTTTTCGATGTAATAATGCTGTTATAAATTTATCAAAAACAAAATACCAAACAGTTTCAAAATTGATATAAAAGAGTTTTTAAAACAAATATTATATTATTAATTGATATTCTATTCATAAAAATCTAAGGATCTTCCAAAAGACTTATATAATTATAGGTGTATCATTAATGAACCACTTGGGGTTATTTTAGAAGTATATAGTAAGTTTATTAGCCATATAATATAAAAATACCAAGAGACACGGTAAGTGTCAAAATATTTATCTAAGAGTTAAATATAAAATATAAAGTTAATAGTGACCCAAACCTATCTAAAACCTATTTTTTGAGTTTTTTTCGAGTCCCCCCCACCTTATACATTAAATTAGATACTGAAAATTATTTTATTATAAAATAATATTTCTAGTTTTTTCTAAGGTGCCCCTCACCCCTCTTATAAAAAGGGACTCCCCCTTCTCTCTAATTCACACCATCAAAGCCATTTAGCTCGGACAAACCCCACCCAAATACCCTCTCAACTGTACTCTCTTAATCCTAGAGGCCTTTATTTAGTCAAAAATACATCTTAAGGGACCTTTTTATTAAATCAAAAGGAAGAACCCGAAGAAGAGATAAATATTTCATCACCTCTTTCAAGTTCCTTTCTTATTTCACATCCTCTTTGTTGTTAACATTCTAAAATAATAACTTCAGTATCTTATATTTTCTTTAATTTTATTATACTTATGGTACAACCATATTCATTATTCTTATCATCCTTTTAATGACATGTCACCATACGTGTGTACGTATGGCTTATAGTGTCCACATCGTGGTATAATTGTTATTTAATACATTATTATTTGGATGAGTATAATAATGATGTGTAACTGATGTAAATAATAAATATAACATGATAATGATTCTGTATATATGATATAAATCCAATTATATATTATTTTAATATCAAAAGAATGATATTGTTCCTCGTGTGTACGTACGGATTACCGTCTCCACAAACGTAATGAGATTCATTCCATTTCACCATTCAACGATGATTATAAAATATATATCATTAATAAGTATGTAATATATGACATAATAATGCTACTGGAGATATATATGAATATATATATATATATATATATATATGAACTTTCATATATATTATTCATATAGTTCCGTTCAATAGAATATGAAAATGGAAACAGCGTTTATGCGTACGTATGGACTACCGTCTCCATAAATAGTGTTTTCCATTTCATATGTATGTCTATTATACATATTTATATTCTAAATATATATAGGATATATAAATAATGTTTTATATTCTATTATTATTTAAATATTGATCTAAGTGATACAATCAAGAGCAACCAGTTAAGACACGTACGGTAAAAAAAGTTATTATTACCCAAAACTTTAATTTATCATGGGAATTATTATTAAATGGGTAGTATAAAGTCATAATTAAATCATGTATTATATCATAAATATTAGTATGGTTCTGTTATAATTTAATAACATACTATGGTCACCATACAAGAGGATAAACACACCCTCGACTAAAGGAAAGTGCAAGGTAAGGGTTAATTTCACAATCATTTTTTTATCCGAGGTTGTTTTTATGTAAGTATATACTGGTTCATATTTATTATCCATGTCCATGTTTCATAAAATAGATTTCAAAGGGATAATTTTTAAGGGAATTTTTACTAAAACATCATTTTAAATGTTTTAAATATTTATTCTTTTAAACCATTCTCATTAATGTCTATGTTTTCAAAATGGTTTTAAGGATTTATTTAAACGGACATGAATGTTTTAATATGTTAATTACTTTCAAAAGTTTCAAATTTTTATGGGACACTTTGATTAAAAAATTTCATTAAATGTCTTCATTTTTAAATTTTGTGACTTTCAAATTCTTTCATGAAAAAAAATATATCTCTCAAAGAGTTTTACAAATCATTTTGATCTACGTCAAAATTCATTATGGATTTTAAACATATTTGAAGTTGATTTATTATGATATAAATATTCGATATTTTATTGAAGGTTTGGTGATAAGTTTGAATATGGATGTGTTATTTTTATACAATTAATGGTTTATGGGTAAATTATTGACATTTTGTATGCCAGTTTTAATATGAATGTTTATGTTATGTTTAAACCTTTTCATATGAGTAATGCATTGGACTTAGTAAGTGATGGGTGGAGCCCGCTATAGCTCCTCGATGCATCGGTAGTTCTCATGAGACAAACTAGTGTATTGGAATAAGGCCTTGAAAAAATATTATTTGTATACATAGCACAAGGCCTTGACGATGTGGTTATGAAAGTCTGGCATTATTCATTCCATCATTATGAAAGTGTCTATCGATATTTCATGTGATTATTAGACTGGTAGAATATCCATGTGAATAAGTAAATGGAATTATTTTATTGTATATTTTCCATATTCTACTGAATTTAAAATTTAAATGGATTTTGTTTTAGTATTATACATTTCCTTAAATGTTTATGCTTATTTATGAATGCTTCTACTATATTTTTATCCTTATTAAGCATCTGATCTCACCCATTTCTATGTTTTAATTTTCTCAAGATTCCATGAAGTGTATTATGATTGATAAGAAGGGTTATTCTAGGGGATTAATGGCGTTCTCAAAGGATAATTTATGATGTGTTTTATTTTATAATGTGTAATTTAATGTTCATGTATGTAATCTATTTTCCAAGACTGCTAAACCGATCGGTCTTTTGGGACTTGATTCCTTATAATCAAGAAAATGTATTAAAATAATGCACCGACTCTGGGCTTCTGGGGTCGGGGCGTTATAGTTGGATGTAGAGGAAGTTTAATATAAACCTTAGAATCTAGATTTAGATAAAATTTGATTAGAGAACATTACCCTAAGATAGACTTTGATGATTATTATAGAAGAACTTCCTATAATTTTGGTATTATAGGGATTTTGTGATTTTTCAAAGAAATATATCCCTGTCTAGATATGAGGAGGTAGAGGCTGCTTTGGCACAGATGTATGTAGGAGTAAAACCCAAAAAACCCGCTTTGAGCTAGACTCGAATGGTAACTGGTTCACGAAAACGGGCCTTGCTGCACTCTCGGTTATGACACTCCTGGGAGATATTCTTAAGATAATTCACATTTTCATTACAATCCATTATGAAGGATTTATGAGTAAATAATTTCTCAAATAATACATTTTATGATTATAGATTATATTCATAATATTTTCAATTTACATTAGGTATTTTACAAGTTCGGGATTATTCATTATAGTTCTTAAACTGACCTAGTGTATGCCATTGTATCGAAATGGCCCCCAGTAGAAGGAATGTGAGCTCCAACAGTAAGTATGATCCAAAGAGTTAGAAGGATCATATCTTTCATGGTATTAAGACAATATTTAGAATGGAAATAGTCTCCCATGTATTCTCAACATATGAAGAAATATTATCATGTGTTAATAAGATAAGTAAATAACTCTATGAGTCATATGGCTTTGAAGGGAAGAAATAGAAGAAAATGATGGAAGAGAGAAAGATGGATAAATGGAAGAGGGAAAAGAATGATTTTCTTATATGTGATAACTATGGAAAGAATCAACTTGGTCAATTAATGAAGGGAATGGGAGTATGTTATAAGTGTGGAGAAAAAGGACACCATGTACGTGATAACAAGGGTAAGAAAAAAGTTTCAACTGTACAATGCTTCTTCTGTAAGGAGTTGGGACACTACGTGAATAAATAACCAAATCATCAGATTATACCCCAAATGTTGCTACTGGATAATAATATAGTTATGATACTACCAAAGATGAAGATGAATTATTATATTTATTAAGTCATTATTGAATTATTGTGTCATTTGAGTATTATATTAATGATGTACATGTTATAAGAATTATAGATTATATAAGGATTATACTATAGTACTATTTCATTAAGGACTTGAGATTGTGTGGAACAAAGAAAAGTGACTCAATACCAAGTTAAATTTTTGGAAAATACATGGTTGACGGAAATTTAATCCTTAATATGGTTCTGATAATGAGATATTGATTTTGGAATAAGAGATGGTTGATTTGGATAAATTATATTGGATATTCTTGACTTCCTTGGAACTGATTAATATTTAGTTTATTTCATCATTGTTGGAATATTCAATATTTTTGGATATAAAGAATATATCCAGTATTATATAAAGGATAAGTGAGGATGAATGTAATCAATAAGGTTTTATGGAAATTCATCATGTTTCCATGTTTTAAAATAATACATGATGAAAGTGTTCACATGTTATTACGTGGAAAAAAAGATCTTCATTGTGTTTAACTTCCTTATAAATTTTGGACTAGGAATTTGGATAGAAGTATTTTGGATAAGTATAAAGGGTGGAATTTATTATGTTTCAAATTGGATACTATTTTTAAGGTTATTTTTTGATTTTTATAAAAAGGACAACATGTAGACCATGTGACAACCCATCACGTTGGACAAAGCTGCGGGAATCGAACCCACAACCATAGTGCGATTGGGATTTATCACCTAGAAATTGACTACGTGACGTCCCTTGACTGTATAATGTATTTTTTTAAAGGTTTTAATAGGTTAATTATAAGTTCATTTTTTCGGAACCCTATACATATAGGATAAATAGAATATTTTTTTAGTTCAATTATCTTTTAGAGTGAAAGATGAGTTTGTGGTTGAAATTAGTTTATGGATGGAACTCTACATTTCAATTATATTTTTTTTTCTCTTATTCTATGAAAAAATTAATTCTAAAACTTTAGGTAAGGGATATAAAAACTAAAAATGTGTTATCATAATACCTTATGTTTTTTTTACCGATGATATTTTAAATCATCATAGATTGATGGCTTTGTGGCCCTCAATTCTACAATTGTTTGTGACTGATGACCTCAATAACTCCCAATAAATATTTATTTTTTTCTCTAATTATGTTTCTTTAATTTCCTCAAATGTTCTCCCAATCGAGATCATAATTTGGTGGAGACTTTTTCATTCCCATTTCCCTCTTATTAAGACTAATTTTTATTAACCCAATTTCTGATGTGGTTTTTCAACAATGGTATTTTACCACTTATTTTCAAAGAAAAATTTAAAATTGTGAGGATGAAATTTATTGAAGGACAAAATAATGTAACACTCCAAGATTACATAGTACGTTATTTTTTCAATGTAATTAAATAACTTGCACTACACGCAACACCGAGTTAAAGCGCACCGCGACATACCAAACTAGTCGTTCAAAAGTGGTTATTAATAGTATTAACTGAATTTAGAACTTTATATAATCCTTGTAATTTTAGAATCCATATTATGAGTTTCTTATAAATAATTTAAGAATAAATTCATTTTTTCAGATAAAAAAAATATCTTTTAAAAAATACAATTTTACCGCCTTTTAATGGAGACCCATTTTTAAATCCAATATTTAAATATTTTATATATTCAATTTGAAAAAATAAGATTCTTATATAGAATCGGTACATAAGAATTTTGTTTCTATAAATTTTTGGTGTGTTTTTAAAAACTATCATATTTGGGTGAATAGTGAAAAATACTATATTTTAACTGAAAACAATTTTTTAATAAAAATAATTTATTATATTAAAATATAAATTTTGATGGTTTGTAAGTATAAATAGATTATATTTTTACCATTTAATCCAATTTTATTCATTGGAAATAATTTCACTTTGAAATTGAACATAAACAAGTATCAATCTTTTGTTATTTATTATTTCTTAAAAACACGCTTTTTGGTTTTGACAATAGGAATTAAATTTAAATTTATAAATGCATATTATATGTTTTTAATTTGGTAAAATGGAAATAATTTTTTAATTCAGAATATCTAAATTATCTTAAGGTGAAATTTTGGCATTTTTCTGAAAACATTCAGTTTTTGATGAATAGTGAAAAACACTATGTTATTTGTTAAAACCGACTTTGTATTTAAATAAATATTTTTTATTTAAATTTATTTTATGTAAAAATAGATACATAATACCTATATAAGTTCAATATAATTCATTGGAGTCATTTTATAAAAAGTTTAGATATAAAAAAAAATTATTGAACTTTTTACCGTCTTTTACCCACCTCTCTAGAGCATTGGAAATTTACATAAAAATTAATATTACTGCTTCTATAAGTTGAATTTTGAAAATATGAGAGACATTTTTAATATCAAGGAGTAAAATGTGCTTGAATAAGATAAAACTAATTTTTTGTGAATACTAACATTTTACATTTATTTACCACGGTTAAAAGTAAATTGGGTAATTAAGGGTAAAAATTATATTATTATTACCCTAACACATGTCATAATTCTATAGGATAATTTTAATTCAACCAAAAAAACCTTCTGAATAAAATATGAACCTATTTGGTCCACTTGGATTAGATTAGGACATTTATTATTATTAATTCAAAGAAGAGTTAAAACTGTAAAATCCAATGTTTAATAACTAAACCATTTTTAATATAGGGTGACATATAAGATAAATTAGGCAATAAATATTAATTATAAAGCTAAAAATATTTACTACATATTGGTATTGTATTTATATTTTTTATACATTAAATAATTTAATTTATTTATGACACAATAATGATGCATTAATTACCTAATTAATGAAATATAAAAATAATTGATATTAAAAATATCCAAAATAAATGTAATTTGAGACTTTTTATGAATTAAACTAAGTTTATAGGTTAAAATGACATATTAGGGATGGTTAGATGAATTTTTTTCTTTGTAATAATTCTGTTATTAATTTATCAAAAACAAAATACCAAATAGTATCAAAATTGACAAAAAAGAGTTTTTTAAAACAAATATTATATTATTAATTGATATTATATTCCTAAAAATCTAAGGTTTAGAGAAAAGACTTACATAATAATAGGTGTATCATTAATGACCCATATGGGGTTATCTTGAAAGTATATAAAAATTTTATTAACCATATAATATAAAAATACAAAGAGACATGATAAATGTCAAACTATTTAACAAATAGTTAAATCTAAAATATAAAGTTAATATAGTGACCCAAACCTGTCTAAAACATATTTTTTGATATTTTTTAGACCCATTCCAACCTTATCCTTTAAATAATTAATTTTTCAGCCATTATAAATCGAAAATCATTTTATTATAAAATACTATTTCTAGCTTTTCCTAAGGTGCCCCTCACCCCTCTTATAAAAGGGCACTCCACCTTCTCTCTAATTCACACAATAAAAGCCATTTGTATTGGCCAAACCTTGCCCAAATACCCTCTCAACTGTCCTCCCTTAATCCTAGAGGACTTCCTTTAGTCGTAAAGATAACTTAAGGATCCCTTTTGGTCAAATCAAAAGGAAGAACCCAAAGAAGGGGAAAATATTTCATCACCTCTTTCAAGTTCATTTCTTCTTCCACTTACTCTTTCTTTCTTGTTTCCATTATAAAATTATAACTTCAATATCTTCTATATATTATTATGTTATTATACATATGTTAAAACCATATTCATTATTCTATCCATCCTTTGAATGACATGTCACTATATGTGTGTACGTACGGCTTACCGTCTGTACGTCGTGGTGTAATTGTTATTCAAGACATTATTATTTGGATGAGTATAATAATGATGTGTATTGATTTAAATAATAAATATAACATGATAATTATTCTTTATATGTGATATAAAATCCAATTATATATTATTTTAATATCAAAAGAATGATATTGTCGCTCGTGCGTACGTACGGATTGCCGTCTCCGTGAACGTGATGAGATTTATTTCCATGTTCACCATTAAACATTGATTATAAAATATATAAAGTATGTAATATATGACATAATAATGCTATATGATATATATATATATATATATATATATTTTTACTTAGATATATCTTATTCACATAGTTCTGTTCAATACAATATGAAAACAGAAACACCGTTTATGAGTACGTACGGACTACCGTCTACATAAACAGTGTTCTTCATTTCATATATATGTCTGTTATAAATATTTATATTATAAATATATATATATGATATATAAATCATGTTTTATTTTCTATAGTTATTTAAATCTTGATCAAAGTGATACCATCAAGAGCAACAAGTTAAAACATATACGATAAAGTGATTATTACCTGAAATGTTAATTTAACATGGAAATTATTATTAAATGGGTAGTATAAAGTCATAAATGAATAATGTATGATATCATAAATATTAATATGGTTCTGTTATAATTTTATAACATATTACGGCCTTCATGCAAGAGTTTAAACGTAAGCTCTACATAAGGAAAGTGCAAGGAAAGGGTTAATTTCACAATATATTTATTATCTGAGGTTATTTTTACGTAAGTATCTACTGAGACATATTTATTATCCATGTCCATGTTTCATGAAATAGTTTTCAAAAGGATTCTTGTTAAGGGACGTTTTACTAAAATATTATTTTAATTGTTTTAAAGATTTATTCTTCTAAACATTCTCATTAATGTCCATGTTTTCAAAATGGTTTTAAGGATTTATTTAAATGGATATGAATGTTTAAAAATGTTAATTACTTTCAAAAGTTTCTAAGTGGAATGGGACACTTTAATTAAAAAACCTGTTTAAATTTATTCCTATCTAAATTGTGTGACTTTTAAATGTTTTCATACAAAATTTATATATCTCCCAAAGTGTTTTATGAATCATTTTCATCTATGTAAAAATCCTTTAATGTATTTTAAACTTGTTTAAAGTTGATATATTATGATACAAATCTTCCATATTGTATAGAAGGTTTTGTGATATGTTTGACTATAGATGTATTATTTTTATACCATTAATGGTTAATGGGTAAAGTATTGACATTTTGTATGCCATTTTTAATACAAATGTTTATGTTACGTTTAATCCTTTTCATATGGAGAATGCATTGGACTTAGTAAGTGACGGGTGGATCCTGATATAGCTCCTTGATGCATAGGTAGGTCTCTTGATATGAAAAAGTGTCTTAGCACAAGGCCTTGACAAAATATTATTTGTATTCTTGGCACAAGGCCTTGACTATGTGGTTATGAAAGTCTGATATTATGCATTCCATCATTATGAAGGTGGCTATTGATATTGCATTTGATTATTTAACTAGTAGAATATCCATGTGAATAAGTAAATGGAATTATTTTATTGTATCTTTTCCATATTATAGTGAATTTTAAGTTTAAAATTATTTTTTTTTAGTCTTATACATTGACTTAAATGTTTCGGCTTATTTATGAAAGTTTTTGCTATATTGTTATCCTTACTGAGCATCTGAGCCCACCCATTTCTATGTTTTAATTTTCTTGGGATTCCAAGAAGTGTATTATGATTGATAATTAGGATTAAGCTAGGGGATTAATGGAGTTATCAAATGATCATTTCTGTTGTGTTTTATTTTCTAATGAGTAATGTAACGTTCATGTATGTAATCTATTTTCCAAGACTGGTAAACTGATTGGTCTTTTGGGACTTTATTTTTTGTAATCATTCCAATTTGTTAAAATAATTCACCAACTCTAGGATTCTGGGGTTAGGGTGTTACACCTTAGCAGATCATGATTGTTCTTCTACATAACACAGTATGAGATAATGTCCTAAGAGTAGTAATCACACCAAAAGTTCATAGATATTCCCTACTATAAAGAGAACTCATAACTTCCATGAACGTATTCTCAAATATATGTTCTATAGCTATATGAAATCATTTTTGGGACATAAATGATTCAGGCTATTAATGGTGGAGACTCAGGGGACCTTATGACATCTTCCCATAGTGTAAACCCTCTGTACAATCCAGTGATGGATAATATGAGAATGAGACTAACCATTTGGAAATCCACATGTATATGTGTAAGTGGATGTTTTTATTTTTAGGTGTCTGTATTTGACATTATAAATTAATATTATTATTAATTATTGTTATATGTAAATTACTCTTATGTATTAATGAAAATAATGATGAAAAATGTTCACATTGAGGTAGGATACATTGGGTGCATCACGAGTAATATGGTATTGATAAATAATGTGAGAAATTAATTTTACCATTTGTTCTTTAATATAAGTTGATATCGCAAGCCCTTTGATTGAATTGATATAGCCTAAATAAATCCATGGAAATTGTGTTCTATAGAAAATTTTCATTTTTTGAATGTTAAAGAATGATACATTTATGACGTTGGTTGATCGTTCTAGCATTAAAAATTCATGATTATAGATATCATTACAAAGGGATTATATTACACAATTAGCATCTATATGAGGTATTATGTTATTGCAGCATAAAATTATTTCCCTATAAGTGACTTGGTTTATTCCCAGATTCAAACCTCGGACAATAGGTTCCTTTATCTATTGTTACTAATAATGAGGCCTAGTGGGTCAATCACTGAGTGTTTCAATAATCACATTTAAACAATATATTATTTAACAACTATAACAGAAAAACTTGGGTAAAGTAGAAAAGTCACCCAATTCATCCCATAATGGGGTGGGGGAAACCATCCACATATAAATTGACAATAACACATACTAATAGTGTGTAAAGAATAAACAAATCAAGTTACAAATAACACAAATTGGAAAGATTGGAAGATAGAACAAAACTAGACAAAACTGGTCTCCAGGTGACCAAATTTCACCTTTAAACCGAATGAAATAATGTAAATAGAATTAATCATGATACAAAATGACCATACCTTTACTTACATCCCACATAATAAGGTATATAGATACCCACAAGAAGAAGTAGGGTGTGAGGAACAGATCCCAATATGATTCCACCAACTAACCTATACATTTTATAATAATAAGAGTACACATGTTTCGTCGTTAAAAAAATTAGAATTACAATCATTTTCATTAATGAAAATATTGTATTCATTTTTCAAAAACTCATTGAATTTTTAAAAATTATATAACTTGATTACGAATAAAGAAACAAAATAGTTAATGATACTGAATATAAATAAACATGTGAGGTTACATCCTTTAAATAGACTATTATGAATTAAACAACCAGAAACAATATTCCACATACCAATCAGGATCTAACCTATGGGACTAGATGTAAAACACGCTAAGAAGCCTAAAAAATAATAAGGTTGGATCCAAATAAAATCAAGGCCTTATATAAATTGTCGAAATATAAGAGGTTACCTCTTTGTGGTGTTATACACACTAATGCTAACCATATCTCTTTCTCATCACAACTAGGGTTCTCATTATGTAATGTTGGTCAATTTCAATTTTACAACCAATGATCACATTCTTATAAAAAAATTATTAATGCCTATTTAATCTTCTTCCGATATTGATAGTTAAAATTTCCCTATCAAATCAATAAAATTACATTTTCAAAGAAAAAACCCAAATTCAAACCCAAACCCCTTCTCTTTTAAATTTAAACCAACAAAATTACATTTCTAATCTTAGTGAATCAATATAAATGAAAAGAAATTGGAGAATTTATAACACTTGAATAGAACCACTTAACATAAGGATGTAGAAAATATGACAACCTTTGACAATGGGGACATGAACCTAAGATAAATGGCCTTTGCAAAGAATGAAACACCTAGAAACTGAATATGGTTGATAGAAAACACAATCAGACCAAAAATCTAAATCCTAAACATATTTTCAACCCAAAAAAAAATATGAACCATGAGAAAATCTAACCCATATAAGAGATATACAACACCAATGGAGATCAATTGCAGAATGAATCAATATAGATTAAAGTAAGTCACGAATAATTGCTTAGGGTAAGAGATATTCTAGAGAAGATATGTTTTCAATAGATAATGTATCCTCAAACACCGTCATAACACCCTAAATATGTAACTTGTTTAATTATATGGCATGTAATACTATTATATGTTGTAAAATAATTTCATTTTATGTTATGACAAAAAATTCATCATCTCATATCAAAAACATGGTTTTCACATTGCACAACATATGATCCTTACATGGGATTTAACAAAATCACGTTGTGTAGTCCAGTTCAGAAAATCCTCTCAAAATCTATTAAATGTCATTTAATCCCATATCATTTCAATTAAATTCCAAGATAACCGTATAAATTATATGGAAAATCAGGAAATGAAAACAAATCCTTGAATTCACCATTATACGTATCCCCTCTATTCAAGGTCTAAAAAACTCACCCAAGGAAAAAAGAAAACTAAAAGCATGGAATAAGACATACCATATATAAATTTTACATCCCATTATAATCTCCCCACCATATTATTTTTAGGTCCCCAAAAAGAACTCAATATCTTAAATCCATAAAAAATAAGGCCACTATTACCTCATCATTTTCTACCACTCCCACATCTCATGGAGAACCGGTCCAAACTGATATAGTACTGAGATCATGGGAATAATTTAACCTCTTATTACCTTTTCCTAGTGAACCATAATCAAAACTAGATGATCAACCAAATAGGTATCAAAATCAAGATAAACATCCTCTCATCTAATCACATTGGATGGATCGGGTATATTACAACTCATCTGGGAACCATCAAACACATCATGTGTAGAAGTAAATCTAGAGGGTAAAATCCACTGGTATTCCACCCTCCATAATCTCCCAAGGATATCAAATGGTCCCATTAACCTTAGTGACAACATACCCTAGATACCCAACTGATTATTTCCCATGAGAGGTGAAGCTCTGATAAAGACGTGATCACCAACCTCAAACTCCAATGACGAAATAAAATAGTACACATTAGATTTATTATGACTCTATTTCATGATAAAAAAATATTTGGATAAAATTCACCACCTATTTAATCTACTGAAAAACACTCAACTTGTCACGACCCATCCCCCGGTACTCGTGTCATGACTACCCCAAGCCCACATTCCATAGGCCATGGGCTGACGACTTGAACCGAAGACGTGCTCCCTAAAACTGGGAAGGCATTGCCTTTATAACCCATAACACACACAACCAAGCACACAACAAGATACAAACTCAAGTAAACTAAATAGTAAACAGAGTGAGTACAATAAGTAAAAAGGTGCCCTAAAACAAGCCCAACTGGAAAGTACAAGGAAAAATGGAAAGTACAAGATAGTTGATAGGTGAAAAGCAACTCTTGGATCATCGACCACAGATCCTACCTGAAGGGTAGGTACAACTCACGAACGACCATCTATATGGTTCGCCTCATCTAACATCCACCTCTGAGCTACGTCCAGCCCTGGTACCCTCATCATAAGTAAGTTTTGTCAGACGTCTACACCAAACACAACAAAGTGTGGGCATAGCCTGTACAGGGGTGATTATAACGATACTCAGTAGGGACCCCAAGACCCCCAAGGTCTCACAACATCCAGAAAGGGAGGAAACAACTCATAACCCTACTTAGGAATATGGCCATACATATACCTAAATTATCAAGTAAACCCATCTCAATCTTGAGGAAAACACGGAGTCCAACTACAAAGCCCCAAGATCAACTGTTCCACAAAGGAAGAAATACCACGAAAGAAACTACTACATTGGTACGCCACACAGAAGAATACCACCTAGGTATTACCATGAAGGAAAGTACCACATAGGTATAGACTGAGCTCACACTAGGTATAACTTAAGTATAGTTGTAGAGATGTTTAGATGTAACTATTGAATCATCTTACTCTGTTAATAGGCATACTTAGATAGGGTCGCTCGGTGCTGACCCACACATGATCGCTCGGTGCTGACCCACACAGGATCGCTAGGTGCTGACCCACACCAAATCACTATGTGCTGACCCACATAGGATCTCTAGGTTCTGACCCACACAGGATCGCTCAGTGCTGACCCATAGAAGATTGCTAGGTACTGACTCACACCGGATTGCTTGAGGCTGACCCACACAGGATCACTCTTCATTATTCATGTCACAACCTGCTACTAGGTTTCTGCACTAGGCTTGCTCGTCTCTGAGAGGGTCCACTCTTCAATCCACTGGTCAATACTCCAACTACCACGAAGTCCCACAAATAAGTGTCTCAAAGGATTGCCACGTCATAGGTCTCTCAACTTAATAGATGTCACATCAATTGGACACCCGGTCTATAAGTTATTAGCCTTTTTATCCCGAGGTCCCGGTTGGATTCATGCTCGATCCAACTCGACCATACTAAAACATTACCCAAAAAATTATTGAAGTATACTCAAAGGACCATCTCATTCCAAGGTTTCCAGTGCCACTGGCGATTCTTCAAAAGTCATATGGTCCCAAAGTTATGGCCTAAAGATTGTAAAGTAGTTGTAGTGGGTCCGTGTCTGGATCGACCCAGCCAGACCCAGCCTAGGCCGACCTGGTTTGTGTTGAGCCTTCCTGACCCGCTGGGTTCGGCCTGGCCTATGCTGGGCAGCCTAGTCTGGCGGCATGGGATGGCGTGAAGGTCGTAGGGACACGAGGGAGGCAAAGCTGCAGGGTGGTGCGGTGAGGTCGCGGACGGCACGACGGGGCCACGAGCGGTGCAGTGGGGACGCGGGTGGCTTGGCGGAGCTGCGGGCTGGTGGCGGTCGTGGGCGGTGGAGCGTCGTGGGTCAGCGGGGTGTTGTACCACTGCCGGCAGCCTGATTGACTGGTCACCCATCACTCATCACCTTCATCGCAGTTCTCATGTTCCTCTAGTGTAAACTGCTGGCACCGGTCACGGACACCATCACAAATATCACACAAAATATCCACATGAATTGCAGAGGGTTCGAGCCATGTTCTTTTGGCTTGTACCCTCCCCGTTAGGGAAGTAGCATACGAATCAAGGAAGACGATTCAATGTGAAAGGGAAATTAACATTGATCAAATTAAAACACACCCCTACATCATTTGATTGTTGACGTTGATGAGAGAAGTCGAAGTTGTCGACGTTCGTCATGCCCGCCACATGCCTCCAATCCCAAGCTCGTTCATCAGATAAACTCTCTTCGATAGAGTTGGTTCTTCATTGTTGAAGATTTACTCCATTGGAGGTTGTCTTGAGGAAAAAAATTGAAGTCATGTGTCAGCGTTCTTCATTAGAGGAGCGTTCTTCATTGGAGAGAATAATCCTCTAAAAATTCTTCCTCCCAATTCCACAAAAATGAAAAGGTAGTCCAAAATAATAGATTATGTTATATATTATGTTTGTTGGCATAATTTAAAAATGTCTTAATTATTTAATTGATTAGGTGGTATAATTAATTAAGGGGGTGGCACAAATAAAGTGGGAAATTTCAAGAGGTTTTTCTCTCATAAATAGGGGAGTTAAAGTGGGTTTTAATCTCAGGTGGTCCCCACAACCATAAACCACATGGGAGGTTAATTTTGGTGGTCCCCACCTCTATGTCCTCATATTGGAGGTTTAGTTTTGGTGGTCCCCACCCCTCAACATCCACATGGGAGTTCCAAATAATATAAAATGTTACACAATTTTATTTTATTTTATTCTTTCATGAAAAACCCAAATTCTATCTTTCACCCTCGACCTACTGCAATCAAGGTGAATGTATCCTTAAGTGAATATCGATGCATCATGTTCAACGGTGCCCTCATATTTCAATTTTGAGCACTAGTTCAAAATTTACAAACACCCACTCTTACCTTTACTGAACGTACCCGAAAAATGTGCAAAAATTCATTTTGGGCACTCTGGGCCTCGGAATCATGCACTGTCAATTTTCATAGACTTGTAAAATTCCCATTTAATTAAAAAAATTACGAGGAAATTTTGGGTCTTTACATTCTCCACACCTCATAGATTTACATCCCCATAAGCCACATAAAAAAACTAGGAAAACAATTGGGGGTATTGAGCACGTATCTGAGCCTCCCACTCTCATTTACACTCTTGGAGGTTCATGTGATTCCAAGGAATGCGAACCAGGGGTATCGAATGCCCATGAATGAACTGCTCCTATAGATCCTCAATATCTAATGGAACCTCCGTAAAAGTCTCCCAATCATCAAGGTCCATCTCGCTGTGATCGATGATGTGATAAAGGTGTGCACTTATCTCCTCAGCTGGGATACATGGAAGAATTCCTGCACCATGTGTAGCTGAGGTGGAGGAGATAAGCGGTAATCCACCTTTCCAACTCTACTGAGGACCTAGAAAGGTCCAATGAACCTTGGAGATAACTTGTTTCCTCGGCCTAATATCATAAAACCTCGTCGAGGTGAGATCCATAAAAAGATGTGGTCACCATCCTCGAACTCCAGAGGTTTCCGTCTCCTGTTGGCATAAGACTTCTGCCTACTCTGTGTAGTCTTCATCTACTCCTGGATGATCTGCACTTTCATTGTAGTAGCCCGTACCATCTCTGGTCCAACCAGTGTAGACTCCCCTGGGTCAGTCCAGCACAAAGGTGGTCTGCAAGTTCACTCATACAATGCCTCAAAAGGTACCATCCCAATGGTGGAGTGATAGCAGCTGTTGTATGAAAAATCCTCCAAAGGCAAGTGATCCTATTAGCTGTGACCGAAGTCGAGGACACAAGAACGCATCATGTCCTCGAGGGTCTGTATGGTCCACTCAGTCTTTCCATCCATCTGAGGATGAAAATCGGTGCTCAAAAATTTTATGTCTTAAAAGCCTCCTGCAACCCCTTCCATATGCAAGAAGTAAAACATGCATCACGGTCAGAGATAACCGTCAAGGGTACTCCATGTAACCGCACAATCTTCTGCACATAGAGGTGTCCCAAGCTCTCAATTAAACCCTGCTCTCTGATTGGTAGGAAGTGGGCTGACTTATTGAGTCGGTCAATGATCACCTTGATAGAATCATGACCTCTGTATGTACATGGAAGTCCTGCCATGAATTCCATGGATATACGATCCCACATCCAATCTAGGACCTCTAACGGCTGAACCAAGCCTGCTGGTACCTGATGTTCTGCCTTCACTTGCTGACAAATGAGGCACCGAGAGAAAACTATGCTACAGCTTTCTTCATTCCCGGCCACCAGTGTTGTCTTCGAAGATCTTGGTACATCTTCTCCACTCCTGGATATACCTCTAGAGGGGATGTGAGTAACTCCCTCAACACTTCTTCTTGAAGTGACACTGGTACCATGGTAAGTCCTCTGAAGAAAATGATGTGCTCCCCACATTCAGAAAATCAATCAGGTGCCTGTCTTGTGGATATCTGAACACGTTGCATCTCATAGTCAGCATCCCCATGCTTCACCTCCCTGAATTGCTGAAGAAGTGGGGGAGTTACTACAAGATATTGAATAAAAACTACTCCATCACTATCTACAAAGGATATCGGCAAAGCGGCCTGCTGCTCTGTCGCCTCGCCTAACTACTGTATACCAGATATTTTTTTGAGTGCATCTTCTATAACATTCCCATTCCTTAAATTATAGACTATCTAGAAGTCATGGTCCTGGAGGAAATCAAGCCAACATCGTTGTCTTAGTTTCAGGTCATTCTGAGAGAAGATATACCTTAGACTCTTGTGATTATAGTACACTGTAAAACACTCACCCATCAAGTAATGTCGCAACATCTTTAAGGCGAAGACCGCTGCTGCTAACTTCAGGTCATGGGTAGTGTAGTTCTTCTCATGATGTCTTAGATGTGGAGAACCATATGTGATCACTGATCTCTCTTTCATCAGGACACATCCCAGCATGGTCCCTGATGTGTTACATTAGACTACGTACCCTATTCCCTCTTAAGGAAGCCTCAAGATGGGAGCACTAGTCAGCCTCTACCTCAGCTCTTGAAAACTACACTGGCATCTCTCCGAGTAATTGAAGGGTTTCCCCTTCTTTTTCAATGCTGATAGTGGTGCTGCAACTCTGGAGAAATCTAGCACAAATCTCCGGTAGTAACCGGCCAAACACAAGAAACTTGGTACCTCTATCATGCTTCTGGGTGACTCCCAAGAAAGTACTACCTCAATAATTGCTGGTTATAATGAAACTCCATCCTCATATATGACATATCCCATAAAGTGAGCCTCTCAGATCAAGAATTGGCACTTCAAGAGATTACCATAAAGTTGGTTCTCTCAGAGTTTGTTCAGTACTACCTACAAATGATAGGTAGGATCCTCCTCAGTATTTGAGTAGATAAGAATGTCCTCTATAAAGATCCCCATAAAGAGATCAATGTATGGTTGAATGATCCTGTTCATGAGTCTCATGAACACTTCTGGAGAATTGGTCACGCCAAATGGAAAAACCAAGAACTCGTAAGGGTCGTACCGACATCTGAAGTTGTCTTCTGCACATCCCCATCGTGTACTCTGAGCTGGTGATAGCTTGATCTGAGGTCTATCCTTGAGAACCCTTGTGATCCCTTAATCTAATCAAAGTGGTCTTCAATCCTCATAATTTGGTACCTATTCTTCATGGTCACCATATTCAGGTGATGATAGTCAACACAAAGACTCAAGCTCCCATCTGCCATCTTGGAAAATAAAATTTGGGATGCCCAAGGTGAAACACTAGGACGAATGAATCTCTTCCCCTACAAGTCATCTTGTTGTACCCGTAACTCACAAAGATCTTTAAGAGCAATCCAATATGCTGGTGTATATATTGGTGTTCTCTCGGGGTACAATTCAATGTAAAATTCTACTTCTCTGTGAGGAGTTAGACCTAGAACATCATCAGGGAAGACATCTGTGTACTGTTCCACCACTACAGGATAGTTAGGACTCTCTACATCAACTTCCCTAAGGGTAAGGCTAGACAATTGATGAGTGATCGGTTGTACCCTCCTTTGGGTAATTCCATCCTATGCTGAAAAGGCTCCCTTCTCGCCTGTGAAGGTACACTTGGTACCATCCGTGTGGACACACCACACTTTGGCCTAATATAATCAATCTGACAATGAACTGTAGATAACTAGTTCATACCCAAGATGACATTGTAAGGCCTCGATGCCGCTACTATAAGATCCCAGCCAATGCTATTGCCTCTGAGAGTAATCTCTCACTACCAAAACCAGTGTGTAATCATCAAATCCACTATTGTATGAGTCTCTAGACGTAACTATCGATCCAATGACTCTGTCGGAATCCTTGAGATCTGAACAAGGGTAGCCAAAATAAAAGAGTGACGGGCACCTGTGTCTATAAGTACTGTAGCTAAGGTGGAGTAGACACAGTTCTTACCTTGTATCATCTTTGAATTTTTTTGATCATAGGCCTCAACTGCCTGAAGCAAAGCTCACACCTATCCTCCTGCTACATGTGGTCGGGGTGGTCCGCCTACTCCTTGCGGACCACCTCGATCAAACCTCTTTCTTTGTATGGGCGGTCCCTCGACCGGCTTCTAATCATTCGTACGGAGGCTCAAACAGTCACGATCCATGTGACCCTACCCACTACATGTGTCATAATTCATGTTCATTTCATGAATGGATCTATCTCTAGTGCCCCACCCAAATAATCCTGAGTCATGCGGTCATCCACTTGTAGGTCAAGTCCTCTTGGACCTCTATGTCATATGTCTGCTGCTTGCTACAAAAGACTTCGTTATGTGATGACTTGTGGTGGGTCTCGCTGCTAGTGACTGATCTGCAAGGAAAATCCCCACCAGGAGGGTACTCTCTACCCCCCCCCCCCCCCCCGCCTACGTCGAGATACTAAGAGGAATCATTGAAGCCTTGATCTCCCATATGAGTCCATGCACAAAGGTTCGGGACCTGAAGAATGGGTCCCGCACCATATCTATGGAGTAGCATGAGAGGTCAGTGAACCTAGATGAGTACTTAGCCATAGTCATGCTGCCCCTGTTGTAGATGAAGTAGATCCGGAATGCGCACTGTGGGAAGAGTTGTTGGGAGAAACTCTGCTCTAAACATGCTCCCGATGTCTATCCAAAGAATTTTCACCTCATTGTGAAGGGGGAGCATCAAGTTCCACCATCTGCCTTCTACTACTTGTAGAAAGATGGTAGTAAGGATCACCATGAGATCATCTTGTGTCCCTACCAGTCAGAAAACTATCACCATGGACTCCATCCAATCCTCAAATGCCTGTGGGTCCATCCCTCCGTTGAACCTAGGTGGCATCTGGAACTAAAACTCATGAAATTCGTATGAGCGGCGTGCACCCTCTACTTCTGGGGCTGGTGGCATCTGTGTTCTAATGGTTAATGGTACTTTTGGTTCCTCCGTTGGGACCTCTACTGGAAGGGGCCCTACACCGAGGCCTCATTGCTCGGTGGACTATAAGTGCGTATAACTCTCGGATTTGGATATCTTCATGGAGGCATCCCGAAAAGAAACAGGTGATCTGTGGTCAAAAAGTTATACCTGGTGAGCTGAATAATAGAGATCACAAAGAAAACTCTTCAAAACAGACATCAAATCAGTGTTTTCATGCACTGAGTCAGAAATCAGAAGTCAGGGTCCTAGTGTATGGATACATCGGCTATCACACCAACACAGGATTCCATAAACTAATAACCACACTCAATACACTTAATACTATTACCATTAAAAATATTAGAGTCTTGTGTTCTACGGTAGAACCCACTCCTCTGATACCAATTTTCATGACCCATCCCCCGGTACCCACGCCATGACTACCCATGACTACCTTCTATAAGCTAGGGGCTAGTGATAAGCACTGAAGGTGTGTTCCCTAAAACTGTGAAGGAATTTCCTTTATAACCTATAACACACACAACCATGCACACAGAAAGATACAAACTAAAGTAAACCAAATAGTAAAC
Organism: Viscum album; assembly: GCA_963277665.1. Lineage (NCBI taxonomy): Eukaryota > Viridiplantae > Streptophyta > Magnoliopsida > Santalales > Viscaceae > Viscum > Viscum album. The sequence continues at coordinate 819,607,289 of OY728142.1, forward strand.
AGAGTGAGTACAGCAAGTAAAAAGGGGATAAAAGATAATCCCAACTGAAAAGTACCAGGAAAACTGGAAACTACAAGACTGTTTATAGGTGAAAATCATCTCCTGGATCATCCACCATGGATCCTACCTAAAGGGTAGGTACAGCTCATGAACGGTCGTCTCGGAAGATCACCTCATCTAACATCCACCTCCGAGCTACCTCTAGTTTTAGTACCCTCATCCTCAGTCATCATTTTCCGTCATCCACACTAAACAAAATGAAGTTCGAGAAGAGCCCATTTAGGGGTGTGTATAACGATACTCATTAGGGACTCCATGACCCTCAATGTCTCACAAAATCCACAAAGGATAAACCATAAACGGAGGAAACAAATGAAAACCCTACTTATGTATATGCCCATACATATACCTATGTTATCATATAAACCCATCTCAGTCATAAAGAAAACATAGAGTCCAACTTCAAAGACCCATGCTCAACTGTTCCACAACGGAATAAATACTACGATGGTAAGTACCACATAGGTATGCCACACAGAAGAATACCACCAAGGTATTACCACGAAGGAAAGTACCACACAGGTACAGACTCAGCTTACACCAGGTATAACATAAGTACATTAGTAGAGATGATTATATGTAACTACTGAATCATCTTACTCTATTAAAGGGCAGACCCACATAGGATCGCTCGGTGCTGACCCACACAGGATTGCTCGGTGATGATCCACACAGGATCGCTAGGTGCTGACCCAAACAAGATCGCTAAGTGCTGACCCACACATGATCTCTAGGTTCTGACCCACACAGGATCACTCGGTGCTGATCTACATAGTATTTCTATGTGATGACCCGCAGAGGATCTCTCGGTGCTTACACACATAGGATCTCTCTTCATCTTTCACGTCACATCCACCTACTAGGTTTCCGCACTAGGTTTTCTCATCTCTGGGAGAGTCTGCTCCTCGTTCCACTGGTCAATACTCTAACTACCATGAAGACCCATGAATAAGTATCTCAAAGGACTTCCACGTCATAGGGGTCTCAATGTAACACACGGTACATCAATCGGACGCCTGGTCTTTATGTTATTAGCCTTTTTGTCATGAGGGCCCAGTTAGATTCATGCTCGTTCCAACCCGACCATACTCCAACATTACCCAAAACACTATTGGGGTATACTCAAGTGACCGTCTCACTCCAAGGATTCTAGCACCACTGGAGGTTCATCAAACGAACCTCTGTTGGCAATGTTATGGCCTAATGAGCGTATATGGATCGTAGTGGGTCCAGGTACAGTCTGACCTGGCCCGATCCGCTGGGTCCTGCCCATGCTTGGAAGTCCGGCCTGTTCGAGCTGCTCGGCCTGGCGGTGCGGGATGGAATGGAGATAGTGGGGCTACGAGGGAAGCGAAGATACAGGGTAGTGCGCTGGGGCCATGGGGCGGCGAGGTGGGGACACGGGTGGCACGGCGTGGCCGCAGGCGGCGCGGCGGGGCTGGAAGAGGCACAGTAGAGCCGCAGGGCGATGGTCCCCACGGGAGACTATAGGTCGGCGTGGCTTCATACTGGGGCTGGCTTGACTGACTGCCCTTCTCTTGTCGCCTTTTCCATGGTACTCGAGTTCCTCCAGTACCAACCGCCGGCACCGGTCGCTGACACCTTCACGAATATCACAAAAAAGATCCACAAGATTTGTGAAGGGGTCGATCCATGTTTGTTTGGCATGCACCCTCTGTATTAGGGAGGTAGAAAATGGATCAAGGAAGATGATTCTATGCGAGAGGTAAATTAACATTGATCAAATTATAACACATTTCTACCTCAATTGATTGTTGACGTCGATGATAGAAGTCGAAGTTGTCGACGTTCATTGCTCCCGCCACACGCCTCTGATCCCGAGCTCGTTCGTCCGATAAACACTCTTCGATGGAGGTGGTTTTTCATTGTTGATGATCTACACCATTGGAGGATGTCCCGAGGAAGAAATTGAAGTCTTATGTCGGCGTTATTCATTGGAGGAGTGTTCTTCGTTGGAGAGAATAATCCTCCAAAGCTTCTCCCTCCCAATTCCACCAAAATGAAAATGTAGTCCAGAATAATAGATAATGTTATCTATTATGTTTATTGGAAAAATTTCAAAATAGCTTAATTAATCAATTTATGAGTTGGTATAATTAATTAAGGGGTGGCACAAATAAAGTGTGGGAATTAAAGAGGTTTTCCTCTCATAAATAGGGGAGTTCAAGGGGGTTTTAATCTCGGGTGGTCCCCACCACCATAACCCACATGGGAGGTTAATTCTGGTGGTCCCCACCTCCATAAACTCACTTGGGAGGTTTAGTTATAGTGGTCCCCACCTATCAACATCCACATGGGAGTTCCAAATAAAATAAAAGGTTACATAATTTTATTTTATTTTATTCTTTCATGAAAAACCAAAATTCTATCGTTCACCCTTGACCTACTGCAGTCGAGGTGAAGGTCCCCTTAAGTGAATACTGGCCCTACGAGTTCAACGATGCCCTTGGATTACAATTCTGAGAACTAGTTTAAAAGTTACAAAAACCCACTCGTACGTTTACTGAACGCACCAGAAATAAAAGTTCAGAAATTCATTCCAGACACTCCGGGCCTCGGAATCACGCGCCGTCAATTTTCACGGACTTGTAAAATTCCCATTTAATTAAAGAGAGTACATGTAAATTCTATGTTTTTACATGACCCAACCGAGGACCACTCTCCCAACACATTCCAGCACAAGGTTGATAGATATAGACACCAAAATATCCTCAAAGGGTTTCATTCTAATCAAATCCTAATAACAATTATTATTTTAAATCTTAAACAAAGTCAAATGTTAGTCCCAATATCTGCTAAAATTAGGAACACAAACCAATAGCATATCCCAACAACATAGATATCCCTCTATTTCTATCCATTTTTATTTGGATGATAATTCATTCTCAATTTCAACTAGGAACGAATTGCCTTATAATGCCTTGTAAAATACCTATATGTGAACCTCGAGTCCCTTTCAGAAATAACTATATAGGGAACCCCATGACGCTTTAGAGTTTATTAGACATACTAGTCCATATGATGTTAAAATTTTATCATCTCCTTTATTCGTATACAATGATCTGAATTAATGAGTCTTTCACCAATCACCCAAACCAAATACATCCCACTAGGATTATTTGGTAATCCAATGATGAAATCCATTGAAATCCCATCTGCTTCCATACCAAAATGGGAAAAGGCTGCGAAAAAATGTCAATATCTTGTGTTCTACCTTATATTTGTGGCAAGTGAGACTCCATGATACAAAATTCGAAACATACCAACTCATCCCCAGCTACAAATACTAACATTTCATCCCAAAGTACATCTTTGTCACCCCCACAGTGCATAGACTAACATGAACAAGGTCCAGTATCTAGAAACAATTGTCTCAAGGAAAACGAAACAAACATCCTACTAAAGAAATAAAAAACTCTATTTGGAGACTTAGAAAACTCACACAAGATCTCCCCACCATTAATAATTTCTCCTAAGCATTGGATTTCAGTGTCTATTATCAACTCAAGATGAATTCAATCATCAAAATATGAGTCAATATTTATTAAATCCATGAACACCTTCCCATCAACCTCCTTTTTCCCAAGATCATATTAGTGAAAAAAACATAATAGACCACTTATCAACTGATTCTCTCACTACTTTAGCCATGGGATTTTTTCAGAATGCATCTTCTACCCTATTTTATTTCTATGGGGGATATATACAATATCAAAATCAATGGTCAGAAGATACTCCACCCATCATCTCTATCTTAAGATCATATCCCTCTATGTGAAGATATATTTTAGTCTTATATGATCTCAATATACCTTTATCTATTTTCCAAATAGATAGTGAAACCACTTTTTTAGTGCATGCATAATAACTTTAAAATAAATATCATTGGTATGGTAGTTCCTCTCATGAGACCATAATTGGAATGATCCATAAGCCAGAACCCATTTCCCCTACATGAAATCAAAACCCAAATTTGTACCAAAAGATTCACAAAGTACATCAAAACCTGATCTTGTTTTTGGTAGAATCAAAACTGGTGGTGAATTTTGCCTCATCTTCATCTTCTCAAAATATATTGCACACATTTCATATCAAAAAAAACTTTACACCCTTATGGTTAAAAGATTTTATTGAAGATGTGATCTTGGAGAATCCCCAATTAAAACATTTATATTAGCTTTCTAACCCCATTAAGTGTGGGTTATCAAACACATTTTTTGAATGCTCAAAATAAATGATTACTTTCACATTTTTAAATTCCACCATGAGGCCCGTCTCAGATGTCACATGATCTAGAAACATCACGTCATTAATCCAAAACTCACACTTGGAAAGCATACTATACAAGTGACATTCCATTAATGATCAAAGAATTATATACAAATGGTCTATATGATCTTCCCCTATCTTGAAGTACACCAAGATATCATCCATGAATAAAATAACAAAAGAGTCTAATAATCAATCTATGATTTGTTTCATCAATTACATGAACACTGATAGATCATTAGTGAGACTGGATAGAATAATAAAAAAATCTTAATGACCATATTTATTCTGAAATGTTGTCTTAGGTATATAGTCATCTTAGAATCATAACTGGTGGTACCTTGACTGCTGGTCAATCATTAAAAACCAATGAGCCCCTCTTATATGATCAAATAGATCATCAATCTTAGGTGAATGGTATTTGGTCTTAATGGTCACCCAATTCAAATTATAATAGTCAATAAAAAGTAGATGGATCTCTCCTTACATTTTACAAATGTGTATAGGTGAATCCCATGGTGAATTTCTAGGATGAATAAATCCTTTCATCTCCATGTCCTCAAGATAAACCTTAAGATCCACAAACATGGATGGTTCGAATCGATATGATGGAATAGAAATTTCTATCATTATAGGGACTAGTTCAATAGTAAACTCAAACTCTCACCTAGGTGGTAAACTAGAAAAAAAAATCTAGATAGACGTTAGGGTATTCATACACAACTATAGGTGGATGACTACCCAATAATGGTTCATCCACATATAGAAACATTTCTAACAACTGATACGATATTGTACTCGTATAAGTTATAAAAACCCCTCCCTTTCTCGATCATGAGTCCAACTCACCCTAGAAATCATGAGTGACCCCATAGATAGATAATAACTATAACTGATGATGATAATAGTCTCTATGTTACTTTAAAATGATCATTAAATCCATATGGATAATCAAGTCAATGATATCAAGATCAAGAAATAAGAGGCCTCATTACCCCCCAATGTTGCCTATCAAAACTCGACCCACGTGACACTTGCAATATTGTTCAGACCACTTTCTAAAAAGAGTAGAAAGATCAAAATATAATGGAATAAGACCTAAATAAAATTTCAAAACATAAAACAACATTGATGATAATTAATAATTACTAGCACATGTATCAATCAAATCTAGCACTATATAACATGAAATAAACATTGTACCACTAAAAGTAGTTGTCCCTACATCATATTCCTCCAGTACACACCTCCACATAGAGCTATCTAGAATTTTCCCCTTAGAAATACATTTTTTTCTAAAAATAGACCCACCATACTTAGATACATCAACCTAAACGTATGCCCCCTAGGGGAAATTGGATCCCACAATGCAACCTCGGGACATCATATTATAGAAACATTTCAGATGGATAGATCACACACAAAGATGAAAAGTCCTAGGAGTCTTCATGCAAGGAACCATAGAATAAACATGCCTCCCACACTGGTGCTAATTAACCTATTTCTTCCCTGAATAAGCCTATTAAAATAGTCATATATAATAATTACCACTCTTTTTCTTCCTATTCTAAATAGAAAAATTACTGTGGAAAAATTATACACTTATTGAAGCTCCTCTCAGATCTATCAGTCCTTATATGTATTCATTACAAAAATATTTTTTATTTAGTAACTCCATAATGTTAGGAGGAAAAAATCACTATTATCAACCAAACATCATCTCTTTTTTTGTATATCGATCCTCCAAGACTTTAGGTAATCACTAATGAAAATCTCAGGTTTTAGGTTAACCAACTCAAAAAATGGAACAATACACTCCCCATTCTACACGGTCAGAAAGTATTAGTTATTTTCTACATATAATATATCAGGATAAAATGGATGATTAAATAACTTCAAGAAAGAAATATGGGTAAAAACATCATGAAATTTGGATTTCAACATATAATCCCATGATATTCTTCATGTTCCCTCGAGCGTATACATGGAAAACCCCACATATGAATCATTAGGATTCATTAAGAAGTTGAAGATCATATCTATTTATTCAATTAACTCCTATGACTCTTGTGGTCTTATATTAGTATGGAAGGCAGGTGGATGTTTCATGGTATATTATGAACCACAATCCACTACTCATCATAGGTTCCCTAGGACCACGAAACCCTAAGTATGATTGGAAAGGATTACTGACTCTACCAAAGAATACTCCAAAGAAGGATCCACCTATGGAACCTACCACATGACTTTCCCTCTCATATAAGAAAAATCTATTCTAGGAGGCATTGTCATCTAAAAACTATAAAAAAACAAAACAATCACATTAAAATTTAAAACCATTGAAAAAAGAACAAGAATCCAAAAAAATCTTTGAAATAATAAGAATTTAATGTAGTTATGAATTCAACCACTAAAGGGTAAAAACTTTATAAATAATAGGTGAATTTAAATAAAATGCACATACACACCAATCCCAAAAAAAATTATATAGTTGAACCTAAAAAAATTTTCCATAAAATTTTTCAAATAAACCAAACTAATTGGTCTAGGACATAGTAATGATTTTCTGAAGACCCATGTCAACTATGATTCAGTCATGAGAGTGATCTATCCAAACCCCTTTTCTGCACTGACTATCTAAATTCTAACAATACAACTCATGTCCACCCAAGACACAGAACTAGCACAGGTAGTACTAAAACACTTTGTCTTAAGTACCCCCTTTGATACCTAATTGTAATAGACCAACCCAGGTTAATCAAACCAATCACCCAAGTCATCCCATCATAGGTTTGGATAAAATAAAAAAACATGTATAAAAGGATACAAATATATATAAACAATGTAATAAGTTCAATTAATGTGATATATAAATGAGACAAAAATAAAAAACTTGAATGTACAATGAAACTATACACAACTAGTATCCATGTGACTAATAGTCAGCTTAAAACCAAAACAATAATGTAATGAGAATACAACATGATAAATATTTCTCTTCCCTTAACTTTATTCTCCAAAACAATATCTACATCGACCCATAGGAAAAAATAGGTTGTGGGAAAAAGATTCTGGAAGTATAACACCAATGAATATAAACAAGTTTTAATAACATAAAATTACATGTGAAATCTTAAAAAACATAATAGTTTTACATGATTTATATTAATAATCCAATTTAAATGATTTTCTCAAAAAAACCATTCATTTTCTAAAATTACCTAACACGTTTCCAAATATAGAAAAAAAATAGGAAAATATACTAAATATAAAAAAATGTGATCCAAAAACTATGAAATAATCAATCATTCATTAAACAACCAAAAACAACAGTCCACCGACATGTTGGGCCCTAGCCTATGGGACAATACATACAAGACACTATAATGCCTAAAAAGGACTAAGGTTGTATCTAACTAACATTGAGTCCTCCAATTGTCCATCAGAATATAATAGGTTAGCTCTTAGTGGTGTCACAAAAACTAAGGCTAACTGATTCTATTTCTCGACCCACCCAAGTTTTCCACAGTACATTATTTTTCAGTTTCTATTTTTGAACCCATGATCACATTTTAATAAAATGATTACAAATACAATAAAATTATCTTCATGGATTTAGAATTCATTTTTCCTTTTCAGATCAAGGTAATTATTTATTTAAAAAGTAAAACCCCCTTTTCAAAAGTTAACCCATTCAGTTTTTGATTTCAATACATGAAATTCAATTTCTAATCTCATTGAATCCATAATAACAAAAAAAATCAAGAAATTAAAACACTTGAATAGATCCACCTACCTCAAAGACATAGAAAACCTAATCTCCATTTACATTAGGGATTATAACTGAAGAAAAAGGAATTCAAAAAATAAGGCACATTAGGAAACGTAATAGGATTGATAGAAAACCGAATCAAATAACAAAATTGTATCATAAACATATTTTTAACTCAAACCAAAGCAGAACCAAGAGAAAAACATACTTAAATAAGAGAAATACAGCACCAATTAGGATAAATTTCAGAATGAATCAATCCAGATTGAAGGAAGTCGCCCACGATAACCTAATGTGACATCTTTACCAGAGAGGAGAAGGTTGTAAAAGAGGATAAAGAATAAAAAAACCAAATGAAACCATAAATGATATAACTCAGGGTATTACATGTTGTTTAATACCTTTACAGATTGTGAAACTCTTTCATTTTATATAACTCTAAAAAATCACATCACCTCATATTAAAAACATTATATTTCACATTACATGACATGTATCCTTACACTACATGTATTGTTTTCATTATACATAATATAGCTCAAAAAATCTATCCATTGGCCATTACATGTTGTCTAATCCCTTGACACATCATGAAATTTCCTATAAAATAGAAGAAAGTCCAAGGAAAATGTAAAGATTTCATCAAATCAATCACTTCACCATTATATGTATCCTCAGAATTCAATGTCGACAAAATTTCTCCCAATAAAGAAAAGAATCCTATGGAAAGGACTAATACATACCTCACAGAAACATAATGGGGTTTTACATTCCCCCATGTGGTTTAATAATTTTTCTTGCCTTATTCATCACATATATTTTGACACAAATTATTCAAGAGAATATTATATGCATGGAATATTTAATTAATATTTTTTGTATTTAGTGAGTATAATATTTATTTACATATTAGAGAATAATGTAGTGTTTTTTATTTACAAAATAAGTATACATTATTCATGGCCTGATAAATATTGTGGAGGAATGGTGAACTGGGTTTAAATGGTTCAACAATAAAAAAATATATTGAATATTATTTTGTTAAATAATATTTAATTTAATTCATGAGATTAGAATATGTCAAGAAATAATATTATAATTATTATTATTCATATGGTGTTCCACAAGGATTAAATAAATAATAAAGGGAACATTTTTAATTATTTATTTTCTATCCCTAACTATTTATAAAACCAATAATATAATTTTTCATGAGAGACAGTTCATTTTTTTAGGCACAATGAAATTCCTAGAATCCCCTCGAAGTCCAAGAGAGATCCATTCTCAATGAACTCTCCCAATAATGGAGAGAAATATTCCTCCACATTCTACTCATATGTTAGTAGATATCAAGAAGAATACATTGGAACTGATTTTCTAAGAGATCAATGATGAATTTTCTAAGAATTTGGATCTGCCACTCTAGCACTCGGAGATTCATACATTGTCATTTGAATATTTTCAGAACACATATAGATCACCTCTAGTTGGAATATACACTTAGATGTTATAATTAAAAAATGGTAAAATTTTGATTCATTTTTATTTAAATCAATGACGAAATAATTTATCATATGGTAATTCTTTATTTTCTTAAATTAATTATAAATATTATGTGACAATCCTTTATTTTGGTTCTGGTATTTTATCCATTTTTTTCTATGATTCAATTATACTGATCATGGAATTTATCATTATGTAAAATTGGGATTGATTAATATTTATGATTAAAAGTAATTTCGGGAATATCCCTTATCATGATTCAGTTGGGTTTGAAATCAACATGTAGCATCATAGCGGGTCACATACTTATTTACAAATATTTAATCATCATAGACTGATTTATGCATAATTAATTAGGTATCAATTAGAATTTAATCATTATTAAATCTGAATTGTTATATCTTTTTCATCAAATTCATTTCTTATAAATATAATCGAATAAATTTATTTTATAAATGAAATTAAATATAAGAACTCATTTAGTGGTGCTAAGGAATAGGGATGGATAACACAAGAGTACATGTTGTGTAGCCAAGAGGGACATGTCATGTAGTAGTGTTTAATGCACTATGAATTAAAATGTAATTAATTCAAGGAATGTGCATTATTATACATAGTGAATTTAATTGTACACATTCTCTCGACATAGCTCTCTTGACTCATGGTCATTTATAGTAAGCACCATGTAACATACATACGTGGTGTGTAGTCCTTTAGTCACATACGGGTAGTGCATCTTCTTATACGGACCACGTGACCGGTGGCCAAGTAACTCAAAGAAAACACGGTGTGAATCCCATTTACATGTTGTGTAATCCTAATTTTTTTGATACATGGTTACAAGATGAGTCACTTGGCATGTTTCAATGATAGATTTTGAGAAAACATACATGTCTTTTTTCTCAAATGTTGACACCATGTAATTTAACAAAATTAAGAAACATTATAATTAACTTCTTATACGATGAAAACATTATCGATATTTAATTGCATGTTTTTATTAAGTTGAGAGGACACTCCTTGTGGGGGTTTTAATTAATATAAATTTTTAATTAATTTATGTATAATGTTTGGATCTTTATATCATGTATGAGTCATATTGTAGTTATTATTCTATCTTCATTAAATACTAACACATGACTGAAAAATTGTAATTTGTCTAATCATTAAGTGATAGTACACATCATGAATGTATACAATAATTATTTTATACCACATGACACAAGAGTAAACAATATATGAGTATAATATATGTTTGGTAGTTTCGATAGGAACTCACCTTATTTTCTCCAAGGATAATTTTTTTATCATACATAGATAAATTTAAATAAATTTATTTATTTTTTAAAATTTTGATGGATGAGAATCTCATGTAAATTTAGATGAAAATTACTATAAATAATTTATTAATTTAAAAAGATAATTAGTTGTCTTGAGTATGATTTATCTAAAATAATAATTACTGTGAATTGAATAGATATTTTATTAAATGTGTAATTTTGTGCATGGATGTGGATGATTATGATATATGTATTACATGAATACATTTCCTAGAATTTTAATACCTTGAATTATTTATTTAATTGATTAATCCTTCCAATATTTTATATTTTAAATTTATTTTTTTAAGGATAGATACATTGGATATTTCAAAAAAGGGTGAAATGACACCTTATGCAATGAACGAAGTGAAGCGGCAAGACATTGTTTGTTTATGATAATCATGGAGCACTTATAGGGAATAAAAACAATGACTTAAGAGAAAAATAGGCCTCTAAAGTAGAAAATTTTCATTAAAAAAAGTCTAAATCATTACATGTTAGGAACTAGTTCATGTCATGAAGGAGGGACTTGTCGTGATGTGAAGAAAACTGTATTGTAAATTTACACGTGGTGTAATGATTTAAACCACAATAAAATTTTTAGTATAGGATTTATGTTCCTGGATTCAATGTATCATCCATTTATGATAGAATCTATTATATATGACTCATCCAAACCACCATTGGGCCAATTCTTAATGGTATTCATTAATTTTGGATCCCATATAGAGCCTATATATAGAGGGTAGTATTGTAGTTGTTATTTAGAATCTGGTGACCAAAGCATAGAGTGATAAGGTACATTGTGTGGGCCCTCCTTGAGTTCTTATAAAATTTCACTATACTCTCTTTTTATTTTCTACTCCCCTATAATCATATCATCACTAGGATGAGGGGGTAAATCATCTGGTGCTAGGGTGATTTAATAAAATGGGGAAGGCTCATTGGATTTATTTTATCTATTTATTCAAGTATTTATTTTCTTGTAGTTATTCAATGAACATATGATCTATTTCATTTTTGATAATCATGACCGTTGATAATTGAATCTAAAAGGAACTTTAAAATTTTGTAACTAAAACACTAAATAAGGAATGGAAATTTTTAAATTTTGTGGAAATCATATTAATATATGGTATTGAGAAAATATTAATTTGGCATAATCCTAAATTACTGAAGGAGGGGAAATATGGAATTATCATGTTGATGAGGGAATACCATGATCATTAGATCATTATAATATACACTAAAACACCAAGAATGAATTAATCACCCTATTTTCTTAAATAAAATTTTTCCAGAACCATAAAATTAGAAATCCTTGTGGATATTTTCAAAATCAAATCACAAACTAATCAATCTGTTGTGTTATTGTTATTTTATTTATTTTATCAGAATAAAATAAAACTAATTTTCCACACATCTTTCATAAAATTTAAAAAAGTTAAATATTTTGAAAATCTAATGAAAATAAATTAGATTCTTTTTTGGATAGACATTGATCTATTGAGTTTCTCATTTTAATCAATTCTATATGCATGTTGTGTTTTTAAAAATTTTCATTTTTCATAGACCTGTAGGGAATTAACGACACCATCTAAGCCTATCAAAATGGCATATTTTTCAGGAATGGTTACAGGCATTAATTTAGGAATTAAATGTTAATATTAATTTAGTTTCTTTATTACAATTTATCTATTTATGTTGGGTGTTCAACTACTATGAGTTTGATATTTTAAAATTTTTAAATTCACAATTACAAAACATGTCAAAGAGAAAAGGCATCATCGAGTCAACCCATGATTCTAAACCATGTGCAGAGAATCAAATCACTAAAACTATGGTGAGAACTATAAAAAACCAACCTACTAGGATTCTTCAATGAGATCCCATACTGAGTAGACTCATAGACTCTAAGCGGTCATCAAATATCGGATTGCAGCTAAGCATCCTACTACCCCTGTTTCTATAAAACACTATGAACTTAATCCTACAATCATTTCAATGATATAAAATAGTTTTCAATTCACCATACATCCACATGAACATATGAACAAAAATATAGGAATATTTCTCAAACTCTGAGACACATTTCAATTCTATTATATCTCAAGTGATTTAGTAAGACTTGATCTTTTTTTATTTTCATTACATTTGTGAGTTTGTGATTGGATCCAAATCTTGTATGCACATTCCATCACAACAATGTGTGTCCTAGAAACAAAATTCATCACCCACTCTTTTCCACCAACTATGTAAATATAAATATGGGTAAATATATTATACTTTTGTCAATTTTAAGATGAATATCTATATTCCACCTGGGAAAGATATAAATATATGACCCAAAAATTCTCTCATCATGGTATAGAGCTATGAATTATTATATAGATAATATATAATGGTTTTTCATAGGTTACTAGGTAGATTATAGACACTTCAACTGGAGGATTTTTAATAAATAAATCACTTCAAGTGAGAATCAACTGGTCAGACAAAATGGCGAGACATAGTTTCCAGTGCAAACAAGAAGGGATACAATATAAAAGTGTTCACGTAGTGAACAATATTGACTGGATTGTGGAATAAATGGATTCATTAATAAAGAATATGAACATAATGATGTTCCAAGGGAAACCCCCTCCCTAAATATGCATAATGAAGAAGCAAATTATAATTATTACAATCATTTTAATAAATTTTATGGTTGAAGACCACAACTACAACAAGGAAAATGTCTTCCATAAATTCCAAAAGGGTACAAAAAAACAAGTACCCTAAGGGCCCACATTGATGAGCCATGTTCATATATCAGAATATACACTATCTACATTCATGGCCACTTCTTGGGTTGTACTCAAGGAAATAAAAGAATAATCAATGAACCAAAAAGACATATTAGAAAATATAGAGCATCATGTTGACAAATTGATGATCAACTTAGAGAGATACCCAAAGGTATTTTTCTAGTATACCCTGATGTATGACCACATGAAAATATGAAATTTTTATAGATTATAAGTGTGAAACAAAAAAATTATGTGGTATATAATTTTCTATAAAAAAAACTAGTTGAAGAAATAGAAGAGGATGCTAAAATTATCAACGAACAAGTTGATAAAGAAGAAGTAGAACCACCACAGTACAATCCAAGACATCATTTTCTTGAAAAAAGGGTTCATGTAATAACCAATGAAAAAAAATATAAATTTCAAAAGAAATTAAAAATTGCATATTAATATAACTGTTGTAGAGGCTTTCATGATAATTTTGACATATGATTAATTCATGAAAGTGTAGGTAACCAAAAGAAAGAATCTAGATGTGATTGACACTATTCCACTCACACAGTAATGTTCTTCAGTGGTATTTAAGAACCTACATAAGAATTAAATATATCTAGTTAGCTTTCAAATTCACATCTTTATCAGATATATAAAATGTGTAAAATCATTGTATGACATTGGTACAAGTTTTAACATCATGTCATTCACAACATTCAATAGTTTGGTACTAGAAGGAATGAATCCTACAAAATTATTTCATCAATTAGTATACTCAACCATTATATATACCAGAGGAAAAATTGATGATATATAAATCATAGTTGAAAACTCTAATTCCTCATTGACTACATTGTTTTGGAAACAGATGATGGGAGAAATACACTCCTTTTAAGAATACCATTTTTAGCCATAGGCATGTACAAATTGAGGTTCAAAGTAAAGAAATATTTCTAGTATTAGTCCATTATAGATTAATTTTCAACATAAATAAAATAATGAATAACTAATATGTACAATTGAATAATGAGATCAGAGAAGAAAATACACATGAATTTGAGGGTGTCTATTAATTGGAAGTGTTACATGAGTCAAATAATATTGTGAAAGTGAATGCTCAACTGAAGAAGAAATAAAATTTGAAGGCCAGAACTTCTAACACCATAAGAGTGACCAAATCCACTACATTTGATAAAGGATAATAGTTTGGGATGGTATATTAACTTACATTTATTTCATTAGGATTGAGGATGAAATGGTGGACCAGTCCAATAGAGATCCATAATTTACTAAAATCGTGGAGAATTCAATTTTTTAGAGAAGAATGACTAGGGAAGACCTAATAGAATATATCGCTATTGAGATCATTTATGGACCTCGAATAGGTATAAATATTCAATCACATGTCACATGAACTAATTCTAATTGAGGTAATGTTGATCCAATGATGGTAAACAAAAGGTCTTATTGGAGGCAACTTGCGTTTTTTTTTTCTTTATTTACTATCTATTTTCTAAGGCACACATTATCTCACAATAAATATATAAAAATTAATTGATAATGGATTTTTATTTAACATGTTTATTTTAAATTTTATGTACATTAATACCTAAGGAGGTAGCAAGGAGAATGAATCAAAATAAGTGGCTACTAAAAAATTACACTTCCTGAAAGAAGTACACATTGTGAATCTACAGAATCTAGAACCTTAACATCCCTGATTGAATCACTAATTTTAAAGGGGAGTAAGATTATAAAATATATATTTTCAATAAATATTCTCCAAATTTAAATCGAGAATTAACTTCCAATTTAATGCACGCACATGATTCCTACTTCAATCAACTAAACTAAGAGATATAAACTGCTTAAGATAAACCCCATGCCATTAATTTAAATTTATTTTTAAATAAAATGAATGTAAAAAATGAAAAATTAATTAGCATAGATAATCATGTGGATTAGTTTTATAATAATTATAATTTAAGGTAGCATTTGGATCAGTGGATATAAATTTTTTTTGAGATTTGGCAATGTTTTGATTTTTTTGTAATTTTCATTAATTATGTTAATTCTTCATATACATTTATATGTGTGATTTTTACAAACAATAATCTCATTATTGAGACATAATCTAAGAAAAATATTTTCCATTCTTTGTTTTTTATATTTCCTTAAAAACATACATATGGTTTATTCATGAACGTTCTTTACATCTTTTCAAAGATATGATTGAAACAAATCACTTTTAAAAATATTTAGGTGTGATTAATTTTTATCCTTAATCCTAAGACCCACATAACATTAATCCATTTTAATCACATAGAATCTATTAATATCATTGTTAGGATATAAACCATGTAAAAATTCCATATTATCTTTTCTTACCAACCTTTAAATATTTTTCTTCATTATCAAACATAAAAGTGGGCGAAACAAAAACCAATTAAAGGGATGGATGTTTTTGTAGTGAAAATGTTTGGGGGAAGTTTCACTGGATCTAGAGAAGGAAAATTCATTTAATTTATTGTACACCCTCTTGATAGAATATATATAAATATATATAGAAAAAAAGGTTTGTGTCAGGGAAAATAAAAAATCATCATTTCATGACTGGTGATCTTGTTATAAATATTACAAATAGTGTCTGGAGAAGATCATTAGGTGTTGGTGTGGATGTCATAATTTTCCAAGACACAACTTTTGATAATGAAAAGTAATAATATATAATGAAAAATGGTGTTTCATTTATATGCAATTCATCTCTTTATAAGCCTCCTCTTAGATATTGAGGGAAGAGAATACATTAATTTAGATTTTTTTTATTATAATGAAAGGTTCTATAGAGTTGAACCTATTTTTTGAGCCATAATTGATTTACATAATTTACCTACCTTCCCAAAGCTTCATTTTTATTGATACGAAATTTTGAATCCCTAATGATTAATTTTGATCATTGTCTTTATGCAGTGTAGATGTTAGATTCTTGGAAATCCTATAGTAAGTTACATGTTGTTGAGGTATTATTGAATTATATTTATACTTTAACCCTAATTATGGGAAGAAAAATGAATGTGATGACAATTTCAAATGTCATGCATATTAATAGTTAATTGAAAAATTAAATTGGATACCTAAAATTATTACCTATTTCAAAAGCGGAAATGAAAATACATTGTTGATTTTTATTCATTGAAAAATGATGCATCAATAAATTTTGTACCTTTGATTATTGAACATTTAATTTTCCATTAGATAAAATACTTAAATTAGAATTGAATTTGAATCATGGTAACATGAACATTATTTTTAGTATGTTAAGATTCCATACAGAAGGACAAGTATGAATTTGTGTGTGGGGGTATTCAATATCCATATTATACACATATATTTTATAGTGTTTTAATACCATAATGTATGTATAATGTTTATTATTATTTACCATATTTTAATTGTTTAAATTGTTTTTTGATTTATTGTAAGATACATAGGATAATTCAAATATAATAATGTTATCCATATCACTATGATCTATACATGATAAGGATAATCTTTTCATGGGAAAAATTTACAATAAATATAAAAAGAAACAAACAAGTTATCCTATTCTATGAATAGAAATTTTATATTCTAGGAGAACCTATTAATAATGTGCCTTGTAATGAGGAAAGTGAGGAAGATATGACTCTCTCTAAGAGAAATTTTGATGATGTTGTAGATTATCAATGTTTCATGCTAGCATCCATGACCAATGATACATTAAAGAAACCTAAGCACATGGATATATATGGAATGATGTCTCAACATTGAGATCTCTATCAATATACATTGAGAAAAGAGAGATATTATATCACAAATACTTTTTACACAACTATTCTTGGTGAGTATGTGCCAGCTAGGCCACATGTAGTCAAGCTTATTGGATACATTGAATTCTTAGATATCATTGTGATTAAATTCCCAGAAGATTTGTGCATAGATATCATAATTTCATCAAAATTTCAGACCTTATCTAGTTTTATTGTTAATTATAACATGATAAATAATGATAATATTCCTTCAAAAATTCATACTTCGATTCTATAGGTGGATAAGGACATAGGGTGTGACATACCAACAGTCTTTATAGTGAATAAGAAAATGATGAACATGGTGAAGGGACACAATACCCATAAAAATTATAAAGATCCCAATCACCACCTTCCTAGAAGGGGAAGATCTAGAGGTAGTGAAATAAAAAATAGAAAATAAGGTTTTCAGCTGGCATGAAAGGATATAGGAAGAAGAACTACACTTATAAGAAAGGTTATGCTAAAGGTGACTTCGTCGTAAACTATAATATTTCAATATCTACACATTGGTTATTAGATACAACTTTTGGTGCTCAAAAATGAATCTGAATGTAGGAACCAATTAGATTTAAAAATATGGCTAATGGAGAGGTGTATTTGTGAGCATCCAATGGTATAAGGATGGTTTCTCTATCCAGTGGTGACTAAAGCCTTTAATTTCCAACAATAACGATTTTAGTTTTAAGTAATTTTTATTATGTACCAATTATTATGAAGAACACATTCTTTTTCATTTCAAGATGTATATGGTTTTATTTTCATGTTTGGATATTATTTTTTTTCTTTTTTTAAATATATGATATGTTATGGTATAAAAAATTTTAACAATGGTCTATATGTATCAAATTATGAAAACCAAGTATTGATAATATATAATGAATCAAGATCACATGAATAATATAACATTTATGTAAGGAATCAATGTCTTAGTCATGTAAACTAGAATAATTTGATAAATCTATGTCAATATGGTTATTTAGAATCTTTTGAGTTAAATCCACTTAAAATATGTCAATCTTGTTTACGAGGAAAAATTAACAAACCATCATTTGTTGGTTATGGTGATAGGTACATAGAGCTTTTAGGATTGGTATACACTATTGTCGCTTGTCCTTTTCCATTTAAAGAAAGAGGTGGATATTATTAACTAATAACATTTACTGGTGACTTGATTAGATATAGATATATCTACTTAATGAGTAATAACATTGTTTCCTTTTAGAAATTAAAATAATTCAAGAATGAAATTGAGAATAAAATTTCAACGAAGATAAAGATGCTTTGATTAGATTAATTTAGAGAATATATTAACTGATATTTTATCATGTTTATATAGTATTTTGGGATTATATAACAATTCACTCCACCTTACACACTGTAGTGTGATGGTGTTAGTGAAAGGTGGAATTTTTCGTTGTTAAACATGCTATCGTCAATGATTATTCATGATGGTCATCAAATATTTTTTTAGGTACATACATTACAAAATTAAACATATACATAAAAATGTGCAACAAATAAAGATGAAAGTTGAATTCTAGTCATGTTATAGAGTGGAACTAAACCTATTTTGTCACATACATGTGTATGGAGTGGTGATGTCTTTGGTATGGCTTTCGCAAGAAACAAACTAGAACCATGTGGCATAAAGTGTATCCTTATTGGGTGTCATAAAGAAACAAAGGGATATTAACTATACAACCCCTCAGATAGAAAATTGATTACCACCAGACATGCCGTCATTATTTAGAGGAATCACATCCTCAAAAATTATGATGGGAGAAATATTGACTTCAATTAATTTGATGCTCATGATACAATAGATTTGGTATAAGAATAGATTCCACAGGACCCTATGGAAGAATTAGTTCCAAAAACACATGTACATTGTATGAGCACATGGTAGGTAATAAAACCCCAAAGATATATTTTTCTAGTCACTAAATATGGTTAATCGTTATTGTTTTAAAATTATGAACCTATATCGTACAAAAATAAGGTAAAGAGATTAGAATATGTATGATGGAAAAAAACCATGAATTCAAAAATTGATTCCTTGTATCAGAATCAAGTATGGTTTCTAGTTGATGACTTATATGATGTTAATATCATAGGGTGAAAATTGGTAATTAATAATGAATTTTACATGAATGTTAATGTCAATACCTATAAATAATGTATATCTGAATAAGTGTTTAAATTTTTTCAAGGAATTGACTATGACAAAACATTTTCACTAGTTTCCATGTTTAAATCTATCATAATTCTAGTTACTATAATAGCTTATTGTGACTATGAAATTTGGAAGATGGATGTTAAAATTTCTTTCCTTCATAGGAACCTATAGTAATATGTCTATTTGAATCAACATGAAGTATTTTTAGCTCTAGGTGATGTGAAAAATATTTACAAGTTTCAAGGATCCATTTATATATTGATGAAAATATCCAGGTCATGGAACATTCCATTTGTTAAAGATATAATAAAATTTGATTCATTAAGAGTGAATGTGAACCATGTATTTATAAGAGTTTTAGTGGAAATGTAGTAATTATTTTAGTTGTATATGTTGATGAAATATTACTTATTAGAAATGGAATACCAGTCTTAAATACTATTATGGAATAGTTAAACAAGTGTTTCTTCATAATGAAATTAGGTGAAGATTCCTATATTCAAGAGATCAAGAACCATCATGATAGATCAAATAGACTTATTGAACTAACTCAAGGTAAAAACATTGACTACATATTGAAGATATTTAGGATGGAACAGTCCAAGAAGAGATTGGCTCATTTCTCACATGTTATACATCCTTCTAAGAAAATGTTCCCTCAGATATGATAAGTGAAAGAGATGACAAGTATGATCCCAATGCTTCATAAATAGGTTCAATCATGTATTTCCTGATATATACATAACCTATTGTTTCCTATGAATTGATAATTGTAGGAATATATCAACAAGATAAAAGAGAACAAAATTGGTCTGTTGTTAACGCTATCCCCAAGTATCTGAGAATAACAAAGGATATATTCTTGGTGTATGGAGGAGACGATGAGATAGTCATCAGGGTTTAAACTGATAATAGATTTCAAATATATTAGAGTGATCTAAAATCCTAGTTAGGATATTATTTAATTCTCAATGGAGGATTTCGGTGTTGGAGGAATACAAAGCATCTAGTTGTCACTGATTTTATAGTGTAGAATGAGTCTAGAGTGAATTCTGATACAGTCAATGAAGTTGTTTGGATATGAATCTTCTTAAATGAGAATTATTTCTTACCTAGAAATAAAGACCCTAAAACAATTTATTGTGATAATTTTTTAGTGGAACCTCATAAAAAATAGATAAGGACACAACAAGGGAAAAATTACATGCTCTAGAAGTATCACCACTTCAGAGATTTTTATAAGAGGGGTGATGTTACAGTATAAATATATCACATAGAGGAAAATTTGGTATATTCCATAACTGAAGGATTATGTCATCATATTCATGAGTATCATATGGTAGCTAGTGGATAGAAGGTTGTTATAATTTTTCTCTAGTGAAAGTGAGATTCTGTGGGAGTTGGTTCCCTAGAACAACCTTCAGTGTACTTTATGATGGCTTGTATTCATAGGTTCAAATATTAAATAAACTTTATAAAAACAATATTATTCTTTTACATAACATATTATGTGATAATATCTTACTAGTATTTTTATCATAGAAGGATATAACAGTTCCCCACTATTATGAGAACGAAAAAGTTCCATGATAGTATTCTTAAATATATGTTCTATTACGAGTTTAAATAATTTCAGGGACACAAATGATCTAGGATATCTGGGGTGTTGAATCATAAAGAATTGATGAATTTTCTCATGGTGTACGCCCTTGATAAAATCCTGTGTAGAATATTATGAGTGCGATACCCAACAATAGGACATACATAATTAGATGTTTCATTCGATAATTCTATATGCATATTTTTTCAATGACCCGTATACATCATGATTATTATTAATGAGTATTATTATTTATGTACATATATTTTATGAAAAAAACCATGATGACATGTGTTTGTGGTGAAATATGATATGTTGGGAGCATCATGAGTCATATTTCATTAATGAATAATGTTTTAAAGGATGTGTGCCTTATATTCATTAATTGAAGTTGATATCTTAATCCCTTTTATGGAAATTATATACCCTAAATAATTCCATGTTCATGGTGTTCTATGGGAAGGTTAAATTAAAAAAACACATTGAGAACATAGGTCGATGGAACCAGCATGCAACCTACTTCATTAGTGACATTGTGTTAAAGGGATTATAATACATAGTAAGCATCTATATAAAGTATTATGTCATTGCAACATTGAATTATTTCTTTATGGGTTCCATTGAAAGATTCAAGATGTTCTCCATAAGAATTGGGTGACTTTTCCAAATTCCACTAAGAGACATACAGTGTCACACACTAAGTGTATCCATAATTTCATTTAAATAATATATTATTTATTTATTATTTAATAGTTGAAAAAATATTATTACCACATATGGTTTAATAATTATTCAGGTTTTCTTAATCATATATATTTAATCCCCAGTTATGTTATAGAATATTATGTAAGTAGACTATTTAATAAATATTTATTTTCTATTTAGTTAATATAATATTTTTCATTTATTGGCGAATAATTTAAAGATATTTATTTATTAAATAAATAATAATTATTAAAGGCCTAATAAATATTATGGAGGAATGAATGACTAAGTTTAAATGTTCTATTGATAAATAATATATAGTGAATATTATTTGATTAAATAATATTTAAATTAATTAATATGTTTAGCACATGTGAAGAAATAATAATAAGATTATTATTATTTAAATGGACTTCTATAATGAATTAAAAAATAAAGGGAACTTGTGAAATTATTAATTTTCTAACCATAATGGTATATAAAGCCTATTATATTATTTTTCAAGAGATATAATTCATTTTTTGTGTACAATGTAATCCCAAGAATCCTATTGATGTCATAGAGATATTCTCTTTCCAAGAATGCTACCAATAATAGATAGTTATCCTACTCATATATTCCACTCTCAATTCAGGGGAGATAAGAAATAATCCTTTAGATGTGATTCTAGAGGATATCATTGATAATTGTTTTAATAATTAGTATGTATTGTTCTAGCACCTAGATATTCATATGGTGACATTTAGAGATTTGTGGGACATTTGTGGGTCACTGCTATAGAGAATCAGTCTGTGATTCCAACAATGCAATGATAGAACAATGTAGATCCATTGTCCAATCCATCAATTAAGAATGAATTTATAAAAAATGATTCTTAATGTTAAAAAATTAATTATTAATAATAGAATATGATATTGGGTTTTGGTTCTATTTTTTTATCCATTGTATGTAATCTTAGATTAAATTCCATTGATCACAACATTTATAATATCTCATTATATTATTACACAATTCCTTGAACCTATAATATATATATCACATAATTTCATCAAACAAATCTTTATGACCTCCCATGTAATGCATGAAAAAATCACATCACTTTATGAGGCAGTAGTATGCGGTACAAATGAAGGATGTTAACATATTCTGACAAAATGTAAGGTAAAAAAGAACATATGATATCATGATTACATAAGAATAATAATATCATAAAAATAATATATAAAAATTAAATCTATCAATATATCAATTTGTGGGAGGTGGTAATTTAAAATGAATGACATCAGTTCCAGAGGTGGTGGTCCATCACACACACGAGTTATGATTCCATATACCATTTGATAGAAGCAGTAATGGTTGACGGTTATTCCAAAAACATAACAACATATTAGTATATTAAATACAATGAGGATATTATATTAGTATGTTTTAATAATAATCAAAGGTGAGTGAGAGATAAATAAAATAAAATGCATGGTTTGGGGTGTTACCACTTCTTCAGAAAAATCTTTTTGGTTTTCACCAAAAGGATTCATGTGATGGATTTTTAATCTAATTAATGTTTATCGGATGTGATTATAAAATTTTGGAATTTATTTTGGTATTATTTTTCTGAACCAAAAGGTTCTTGATGATTTATGGGGAGTGAAGAGGAGGTGAATTTTTATAAGTTACGTGAGTGGTACACTTGTAATTTTTGAAAAGAAAAAGGTGTAATAATTTTTTCACATGAAACAAGGCTCCAAAATTGGAATTATCAAACCTATAAAAGATAAGTTCTAAATATAGGGAAAATGGATATTTTAATTGTTTTTTCTCATTTTTAAACCTTATATTTTTTGTTTAATTCATAGTAAACCCATTATTACCTTAACCATGGTAATAATTTTTTTTACTATTTTAAACCCTTATATTATTTGTTTAACCCTTATATATTTTTTAATCCATAGTAAACCCAATATTTTTATCTATTCATAAAAATATTAAAAATTTTCAAAAATAAAAAAAAAACCCTAACATTATTTACACGTGATGATTTTAAAAATTAATTTTATTTTATCAAATTTGTTTTTTCTCATTTTCCAAAAACACTTTTATTGTTGTTCACAAAAATAAAAATATATTTTTTTATGAAAATATTATTTTCAAAACATATAAATACTTTAAAAAATTACATATTTCTTATCAATAAGTTTTATTTATATAAAAATATTATAATTAATATTTAAAATGAGGTCATTACTATTCATTTGACTATGTTTAATATCTAGGTAATAACAGTCTGGTTTAAATAATAATATTTTAATAGTATGTCATGTTCCATTTAAACTAATTGTGACTTGTAATGATATTTATACTTAATGTTGCGCTTGATAAATGATAAACATTGGGTTACATGTAACACAATTTAAAATCATTGGTTTGGTAACAAAAATATAAAAAAAAATTATTTGAAAAAAAAAATATTTCACAATATCTCGAGATGTTAGAACTGTTGGTAAGAGTATGACACTCAAGATGCTGGTGAATTGAGTACCTGTAAAAATTTCTATTTAACATGTTTATTTAAAATTTTCCACCAATTTATAATAAAAACAGCCAGCTAACTCAGGTAATGATATTATAATAGGTTGACTGTTCAAATAGTTTCTCAAAAGATTTATTAATTCTTGGTTATAATAATATGAGATATTAATATTACTTTTAAAACTAATCTAATAAGGCAAATCTAATATAACTACTATCCATGAATAATTGTCAAATTAAAATTTAGATTTCTAAAATATTATTTAAAGTAGAGAAATACAAAATTGAAAACACAGTGGATATAAAACAAGAGGTTTTATCCCAAGAAGAGAGTTAGTACTCTCCACTTGGTGATTACCTATCACCAACAAATATATATAAATAATGATTTTGATACACATACTAGATCGAGATTAACACAACGGTACACAGACAGTCCATGTCACAACACATCTACCATAGTTCTACGTTGGAACAATAACAACATGGTCACATAGGGATTCTTCCACAGATATTCTTTGGATTAAAATTTTTTATGTAAATTGTTGTTTAGGGATATCTGGTATACTTCTGTTTAGTGCAGAAGATAGTGTGTAATTTAGAATAGACACACAAACAGCTCAAAAGTTTAGTTAAATTGTACAAAACATAGTAGAATATATTAATGAGGTATTAGAGATGCACTAAGTGTGTTTCAATTCATCTCTCGACTTTCTGATGTACCACAATTTAAGCTTGAGTCCTCTTTGGGAAACATACACTAAAAACATAGTTTCTTTAGGAACTATGTTCCATATTCTAGGAATGTTATAGGTTCTTCTCATTTTCTTTTTTGTATGATTCTAAGATTATGTAAATGTGATGATTTAAAGTTCTCAAGTTCACAGTAACCTTGAATAATGAAATCCTCATGTGTTCTTCTTCTTCTGTATGATGCTTGTAGTAGGTATTCTTGTGTTCTCTTCTATAAATTTGTCTACATGAGTCTTTCCATGTATCTTTGTTTTCTACTCTCTTTATCATATATATATTCTTTTAGACTAACAATATTCATGTTTTAGGTATACAAAATACCTAGTATGTATGAAATCCTAATTTAATATGTCTACAAAAGGAATTCAATTAATTTGTCGCATTAAAACACTCTAAATATGACCATTTGAAATAATGTTAAATATATGAAATTTCAAATAGTCTATAGATGAGTCCTGAGTTGATATATAATTCTATTAGTGACTTATCCCATTCGTATGTCATTCTATTAGTCTTTCCATACGTTGGTGACTCATTACATTGGTGACTTGTTTTAACTGTCAGTGAGTCCTTGTGTCGGTAGCACAATGCATAGGTAGCTCATTTGTACTGACGGTAGGTTATTTTAAATGGTAGGTCATCTACATAGGTATTTCATCTATGTTGGTAGGTCATTTTCATCAATAGATCATTTGATTCAGTAGGTCATTTGTGTCATTGTGTCATTTGAATCAGTAGGTCGTCTGCGTCGGTGAGTCATTCTAATTGGTAGGTTGTCTATATTGGTGAGTCAGTGGAATCGGTAGGACGTTTGCACCAGTATCTCATCTCTATCATTAGTGTAAGTCTATTATACTTCAAATATATTTTTTCCATGATGTCTTACAATATAATTGAAAAAATATTGTACCCAATTTATATGAGATCATAGATATACATAATTTCACATATTAAAAATTAAATAATAATGATTGAAGAGTTTAAACATGATTAATATGAGTTGACATGTTTTGTGATTATAAAACAACTTATACTAGATTGGATGTTCAACAGTCTCTTATATGCCATAAATATCCCCCTTTTTAATGATTAAAAATCATGGAATTATTCAATACTATAATTTGATGTGTAATGAAATCATTATACTTATCATATCCCATTATTGATTACTATTGATAACACATATAAGGTGTAGAGCTAGATAATGTAAATAATGATAATGTCAAACCGGCTCTCCCCCTTTTGGGTTTACGAAAAAATAAAACTGGTGGCACATAAATAAATATTATCATAAATTAATTAAGAAAAATAGAAATATAGGAAAGGAAATGAAAAAACTTACATTAATCAATAAATTAAAATATATTACATGGTTCCAAACAAAAATAATAAAAGGTTAGAAAACAACCCATTCAGAGAATGATCCACACTATGGTTTAGTGTTACGAGGTTTCTTCCCTTTATCAGAATGATCAACAGAGGTTTCAGTAGGTTGGTGCTGAGAAACTAGAAGTTCTAATGAAATTTAAAGGGAGGTAGGATCTCTCCTTTAGGAAAAATAGATACAGTTTTGGGTTTGTGTTGGGATAACACATGAGGTTGAATCTATTCTTGGATCACTGAGAAAATATGAGTCAAAGCATGAGAAACTGACATGCATGGTATAGGCACTGATACAGGAGGTCCAATAAGTGTATCAATAGGTACTAAAATCGCTTCACTTTGTCCACGAAGGTATGGCTTTAACAGTTTGATGAAATCCTCAATAATATCAGCACTATACTTCAACGCCTTTTCTAATTCATCCTTATATTCTGTGAATTTTTTCAAACGACGAGTGAAGTCCATCCACTACATGAATTCTTCATTTAATGCTTTTATAACATGGGGTAATGTCAAATTATCTGTCAAATAATTTATGTGACATGTCAACCATTGGTATTTGTAAAAAATTGAGAAATATGAATTGGTCCTCTTTGTAAGCCCTTCCTTAGTGGAAGATGTATCCTATGTATAGAATCTGACCATATCATACACATTATATCTATTATTCTCAATATTTTCAAGGTTTTTGATGAAAATAACATCAAATATAGCTTTAAGATCCTCTTTTACAATAGTTATGACTACCTCAATGTCCATAGTCTGAGTGGTTTGACCATATGTAGAAGTAATATTAGTAGGAGTTGAGGTATGAGTCTTCAAATATCTAAGAACTGTCTTGAGGGAACCATTATACTTTGAGGTCAAAATATTTATTCCATAAGAAAGTCCATTAATTTCATTCCTTATCTTGTTCGTTCTTGCAACAAATGTCTCAATATTTTTAATTAGGTTGTGTTGAATCTCTTATATCACTTTCATTGCAATAGTAACAGCAACAACCTCACTTATACTTACTGTATGACTTGGAATAGAAAATTCATGTCAATATTACCTTATTTCAGCTATTAAAGATTGGATGGAGTGTAATTCATCACTAATATCAGTGTTTTCTCTTCTTTTTGTTTTAGTCTCATGCACCATCTAATACTGAACAGATATACTTATAGGTGAGCAGACTACTTCTTTAAACCTTTCAAAATATTCTTTAGTGACAGAATAACTAGGGGTCTCAACCACTAATTCCCTTTCAACCATTTTAAATAATTCATCATTTGAATATTCATAATCTAATCCCACTGCTATATACCACGGATTCCTTTCCCAATAAAACATTACATCATCTTTTAGAAGAGTTATAGTATCAAGTCTTACTCTTCCAAGTTGATGCTCTTCACCAGCATGATCTTCTATTTCTTGAGGTTCCCCTTAATCAAATATTTCCTAACTATTTTCTCATCATTATCATTGGTTCTTGTTAATTAATAGACTAAATGAGGTGTTGAGTTATCTTTATATTCAACTTCAGTAGCCACTTCATCATTTTCACTTACTCCAACAACAACTTCCGAAGATTTTACCAACCGAGCATGATCAACAGCATCAATCATTTTCAAATCTTCACCTTCTCCATCCTTATTATGGTCATTATCACTTCAACTTATTACATCATCATCATTTCTAGTGAAATTTTCTTTATTTTCATTTTTATCACCATATTCTTTACCTTCTTTATCTTCACTACCACTTCCACTTTCATCATATTCACTTTATTCTTCTTAATCAGATCTAGTGGATCTACAAATATACTCCACACTACCTGATAATTCATTATCTTCATCCCCATTATCTTCAAGAAGGGTCTGATCATAGGGTGAGGCAATTTAAGTCATAGGATTTCCAAAGGAAAAATCTTTTCGAGGTTCATTTGTGATATGATCACTCCTATCATCGATAGGTGACCCCTATTATATAACTTGAGTGACAATATCTTCTTCATATGAAGAGTAAATGACTTCTCCATTTGGTATCAAACCATGATCAACCATTTTTTTGTCCTATTTGGATAGTTCTTCATATTGAACTTATCATAGATCTTATCTTCATGCCCAACCCATTCCCTCTTCTGGGGACTATTGTTGATTTTCATCCTCTTACAAATCTCTTTGCTGAGGTAGATCTGAAATCACTCAAAAATAAATTCTTCTCTTTATTTACATAGCCTTTTTCATTTATCATAGTTTATATCAATCTTGTATAAAATAGGGAATTAGTTTTTTAGGATGGTTTGATCCTTTCATTCATGTGTGTGGCAAGGTATCTATACAAATTTACCATGATCCATTTTCTTAGTATATAAACCATGTGGATATCATGATACTTTAGAGAAGAAAATTCCCTGTTCTATGGACATATTTGATGCTTAATAAACATAAACAAGTTTCTACATTCTCCACTTAACTTTATAGAAATGGGTCTTCTATGCTCATCATTATTAGTAATCTAATTTAAATTTGTCTTAATGAAAAAAATATCACTCTCAGGTGGGGAAGAACCTTAATAATAATAAAATAAACCTTCATGAGGAACTTTATGATATTCATTCCATTGTCTTTAAGAGAAAGAGATTCTATTTCCTCTTACTCTGGACTTGATCCTGTAAAAATCACTTCCTTCAAATAGAAACACCATGTTCATATAATTTTCATGAACTAGATTTGGGTAAAAGGGGCATTCATTATGTGATAACCATTCAATCCATCCTTGATCTTGTAGTACCTTGAGTAGCAGAGACATTCTTTCTAATATACATTCTTGAAGAACATATTTTTTGGGAGTTACAACATGGTTCGCCAATGAAGGATTTATATGTGTGGAATATTTTATCGATTCTTCTTTCTGTTTATTAGAAACACAAGACTCACCACCATCAAAAGCTCACTTCAAACATGCCATTCCTATTAGTTTATTCTGATGGTCTAAAGGTGAAAGGTTGGGGTAGAGAGAGACAGGGAAATGGATTAGAGAGTGTAGTGGAAAATGAGTAGAGTGTATTGATTAAAATTTATATCAGTTATGGATTCTGAAATCACAATATTGAGAAATTTTTAATTGGTTACATCAAAATAAATGAAATAGTGTTGTTTTGGTAAAATAAATAGTGACCCATCGATGTTGGTAGGAAATATTTAGCATAACACTAACATTGTTGGCTTGACAAGGTATCAACATAACAATTTATTGGTGTCAGCATGAAAACTGTATTGGCATGAAATAGTGTTGGTGTCGGAAAGCCATTGTCAACTTTATACTATTACTTTTTGTATGACATCTTCAAATGTAAAAGGTAACATAAATAGTAACACAGGATCCTATATATTGATCATTATTAACTCTTGTATGATGTAGTTCATCATTTAAGTGTTCAATAGATTAGTGAAAATTGTAGCAAGCTGATGTTCAGTAGCAATGAACTCTAATGTTATATCACCTTTTGGATAATGGTCTCTCAAAAAGTGATCCCCCATATCAATGTGTGTTGTCCTATAATGTGAAATAGGATTATTTGAAAAATTAATAGCACTTTTGTCATCACAATTTATAGGTACATGTCTGAATTGACATCCATAATCTAGTGATTTGTGTTTCATCCACAAAATTTGTCCACAACAACTACCAGAAGCTATGTATTTAGAATCAATAGTAGATAATGAAACATGGTTTTTGTTTCATACTACACCATGAAACTAGACACATTCCCCATAAGTGACATGTGAAAGAGGTACATTTTCTATCTAACTTACCGCCGCCAAAATCATCATCTGAATAACTCACTAAATAAAAAAGGTAGTTTTATAGGATAGAATAGTCCTAGGTTTGGAGTATGTTTGAGGTATTTGAAAATAATTTTAACTTCCAGAAGATGTGACTATATTGGGTTTTCTTAGAAATGAGAATGCATACAAACACTAAAAATAATATCTATACTACTATAATTTAAGTATAGTAGACATCCAATCATTCCTTTGTGATTGGTTTGATCATTATATTTACCATCTACATCAAGGTCCAACTTACATGTGGTAATCATTGGAGTTTAACTACTCTTATTAATTTCAAAGACAAATATTTTAAAAATATCCTTAATATATTTACCTAGATTCAAAACAATACCTAATTTATTTTGAAATATTTAAAATCCAAGAAACAATTTGAGTTCACACATTAACCTCATTTCAAATTCATTGTGCTTCATCTTTAAAAATAAACACATAAATAATTTTTTGAAGATCTAAAAAATAATATCATCTACATAAATTTCTACAACTAAAACATCATTTGAAATTATTTTTATAAATACATTAGGAAAAGTTATACCTTTTGTAAAACCATTAGATTTAAGATTAGTGTTGATCATATCATACTAAGCTCTTGGCCATTGCTTTAAACATTATAAGGCGTTATCAATTTAAAAACATTATTTGGAAAATGAGGATTTGTAAAACCATTTGGTTGTTCAATAAAAACATTCTAAACTATATATCATTTTAGGAATGCACTATTGACATCCATTTGATAATGTTTGAAATTGATAGGTGTTGCATATGAAAGAAATACTCTAATGGATTCATGTATAGCAACTGGAGAAAATTTGTATTCGTAGTAAATCCATCTTTTACACTATAACCTTGTGAAACCAATCTAGATTTGTTTTTAACTATGTTACCAGCTTCGTATGCTTTTTTCTTGAACACCATTTTAGTGCCTATGGTCAAGGTTTCATTAGGTATATCCACAAATTTCCAAAAATTATTCCTTTAAAACTAATTTTTCTCCTTTAGCATAACTATCACCGAAAATTAATCATTTATATCATCATTGATGTTTTCCAATTCAAGCTATGATAGAAAGGCTTGATTTCTAACCTGATTTCTAAGATAAGTTATAGTTTGTGTCTATTTATATAAGTCTCCAACTATTTAATCTAAATAATGGTTCTTAAGGGTTCTAACAGGTCTATAAAAAAAGGGATCGTCAATTCTGGATCTTTAACGTGTTCAGGTTCATTATGACTATAATCTGGATAATTTCCCGAACTAGAAGGTTTAACAGATAGCTTCTTAGGATCCTCGGAGGATTTAGTGCTTACTCCTAGATTTGACATATCATCCTATGAATTTTCATGTGATGTCATTGGATCATGTGGATCTATTTCATCAAATTTTACAAGTACAAATTCATCCACACATTTGGTTATTTTGATAAAGACTCTATAGACATTACTAGATATTGAATAACCTAGAAAAATTCCTTTATCACTCTTGGAGGTAAGCTGTTCCATATAATCTATAGTGTTAAGAATATAACAATTTCAACTAAAAACATTAAAGTAGTTAACCTATGAGTTTCTATTATTCGACAACACATAGAGAGTTATTTTAAGAACATGTCTAATTGAGTCTCTATTGATTATATGTGATGATGTATTGACATATTCTTCCAAAAACTATATAAGTAGGTCATACTCACTAAGCATGGTTCTAGAAACATCTTGCATGGTTCTATTTATTCCTTCTACAACTTCATTTTGATGGGGTGTCCTATTAGTATAAAAGTTATTAATATAGATATTTTTTTATAAAAATGATTCAAACTCTTAGTTTTCAAACGCACAACCATGGTCACTTTATAGGGTTTTAATTCTAAGACCAGTTTGATTTTCTATATTCCTATAATACTTGGTAAATCGATAGAAATATTCAATCTTGTGATCCAAGAAGAAGTTCTAAGTATATCGGGAGTAGTAATCTACAAGAAAAAATACATAGTGCTTCCCATTAAGACTTGTGAATCATGAAGGTCCACACAAATCCATGTGAACCAACTCGAGAGGTTGATAAGATGAAGGTTTTTTATTTGGATTTAAATTGATTTTGTGTTGTTTTCCTATTTGAAAAGTATCACATACTTTGTCAATTGAAAACTCATTTTTGGGTAGATAAGTGAATAATCCTTTTATAGTAATCCTTGAAATGAATTTTATATTATAGTGTCCTAATATCCTACTCCAAATCCAAGATTATTTATGAAAACCACTCAGGAATGAAATATTTTGAGAAATTAATGAATCTATGTTAACAACATAAAAATTTTCTTTTCTAAAAGAAGAAAATATTAATTCTTTCTTGGAATTAAAAACATTACAACAATAATTATAAAATTTGACATGAAATAAACCATCACATAACTGGGAGATACTATGTAGACTATAATTTAATCCATCAATTAAAAGTACTTCAGAAATTAAAATTGAGTAAGAGTTACCAATCTGATCGAGGCCAATTTTTTCCCTTTTTCATTGTCACTAAAGGTGACATGACCATCATTAATATTTACTGAGTTCTTGAATAATGACTAATCAACTTTATTGGGTCTTTAACATCCACTTTAAAACTACTATAAGCTTTTACAAGATCTTTTCAAACAACTTCCTTACAGAATAGTCAAACAAAAATTGGTTTTGGTGCCAAGATTTGTTTGGGTCTAGTAACATTAGTAATCAATGAGTTTGGATCCCACGTCTGCTTCATGGGTTTCCTATAATAATTATGTAACATAATTGGGAAATAGATTCTATTTTATCACTAAAAACTAGTGGTTGTAAAAGAATTTCCAAAACATGAACTAGAAATAGAATTTTTATTTTTAGGATGAAAAATATAGTTTCTACATTTAGTTATAGACTTGTTTTTTGTGAGATTTAAATACACATGCTTGTATCCAATAGTAGTTTTGTATCTAGGAGAAATTTTATTACCATGAATCTATGTAAGATTATGTTTTCCATTAGTAAATATTTCTAGGACTTTTTTTAATTATTCATTAGATAACTTTATTTCATCATTCTCATTGAGTAATTGAGCGTTTTTCTATTTCTCTATAGTATACTCAGATTTAACAAGAGAAGTAAGAGAATATTAATTATTCAAGGATTTATATTTTTCTTTTAATTAATTACTATTGTCTTCATGAATAATATAGTATTTAAATAATATCCACTATCCATATTTTCTTCATTTTTATATTCATCTCTAGAATAATAAGAATTTTTTTTCAAGAGAATTTAGTGTTACCTTAGATGTGTTTTTCAAAAAACACATATCTAATTTATCATAATTTTCATGAAAGGAATATGATTCACATGAGATGTTCTCAAAATCACTCCAAGATTCCATTATGGCCTTTTTATACTATCTATCCTTGTCCTCATACTTCTTCTTATATTTTAACAAAGGAAAATCAGCCTTTACATGTCCTTTTCTTTTTCATTCATACGAGACTATTTCATAATATTTTCACTTCTTTTCCAATCATTCTTTCATTGTCCCTTGTGATCATATTTACCTGTGTAGTTGGTCTTTTTAAATAATTTATTCTTCATATAAAATTTCTTGATCCTTATTTATATTTAATCCACCTCCTCATCATTGTCTACTAATGATTTTTCATCACATAAACTTTTATTTTCATCATGAACATTGTCCATCAGCTTGGATGTAATATATTTGAAAGCAACAAATTTTCTATTGGGTTTATCATCCACTTCATTGTGGACTTTTATTTCTTTTTCTTACATCATCTACTTTTCTATCAACTCCTCTACTGGTATCAAGATGATGTCATAGGATTATCTGGTTGATATTGATGATCCTCTCCACCTATCTGGTAAGTATATGAGTATTTTCATGATTTTCTCCTTGGTTGTAACATCTCTTACCAGAGAGATCATAACATTCACAATTTCATTAAACCTATGATACATGTCAGAAATAGGCTCATCAGGCATTATTTTAAAGTTTTCATATTTAATAGTATATTATTTAATTCTCATTTCCTTAACTCTAGAATTTCCTTCATTTGAAACAGATAAAGTGTCCCAAATTTCATGGGTTGTATTACATGAAAAAATTCTGCTAAACACTTCACCTCCTAGAGAATAGTATAAGGAATTCATGGATTTGAGATTATTTTTATAAGTATCCTTAGTTGGTTCATCCCAATTATGCCTATTAGTAGTATGAATATTATATTAATCTATAATTAAAGACCAAATCACAAAACCCACACTTTCTAAATGCATTTTCATTTTTATTTTCCATTATGAATAATTTCTTCCATTAAATAATGTAGGTCTTTTGGTAGAAGAAAGTTATAATTTATTGTCCACACTTAAGAATAATGTCTAGAATTTTTGAAAAACTAGAAATTTATAACTAATATAAATTTTTAGATCCTTAAAACTTAACTAAAACCATAGTTGAATATGATTTCGAAAAAAGATTTAAAATTGTGAAAATTGGGATTTTATAAACCTCTTTCTGATACCAAATATTGGTCGGAGTAGGACACTCAAGTGGGGGGTGAATTGAGTTCCTATAAAAATTTCAATTTAAAAAGATTATTTAGGAAGTTCCCCCAATTTAAAATTGTAACGTCCCAGTCCCAAAAACCACCCATAGGCGCCCCGTACCTAGTTGATCACATGGCCTCAAGAACATTTCCCCGAATGCCAGAGGCTTCCAACTAGTAGTGAGGGCCTCAGGTGTGATAGTGGGGAAACTATGCCCTCATTGGCAGAGTACACAGTGGATGAGAATCAATATACAATAGAAAAAGTAGTAATAATCCATACAAAAGAAATCAGAAGTAGACTAAAAGTAAGAAACAGCTGTAACACATCTATATAAATGATGCATGGTACATATGTTTAGGAAAGCATCCAAATAGATCAAAAATCTGGAATAAAAAACAGTACCAATCCCATGCACTAAAGAAATAACTAAACAACTGCTCAGCATCATAAGCCAAAGCTTAGTCCCATGCTCTCTAGCTCCACAGCAAGTCAAGTACCTAAAGTCGAAGGGAACTTTCCCTAATCTATACCTGTAGAAATATAATCTGTTTGGGCTCAAAATCATGACCCAAACAGGGTGTGAGACTAAATCATAGTTGGCAACCACCTGAAGATAAATGCCTAATAGACAGTGAATATATGAATGTTAAAAGTATAGAAAGCAGTAAACAAGAAAGTACACAGCAGTAAAAATCCATGGTCAAAAATCAAGAAGTAGCTAACACACACAGTTAACCCTCTGGGAAGTACACACATCCATCTCCTCTGGTTATACAAAACGAGCACAAGCAACCCTTGGGTAGTAAACTCAACCTAACCCCTCGGGTTCTGTCATAATAATTCATAAAGACTCTCTGAGGAAGCACTCTCGATCATTTCCCTTTATTGTCTATGGTAGTCAAGGACTCTCTGAAGAAGCACACAAGGTGAATTCCCCTTATGTCCCCAAGGTCAAGAGACTCTCTGAGGAAACTCACCCGATCAATTCCTCTTGTAGCCCGAGGTTGTTCACAGACTCTCTGAGGAAGCTCACCTGGTCAATTCCCCTTATATCCTGGAGTGGTTCAAGGTAATTCAAGTGAAACAGAGACCCTCTGAGGAAGATCACTCAGTCTATCCTCTTATAGTCTATAAATCTCAATGACTCTCTGAGGAAGCTCACTCGGTCTATCCCCCTATAGTGTATAATGTCCAAATTCTCTCTAAGGAAGCTCACAGGGTCTATCCTCTTATAGTATATAACAATAGGTTCTCACGGCCCCATGTAATTCAATGCACAATAAAGCTATATGGACTAGTTAAACCTACAGAACTACTTGGATAACCAGTCTAAAATATCTCAAGCATGTTAGAAAACAACACTCCATCCTAGGTCCATAAGGCATGGAAAACAGGTAAATGGCCAATAGGCTAAATAGGACCAAATAGTCATAAACCGAACAAATCACGAGAAAAACATCAAAGGAATAGAATTCAAACCAATTAATATCCAAATTACCTCTACACAGGCATAAAATAATGGTAGGAAAACAACAAGGGTAAAATGGTAAACATGCAATACCTTGTTCAAGGGTATTGGTGGAATTTTCACATAATACTCAAATACATCGAATGGAAAGGCATAAACCACCTACCATGGCGTTATAAGATCGCTATAAATGAAACTTAAATCTTGAATCTCCTTGGAACATCAAATATCTACAAAAAGGTCTAAAGCGTTCAACCCACAATAACTTGGAAAAGAGGAGGAATTGAAAAATGATGCTCTGGAAGAAGGAATAGATTACTTCTATAGTTCCAACGCAATCGACGATGGTCGATTCAGAGAAAATACGGAGGCTTGGAGAAGTTTTGGCATCGTACAGTTTCTCTCGGTCAAATGAGACCTAGAATAAGACACTTATGGTGATCAGACGTGACCCCGGTCCATTTAATGAAAAAAAATACACAGTGTGTACTTTTGAAGTACACGGCATGTAATCTCCTTTTCCGTAATCCACTTTAGGTGGCCTTCATGTCAACCACAAATGGCCATGTGTGTTTCCAACACACAGCCAGCACACGGTCTCCTATGGCAAGGAAGTACACCGCGTGTACTCATAATATACATGATGTGCACTTCAATAATTTCAATAATTTCCTCTTTTCCTCAAAAATGACCAGAAAATGAAAAACATGCAAGAAATAAGATCTAAGTTCTTACAAACTTCCCCCCCCCCCCCTTAATGAAATTTGTCCCTAAATCTCCCTAGTGTGGCATAGAAGAAGAAACCCCGAACAGCTCCGGCCATTTTGATCATACATCGGCCTCCCTCTCCCTAGTCTCATCTTGTACTCACCCATGATGTCATAGCACTCGTACCAGAGGAACAGACCAGCCATGGATAACCTTTGTACTACGATCGACAATCCAGATAGGATTCTCCTCAAATGATGCATCTTCTTCGAGCTCAACCTCCTTAGGTTGAAAAACACGAGACGAGTCTGAAAAGTAACTTCAAAGCTGGGATACTTGAAAAACATCGTGAATAGATCAGTTCCTCATATACCACTTTGTAACGTCCTAGTCCTGGAAGCCTCCCAGAGGCACCCCATACCCTGTTGGTCATGTGGCCTCAAGCGCATTTCCCCAAACTCCAGAGGTGTCCAACTATCAGTGAGGGCCTTGGGTGTGATAGTGGGGAAAATATTCCCTAATTGGAAGAGTACACATAGGATGAGAAAAAATATACAATATCGGAAGTAGTAATAATCCATACAAAAGAAATCAGTGGGACACTAAATGTAAGAAACAGATGGAGCACATATATATAAATGATTCAAGATACATATTTCTAGGAAATAATCCAAACAGATCAAAATGCTGGAATACAAAATAGTACTAAACCCAAGCACAAAAGAAACAACTAAATATATCCTCAGCATCGCAAGCCAAAGCTTGGTCCCATTCTCTCCAACTCTACAATAAGTCATGTACCTGAAGTCAAAGGGTTCTTGCCCATATCTATACCTTCAGCAATATAATATGTCTTGGCCCAAAAGCATAACCCAAACAACGTGTGAGAATAAATCCCAGTAGGCAACCACCCGAAGATCTGTGCATAACAGTCAGTGAATATATGGCAGGTAAAAGTACAAAAAGTAGTAAATAGGAAATTACACTGCAATAATAATCCACGGTCCAAAGTCAATCAGAAGCTAACACACCCAGGTGACCCTCGGGGATGTACCCATAGCCATCCCCTCTGGTCCTACCAAATGAGAAAAATCAACCCTCTCGGTAGTACACTCAGGTTAACCCCTCTGTTTCTATTATAAGAATTCATAAAGACTCTCTTAGGAAGCACTCTCGGTCAATTCCCCCTTATAGTCTAAGGTAGTCAAGGACTCTTTAAGGATGAAGATAAGGTCAATTACCTTTATAGCCCCAAGGTCAAGATACTCTCAGAAGAAGTACACCCGGTCAATTCCTTTTATTGCCCCAGGTCGTTCATAGACTCTCTGAGGAAGCTCACCCAGTCAATACCCCTTATAACCTAGAGTGGTTTAAGGTAATTCAAGTAAAACAAAGACCCTATGAGGAAGCTGACTCGGTCTATCCCCTTATTGTCTATAAATCTCAAATACTCTCTGAGGAATCTCACTCAGTCTATCCTCCTATAGACTATAATGTCCAAATTCTCTCTGAGGAAGCTCACTCAGTCTATCCTCTTATAGTCTACATCACCAGGTTCTCACATCCCCATGTAAGTCAATGCATAGTAATGATATATGGACAAGGTAAACCTATAGATCTACTTGGCTAACCAGTTCACAACATCTCAAGCATGTTAGAAAACAACACTCCATTCTACGGCCACAAGGCAAGGAAAATAGGTAAACAGCCAATAGGCTCAACAGGACCAAACGGTCATAAATAGAAAAAACCATGAGCAGAATATTCAAGCCATGGAAATCAACCCAATTCATATCCAAAATACCGCTACATAGGCATAAAATCATGGTGGGAAAACAATAGGTGTAAAACTGTAAACATGCAATACCATGTTCAATGGTATTGGTAGAATTTGCACATAATACTCAAAGACTTCAAATGGAAAGGCACAAACT
Organism: Viscum album; assembly: GCA_963277665.1. Lineage (NCBI taxonomy): Eukaryota > Viridiplantae > Streptophyta > Magnoliopsida > Santalales > Viscaceae > Viscum > Viscum album. The sequence goes on from OY728142.1 coordinate 819,646,536, forward strand.
GCCTACCTTGGCATTATAAGATCACTATACGTGAACCTCAAAGCATGAATCTCTTTGGAATGTGAAATATCTACAAAAAGGTCTAAATTGTCCAACCCACAACAACTTGGAAAATAGGAGGAATTAGAAAACAATGTTCTAGAAGAAGGAAGAGCTTACAGTTGTAGTTCCAACAAAATTGACGATAGTCGATTCGGAGAACAGACGGAGGCTTGGAGGTTCGGAAAAGTTTTGGCATCATACGGTTTCTCTTGGTCGAACGAGACCTAGAAGAGGACACTTTTGGCGATCAGACGCAACCCCAGTCTGTTTAATGAAAGAAAACAAAATACATAGAGTGTACTTTTGATGTACGTGGTGTTTAATTGCCTTTTCCGTACTCCAATTTAGGCGGCCTCTATGTCACCCCCGCACGGCGGTGTGTGTGGCCAGAACACAGCCAGCACAAGGTGTCCTACAGAAAGGAAGTACACGGCATGTACTCATAAAGTACACGGCGTGTACTTCAAAAACTTCCATAATTTCCTCCTTTCCTCAAAAATGACCAGAAAAGGAAAAACATACTTGAAAGAAGATCCAGGTTCTTACAAAAATAAAACTGTCTAGTAAACCAATGTAGTGAAATTATAATAAGTTGACTGCTCAAATTTTTTCTCAAAATATTGATTAATATTTTAGTTATAAGAATATGAGATATTGATATAACATCTAAAACTACTCTAATAAGGAAAAACAATTATAACTGTTATCCAAGACTAACTATTAAAGTAATATTTTGTTTTCTGAAATATAAGTTAAAATAAAGAAAAACTAAATTGAAAACGCAAAAGATATTAAACAAGAGGTTCAATCTCAAGTAGAGACATGGCCTTATACACTTTTTGATCATCTACAATAACGAATATATATATATAATCAATTATTTTGATCCAAACCCTGTATTGGGGTTGACACAATAGTGCACAGGCTATCCAGGTCACAAGACCTCTACCACAGTTCTATGTGGGAACAAAAACAATCATGTCACACATGACTTCTTCTACAGTTCTTCAGGGAATGAACTGGTGTAAAAATAATGTTGTTTTAGGATATCTAGTATCATCCAATTTAGTGATGGATATAGTGTGTGTTTTAGTATAGAGAAACACACAACTAGAATGTTTAGTTTAATGGTTAAAATTAGAGTAGAATATATTAAGAAGTGATTATAGATTCTCTTAGTGTGATTAAATTCATCTTAGGCCTCTCTGATGTATCAGTGTTGATGCTTAATTCCTCTTCTAGAAAAAGACACTGAAAACAGAGTGTTGTGGAGCACTTTGTTCTATATTCATGGAATGTGAGAGGTTTTTCTCCTTTTTGGTTTTTTTGATCATGTTTAGATTATGGAAATGTGATGATTGGAAGTTTTCTAGTTCACAACAACCAAGAAAGAAGATTTCCTCATTTTTTCTTCTTCTTCTTTTGTATGATGCTCGTAGTAGGTATTCATGTATTTTCATCTATATATGCGTCTACAAGAGTCAATCCATATATCATTCTTTTATACACTCTTATTTGTATATATATTCATTCATCCCAAATATTTGAGTGTTTTTGGTAGACATAGAACCTTGTATTTCTAACATCCTCATTTAATATGTTTTCAAATTATTAATTTAATTAATCGCATTAAAACACTCAAAATGTGACCATTATAAATAATTTTAAATAGAATAAATTTTAAAGAGTTTATCGATGACTCCTCATTCGGTATCTCATTTTTTTCTTACTCACCCCTTAAATATGTCATTATATTGGTCTTTCCATAAGTTAGTGACTCATTACATCGATGACTGGTTTTAACTATCAGGGATTCCTTTTGTTGGTAGCTCAATGAATCGATATGTAATTTGTACTAATGTTTGGTTGTTTGCATCGGTAGGTCATCTACATTAATAGATCATTTTCTTTGGTAAGCCATTTGCATTAGTAGGTCGTTTGAGTCAGTAGGTCATTTACATTAGCGAGTCATTCAAATTTTTAGGTCTTCCATGCCAGTGAGTCATTTGAATCAGTAAGTCATAAGCATTGGTAAGTCATTTGATTTTGTAGGTTTTTTTTCCAGTATCTCATCTCTTCTATCTGTCTCAATCTGTTATACATGAAATATATTTTGGTTTGGACTACCTTACAATATAAATGTAAAAAAATGTACTAAATTTATGTCAGATCATAGATAGACATAACTTCACATATAGAAACTTAAATAATTATGATTAAAATGTTTATAAATTATTAATATGATTCGACATGATTTTTGATTATTAAAACTAAAAATACTAGAGAGGATTTCCAATAGTCTAATATGGTCCAGGAAAATGATAACAAAAAAATTCTATTGATGAAATTTTAGTTATATTGTTTTGAAGGCCACACTATGTCTGATTATAGTGAAGATGAAAACTATCAAAGTCGAGTAGACATTATATTTAAAGAAATGTTATTTGGGATATAAACATCATATAAGTTAATAAATTACTTCTATGGTAGTTATTTTATATTCCCAAACATTTAATATAAAGTTTTTAACTATAAGAAATGAAGAGTAATATATCTATATAGAATACAATTTAAAATATATACAAGACAATATAATTAGGTTAATTTAATGAAAAAAAATTATCATCTTGATCTGGGTTAATTTTTCTTGATAGAATATATTTAAAAAGATGAAAATATTATAATTATGGTTTAACTTATTTAGGAACTTCATCGTTGGAAATGATAAATATTGAAAAGTAAAAATCGGTAGGAATTTATTTGAGAAAAAACATGAATAGTAGCACCAAGATTTTGGGTAGTGGGTGTTCATATCATATAATTTAAAATATAAAATTATTGAATAATGTTACATGTATAGTTGATGGAGCTATGTGGGATTGAAATTATAGAGCATTAGAGATGATAGGAAGTGGAAAGACACGTTTAACTGAAGATTTATTGAATAACATTGATGTGATTTATGACTAAGATTTATGACATAATTTATCAAGTGTTAGCTAACATTGTTACTCTAGTTTTTTTGGTCACATTTGTAAATAAGGGATTCTATGCCAAAAGAAATTTTTGAAATTATTTGTTTAATAGTTATTGAAAAATGATAAATTTCTTTCAAATTGATAGTAAAAAAGATTCTTGTTAATAATGAAAGAAGAAAATAGATTAAGGAATTAGAGAATTGTATATTTAAATCAATAATCTATGGGAAAAAAATTTAATATTAACTAAATCTAAAGAAATACCAACATTAAATTGAGATAGGAAAAATAAATATTCATGCATGAGGGAAAATATTGTTTGAAATACATATCCTCTAAAGAAGAAGAGGGAATCTAGTTTATTAGATGTGATTAACATAAATGGTTATAGTCCAATTGGATAGGAAATAACCAATAATTATAGATATTTAAAAATATTTTGAGACTATTATAAAATTATGTAGTGTCACATGTTCATACATTCCAAAATAGAAGTATTAGATTGTATAAAAATGATTCAAATAAGAGTTGAAAATTAAATTGTAAGAACTATAAAAATTATGAAATAAGATAATGGAAAATAATATACATCTTATAATGTTGATGATTATTTAAAAAAATGGTATTAAACATGAAGAATATTTTTTTTGGAACACCTAAAAAGTTTTGAGGTTTTTTAAGGAATAGATTGCATTCTTAACAATATTGAAAAAATGTTGTTGATATGCAGTGGTTCCTCTCTTTTCTACTAGAAATAAGTAGGAAAAGTGAATGTATATTATAAAAATATAGTATTAAATAGTATGAGAGTACTAAATAAATTATTACAAATGTTTCAAATAAGGATGCCATATTTGAATCATATCGGTGTATTTGAAATGAAATGTTACTTCCAAAATAAAGAAGGCAGTAAAATAAAGTATGGTGTCGTTGTAGATCTAGGTATTTTCTTAGGGAAATCAGTAAATTGTAAGGCCAATAAATGTTTAAATAAAATTATCAATATAATTTTTGAGATAATTGATGTAAGGTTTGTTATATTGAAACCAAAAACAAGCTCTATAAAGTCTATTTCTGAAGAAGTATCTAAATAATGTAAAGAAAAAATTATAGATTTGGGAAAAAATAAAGATGTTGTGGCTAATGAAAATTCTTATATTGATATTTTAGAATAGAAAAGTGAAGATATTAATCAACCATTGATTCATTCATGAAATAAAAACAATTAATGATGATCTAAGAAATATCATTAGAGGCAAATCCTCTACATCTCAAACTCAAAGGATGGAAAGAGAAAATAATGTTGATAGAGATGAAATTTTAAATATATTTTATTTGAATAAAATTTAATTAAACCCAAAAAAATATTTAATTTATGTGAAATTCGATTCATTTTGAGACTTTTGAATAATTTGGGAATAAAATTTTAAAATTCCCTAATTCAGGAATTTAATCTATTTTCAAAAGCTTCTATATTTAGTGTATATCATTTTCAATTTGGATAAAAATCAACTTATTAGTTTTTTATGAACCCCTTGATTTTGGAAAACATATTTTTCACCTGGACCATATCTTTATTTGAACATCTGGAGAACCAAATAAATCTGTCTTTGTGGAAAGTTTTTCTAAACATCATGGTGGACTCCACGTCAATAATGTAGGAATAAACCTTGATAAACATGTTCAAAATCAGCGATAAAACATGTATAAGAACTATAAATCATAAAAATTAATTCATTATAAATCTAAAATAAAAAATCACTCATTAAATAATTCATTTAATGAGTCAAACAAGAGGAATAAGAAAGGAAACAATAAGGCATGAGTAGTTACATTGTGTAATTATATCATTCCATTCTCACCATGTGTCCAAAGAATAAGAAATTTTGAGGGTATAAATAAAATTTAATTCCTAAAAACTATATAAAATGAACAAGATAGATATACAACTGTGAATGGAGTGAAAATCATAAAAACGTTAAGGGAATAATATTATAGAAAGAATATTTTTATCCGTCTTTTATATATATTATCATCTTTATTCATTTTAAAGTGTGGATGGATTGAAGAATCTTGTTGGGGAAGAGACTATATTTTTTAGAATAGGATAATTACATGAAGTGATAAATATGTGAAGGGATAAACTCCAAGTGGTTGTTGGAAGTGATGATTTGAATGCATTTCCCTTTTGAGTTTGTGCATTTCATTATAAACTCTTTTCTTTTAAATTATCCTTTAAGTTGTTCTCATAAAATAATGTTGTCTATTTATATCTTGTTTTCATTTATTTATTTATTTTCTAGAGTTTTTATCAACATACTATTGTTAAATATTTTTCTTTTTTTAACTTATTTGGATGAGGACTCCCCATTGAGGATAATAGGTTCAAATTGTTATGATTACTCGATGGTCATTTAGAAATTGAGATAACATTCATAAGTATATAAAAAACCATATTTGAGGTTACAATATATTTTAAAGTGAAAATAGTTGTATACCATGAGTTATTTAGTTATAAATTAGATAATTTAATTCAAATACTTTGGAAGATAACGATAGATGGAGTCTCATAAGATTGTAGTTTTCCACCACTACTTTCTTTAGATTGAACTTTATAGTCTAGTTTGCATCTAATTTATAATCACCAAAATATATTTAATATAAAAATGTGATTTTATGTAATTTTAGATATTTTATGTTATTTAAAATCACCATTTTAATTATAACATTTAACAAAATGTTATTAACAAAGTGACAGTTTCACAGCTTTTCTTGCAACCTCCATGTGAGACAACCCCATGGTCACCAATATGCTACATTTTTAAGGGGACCAATATTGATAGTATTTTTGTGACAGAAAATCCAATCTTTAATTTGGAACTATTTTTGGGGATATTTTCTATGTTTTTATAATTTTTGACTATCTAGGATTCATATAAATAATTTAGTGTTTTAAAAAATGGATTTTCACATTGACTTCTCTAAGGTTTCACCTAATTAAAAACCATATGAGGAGCCCTTCCATGATGTATTTTTATAATTCCATTAAAATAATTTTTTAATTAAAACAAATATTTTTGATTCAAAAAATATTCTAAAATTAATAAAAAATGAGGTAATTATATTAAATTAATTAAAATAATTGATTGAATTGAAGTCTAAAAAAGATTCTCATGAAATTGGAAATCATATCCCACCCAATTTTTATGTTTATTAACTTTTGTGGATGAGTTAAAAAATGATATGGAATTTCTATTTACAAATTTATATGACTAAATTTTCACTAATTCACCGAGTAATGTTTATTTTTGAAATGAAAAGTATATGGAATCAATTAGAATGAATTTTTTTACTATAACATTTCATGTGAGGCCCCATATTTTGAAAATAAAAATTTTTAACCTTTCTATGAGTCATTAGATAAAGAGGAAGAGAAGCATGAGAAGTTCATTTTTTAAGATCATATGGAGGATCCAGAGCAGATTCAAAATTTTAATATTACAATTTTTTTACTCATAGAATGAGCTGGAACTTATGTATCTATAGGGAGTTTTCTTAATAATTAATCGTGATTTTCTTGATTACATTGATGCAAATTTTCTAACTACTTCTCCTTGTAAAGATTTTGTTCCCATTTCATTCATGTGGATTACAATTACAGATGATGATGATGTCAAGGAGAAATTGAAGAATGATTGGAGTTTCCTTTTGAGTACACTAGAACACAAGATGATGGTGGTACTGAACTAACTTCAAATGAAGAAATCATTTTTATAGATGAACTTGATGAAAAAACATACTGAGGGGGAATCTACAAGTTGTGGGAGATGAAGAATATTGGAGAACCTTGTTTGTGGTTGTTCATGGAGAATAAACTGCACCCACTTTAAAATTGGGGATGATCAGCTAGAAATTCCTGACTGGGGGTATTGAAATTATACAAAACAATTGGGGGTTAAAACCATGAATCTTTTACCATCTCATTATTTCCAGTTTTCTTTACTGAATTTAATAATGTTTTGATGCTTTTTTTCATTCAAATATGTTTCTTATTTGTAGCTTTTTGGAGGCTAGTTCAAGGCCACTATTGCTCAATAAAAACAAGTTAGTGTCTTTTATTCCTACATTTTTTAGGTATTATCTTTTATATTTTCATTTATCATATAATTTAAGTATAATAATGGCAATATAAAAAATAAGAGTGGGGGTAGGAACATAATACATAGTTTATGATTTTGTGTATTTCTTTTTCAAATATTATGTTGATATTGAAATTAATATCCATTGTGAAATGAAAAAACAATAATGAAATAACCAACTTGAATCATGGAACTGAACATAAATGATTTCTGAAATGTGATTTGTTTTGGATTTATGTTGTGAATATTCATCAAAGGTCTATTGAATTTTTAATTCAATGCCTTGAATGCTATAAAATAGTGAAAATCAATTTCCTTTGAGGATTCTGAACTGATTCTGAATCTTCATCACATTCACCCCACTTCATATGTGAACCAACGAAATCTTGTTTTAACAATATCATTCATTTTTTTTATATCAAATCATATGATATTTAAAGTAGTTATGTTCAAAATGATTGAGGCAATTGATTTTTGATTGAAATCCCCTTTTTCATAAGAATCCTTTTATATTTTAGCCTACCCATTACATTTTACTGTTTTATCCCTTTGTAAACATGTACATCATATTAGATAGCCATATTACAGGCCATTTTCTCTATCCTACCCACTCTTGAAATATATTTTATGATTTTATCAACGTGTGGGTGTGGCCGACATGATTTTTGGGGTACAAACTAATTTGGTTTTTCATTTGTTACGGATTCAAATTTTGAAGTGATGTATTTGATGCTATAAAATAATTTTATAAAAGTTATGAACATTCTATATCATTCAAGGAAAGGAGTGATTTTTCATTCTATAACTCCCCAAAAACAAACGTTGTTCTTATCTGGAGTTTTAAAAAAACTAAATTTTTTAATAATAAATTGTTGAACAATTGATGATGATTTTGAGATCTTGTGTTATTCCCATGATTTATATATTTATTTTGTATTAGAGATGAATTTATTCTATGATGAAATATGAGAATATATTTCTTAGGAAAAAAACTAGAGTCATGAAATTTTTCTTCAACAAATAGCTGATCTATCTCTTTCTTCCATAGACTATTATTTTTCACACACGAAAACCCACCAATATAAAAACCTTAGAACAATAATTTCTAATTCCTCATGATGAAAAAAATTATTTGAATCAATTTGGTGGATATTTAAAAAAATTCAATCCTACAGTGACCCTTGTATTTATTTTGATAAGAAAAGAATTCATCAAAATGAAAATCATGTTTTGAGAGAGAAAAAAATGTAAGGCACGCATTTATAATAAACCTACTCTAAATACACACATAAAAATTATTTATTACGTAAACTTGTAATTATGAAAACTCTAAAGATCAAGAAGTTTAGTTTCTTCCGAAAACATAAAAATTACATAAAAAAATAAAAAAATAAATTTAACATATTTATTTCAAAATTCTTTGACATGTCCAACTAATTCCTTCATACTTAACACTTCATGGGATAACCTAAGGACATACATAAGAAAGGGGTGATATATAAAGCCCAGTAAGGGAGTAAAAAAGGCATAACATGAAGAATAAAATAAATGTTAGGAAATAGGAATTTCAAAGAATCATAACAGAAACATGAATATAAAGTCATGTTATATCATGACTATAATAACCTAGAAATGTGGAAACAATATACAACATGATATTAGCATGAGCCAAGTTTCATTTGCATTAGCATGAGTAAACCCTCATTGAACATGAATTTGAGTGATTAAAACCCCATATCACATGGATTATCATGATTAAACCCAAATTTCACATGGTTTATCATGATAATAAACAATCCACAATTAATTAGAGTGTTATCCAGGAACACCCTTTATAAACATTTCATTTCATATATAAGTTAGCCACAAAGATCATATAACATGGAATAATTATTCATTATAAGTTATTCCCTGATTAAATAATGTGGAATTAATACATTTAAGTACCATTAAATACGTATATGTTCATAATGGTGAATATCCTTTATAGATAAATGGGTATGGTATTCACTAAATGATGATTTTGGCTTAAAAAATTTCATTTCAATTTCAGCAGCATAACATTATCATATAAATATTCATTGGTTTGGTGAGGGATAAAGGGGAATAATATCATTTATACATGAAATATAATCTTAGGGTAAAATTATATATAATATCTCAAAATATGAAATGGAATTTAATTGCATAATTTGGGAGAAATAATTGAATTGAAATAAGAAGTGAGAAATACCTTATGGAATATCAGCATGGTAAGAAGTTTATATAGAAGGAATTAATGAGAGGAAATGTTGTATCTAATTATTGATAAATAAGTAGGGAATTATTTGGATGTTCAAAGTCAAACCTTAATCTTTTTAATTGAAATTAAATGTTTAATAAAAATAAACAAACATGGATAAACAAGAGAAAGGAAGGAATCCCTTACTTGAGTGTGTGACTTCAAGAGCTTAAAGAAGAGATTAATGATATCTTGGGTCACCTTTGAATGATTATAGAGATAGTAGGGCTGAGTTGGGATGGGATATAAAGATTTTGAGTGAATATAAGTAGTATATTGGGTGGGTTTATATTGGAAATGATAGGATAATTCTTTAATATTTCACAAACATATGTTTTGGAATCTATATAATAAAATATCCAAAACCACAAAACATAGTTTGGGGTTTCCCCATGGTTTTTTCCATATTGAAGTGGAAAATTATTTTATAAGGCCATTGGGTGAACATATTAAAATATTAGAATTTCTTATTTTGAGGTGAGTCACATTAATAATGAAATGATTTTAAAATCATAAATTATATTATAAATTTTGTAGGATTAACTAAAGATTTGTAAAATAAGTAAAAAAAATATGAAATCACATTATATTAATGGGTAAAATATTTTGGGAAAAAATTCTTATTATAGTATTTGTTACATCATTTTATTTCATTATGTTTTCATAAAACACATATTTTATTTTTACCATATTTAATTTTTACCCAAAAAATCAACTATCTCATAAAAATATGAAAAATTAAACATTATATTATTTTAATATCCTTATTCTAAAAATAATATTCATTTTATCAAAATATATTTCTAAATATGTGAATTTTTATTTTAAAAATGAAAACAGATGTTTATTGAAAATGCATGGATTTTGATAAAAATTGTTTTTAAAACATGATAAAAATTACATTTGACTTTATAAAAGTTATATAATAATTTATTATTAATAAAATTAATTTGATGATAATAATTTATTTACATTTTATCATTTTCAGAAATTAATTAATTCCCAGAAATAAATTGTTTAAAATTACTCTGTATTTTATCGTAATCCAAATATAACTCTTATCAAACTGATTACCTAATAATTTACAGTTAAAGAACATATATAATAATCATTTATAAGAATTTATTTTTTATAATATTATTAATAAAAACAATATTTTCATATAACAATGTATATATTTCTCATATGTACCATTTTGACATGAAAAGTCAATTTTTTAAATTCATCACATTTAAGAAAAAAATCTCAAAAAGGAAATGATGGAATAAGACATTAATTTATAATAACATATTACACAAAAAATATTTATTACCATATTATATAACCCATTATAACAGCCACATAAGACCTAATGGAAAGGTGTTCAATGTTGATAGACTCTTGGGGCAGCTCGGATAACATCGCCCGCGTGGTAATCTCCATTAACTCGAACTTCTCCTCTATGTTATTTAATTAAAGCTTAACATGTTGAATCATTGATTGGGCTTGGTCAAGAGAGAATCCCAGTGATATTACCTCTTTTCATAGATTATACAAATGAGAATAATACGGATATAGTCTACTAGATGAGGTCATATTTTCCTTTGTCTCTGTCAAAAGGATTCTTTTTAAAACCCATAAATGTATATCTGTCTTTTGATCATTATTCAATAGATATATTAACAACGGTAATGAAACATAGCGGTCATTTATACCCAATAATAAATAAATAAAAATAATGCATTTATTTTCTATAAGTCAATAAAATAACGGGTATTTTATTTATAAAACATTGGTTAGTTTCAATATTCCCCCCTTAATAAATTTTACCATAGAAATTTCCTTTTCATGAACTAAAAAAGATGATGGTAACATTTCCTCATTGCTTCCTCTGATTCCCATGTTTCTTATTTAATCTTGTGGTTTCTCCACAACACTTTGACGATGTGCATCCTCTTATTTTGTAGAGATTTTATCTATGATCTAATATCTCTGTTGTATTCTCTTCATAGGAGTGTTCATTATCCAATGGTACCACCTCTGGATTGATTACATGCAATGGGTTAGGTATATACTTCCCCAGTAGTGATAAATAGAATACATCATATACTTGAGATAGGTTTGGTGGGTGTGTGAGTAGATAGAACACTACTCCAATGCGATCAAGGATCTCAAAAAGTGCTTATGTGCCTTGGAATAAGCTTTTCCATCTTCTAAAATATCATTACTCTCTTCCATAGTGATATGTAGAGGAATAAAATCTATCCGACATAAAACACTTGGTCTCATTGATAATTTTCAGCATAGCATGTTTCTCGACTCTGACCAGTTCTAATGTGATACTTGATGGTAAAAACCTTCTCCATCATTTCATCTACCATTTATGGACCTCTATTTTTTCTTCCCAATTTCATCCCAAAATACCAGTGTTTCCCACGTCATCCCAAAAATGGCTTCATAAGAATCCATTTGGATGGTTGAGTAGAAACTGTTGTTATAGGGGAACTCAACCATAGGAAGACATTGATCCTATCCTCTTTTATTCCCATTAGGAATTATCTTTACATTTCCTCAAGTGCTTGGATAGTCCTCTTATATTGGACATCAGTTTGAGGATGATAAGTAATACAAAAGATCATCTCAGAATTCAGAGAATGTTGGATATTTTTCAAGAATTTCAAGGTGATTCTTGGATCTCGATCAGATATAACAAATAGTGGTACTCTCTGTAGACAGACAACATCTCTGAGGTATATTAGTTTCAGTTGATCTAATGAGAAATCCAATTTAATTACAATGAATTGTGCAGTCTTTGTAAGATGATCCAAAAAAACCATGATTGCATTGTTTCCTTTGGATATCTTCAGAATCCTAGTAAAAATGTCCTTAGTGATGTTCTCCCATTTCCATGTTGTTAAGGGAAATGGCTTTATCATCCCCTTAGACATCTCCCAATTAGACTTCACTTGCAGACATACCAGGCACATTAATGTGTATTCAAAAATCTCATTCTTCATGTTATCTCACCAATAATTCTCTTGGAGATCTCAATACATCATTGTGTTTCCCGAGTTAATTGAGAAATTATAACTATGAAAATCATCCAAAATATCTATCATCAACTCTGGATTTTATGGAATAAATAGTATTGACCCAAATATCAAAATTCTTTTTCATTAATAGTGAACTCCAAGGATTAACATTTTCTGATAGTGTCTACCTTCTTCTAAATTCCACATCATCTTTTTTAGCATCCTTTAACATTTCCAAAAGAGATAGTTTAGAAATAATTTTTGAAAGGATTGATTATGTTCACTTCTCTATGATTCCCATGTATATCATCATCAAATCTAAGAAGATTGGATTTTTTTTAAATTCTCATCCATGGTAGAGTTGTTGAATCCTTTATACTTAAAGTGTCTGCCACTATATTCACATTCTTGAAATGGTATTGAATTGATTAGTCATAGTCATTGATTGTCTCTAAAAATATTTTTTGGGGAATATTTACCTCATTCAGTGTGAATATATACTTAAGGCATTTCTGTTTTTTATATATTTCACACCTCTACACAATGAAGTAATGTCCCCAAATTTTCAAAGTTAATATTACTACAACAAACTCTAGATCAAGTGTTGTATATTTCTTCTCATGAATGTTCAATTTCCTTGAAGCATAGGCAATGAATTTTCCATTTTTCATCCCCACACAGCCCATGCCCCTCTTTAAATAATCACTGAATAAAATGAAAAGTAATCCACTTGTTGGTCAAGTGTGCTAGGTCATAGTGATATGCATCATTTTCAACACTATGAAGATCTCTTTTCTTTAAACATTTCATAAAAACATGACTCCCTTCCATGTTATCTTGGTAAAAGGGTTTGAAAATCATGATAAATTTCTCAAAAATCGGAAATAATATCTTGACAACCCCTGGATGCTATAGATATAATTCGTAGATGCTAACCTACCTCATCCCTCAATTGAATTTGTCTTTAATTGATCCATAGATATCCCATCATTTGTGATGATATTCCACAAGAATGAGACTTCCTTCAACCGAAACTCACACATTCTGTACATTTCATAGAGATTCTCTTTTTGAACGATCTCTAGTAAAGTATTTAAATGATTCTCATGTGCCTATTTGGTTTTGTGTTATATTAGAATATCGTCTATAAAGACTAACACAAATATTTAGAGGTAATCTCTATTGACTCTATTCATTATGTCCATGAATATTGCTAGAGAATTAGTGTGTCTGAAAGGAATTACTATTAATTCATAGTTCACATAACTTATACAAAAAGAAATCATGGGGATATCCTTCATATTCATGCTTACTGGGTAATATCCCAACAATATATAAACCATGGATAAGTATTGTCATCCACGTAGCTGATCAAACAAGTCATCAATTCAATGAAATGGATATAAGTTCTTTTTATTGATTTTTTTTTGAGCTCAGGATAATCAATAAAAAGGCACATTGACCCATCCTTCATCTTAATGAAGAGGACTGGTGCACCACAGGGTGAAGCACGTATGCATATAAATCCTTTATCATGATTCTCCTATAGTTACTTTATTTTCTCCTCAAGCTCCACAATAGCAATTCTATATAGAGTCTGGGACATTATCAATGCCTCAGGTATGATATCAATTGATAATTCAACATCACTTCTAGGAGGATGACTAGGGAATTCATTGGGAAACACATAAACTAATTCCGTAAAAATAGGCATTCCTTCAGTGAAGGTTTCTTCCTTAGACTCAATCATCATAGTAAGATATACATGCACATAGTGAAGTAATATCCATTCTTTAGATGATGGTTCTACATAAGATTTGTCCTCGTCCTTGCACTTGTACAGAATCAGGGGTCGATTCTCTATATGGAGATGGATTTCCAAATCAAGAAATTTTATGTTGGCTCTATATATGGAATTCCAATCTATGCCAATAATTTCATCGAATTCCCCTAGAGGTAGTATGACATGGTTCATCTAGAACTTCAATCCACAAATTGTGATAGGGGAGGAGTTATATTCATGGGATTAAATAATTTACTCATATTTCATTCACACTAACATCTCCACATCCATGATTTGTGGTGGTGTTTGTACTATTCTGCTAAACTTTTTGGATATTGAAGAATGAGTAGAACATGAATCAAAAAATTGTGTTTTCTATCCATTAATGAATAACTTGTGTACCTATCACCACTTCATTTTCAGAATTCACTTCAGCTGTAGTGATGGAAAATGATTATCCAAGTTTCCTTAAAGGTTGTTGGTTTACTCTGAAAACCCTTGGATTAGGGCACTGGTTTGTAAAGTTTTCTGGTTCATTGAGTTATAGAAATAATTAATGTGTTGAGGGATGAATGGATAATTCCTCTTCTCTATCACAAAAACAGGTTTTTCTTATTGATAGATGATGTTCAAGTACCCTTATCTTCTAAATATAAAGAATTTTCTTGTCCCATTCAAGAAATTTCCGGGGTTAACCATTTCCTACCATTGGAAAGTGGGTTGCTATAACTTCATAGCACCATTGGATTTATCCACTGGACCACTAGAATTAAATTCCACTTTCCTCTTCTTATCCCCTTGATACCCCTGAGATTATCTGATCTCCATTTCGAGTTTGAGGGTACATCAAGGAATTTACTCATAGCTATCAAATTCATGGATAGTTAGGGATTTCCGTTGGCTAGGTTTTATCCCACAAAATAACCATTCATCCATTAATTCAGTGGAAATGAAAAATCATGAGGCGTATCGTGAAATATTTTTATTGTTTTCCCCATATGCTCTAATGGATTTTTCATCTTTTTTTTCTTGAGGTAAAGGAAGTAAATTTCCATCTTATGTTTGAGGGTGTGAGGAAAATATTTATCAATAATTTTTTTATAAATCCTTCTATTCCAATGCCTTGATATCTTCCTCAAGATTTTTATTTTTTATCAGTGTACACCAATGATCATAATTACTATCTATATGATAAGCATTCTGAAAAAACCTTCTCTTTTTCAGATCATTTAAGGATGGATATGATCATTTCAATAGAGTTCATCCATTTTTCAGGGATTGAGGGATCATATGATCCATCGAAAGTATGAGGCCTCTTTCTCATGAAGCTCTCGAGTGCATCTTGTTATTTAATAGGGGTTTGGATGTTTCTTTGGACACATTTTATTGTTATAAACATGATTAAAATAAAAGTGTTTCCTGAAAAAAGTTTGGATTCAAACTCCAATTGGATTTGTCATCTCATTAGAATAGTCATCACATTGATCATCACATTAGTTGTCAGTCTGAGTCCTCTTATTTTCGGACATTCAGTATAATAAATGGAATGTTATGAGTAATATTATTAAACACATAATGGGTAATCCAAAGAAAAAAATGGATAACTTATATATTACATTGATTTCTTTAACTTATGAATTTATAGGGTTCAATCTGTGTTATCCATGACCTTCTTCCACAAATATATTCATAAGGGAATTTTTTATTCCCTTAATAATGGTTCATACTATATATATGAATTTACAAAATAATATCTCTTAAGAGTGTCAAACCAATAGTAAAACATGTCCCATTATCATGCTCTAGTTCACGTTCAACTCTAGCTCAAAGTGGTGCTTTTAGGTTCTACCCCTAGATAAATATGTGCTGGAGCCACCTCTAATTGTTCATATCCATAGATAGATACATTTTCTTGATAGACCACTTACTCAATACTTACCAAAATTTAGGGATTATTTTCTTATACTTAGTATTATCCCTATGGATTTTACTAGAGTCATATAACCATAATCCAAAAAATATGTAAACCTATCCTCTAATACCAACTACAAAAACCTTTTTCTTTATCACACTCTTAAACATGATTTATTAAAAAATCATGTACTTATGATAACTCTAAGGATTGAGAGGTCAGGTGTCTTAGAAAATTTGGAATAGCACATAAATACATTAACCATGAAATAAAACATTGTTATTTCAAACATATTTGGAATGACCAACTCATTCCTTTATACTTAATAGTGCATCAGATAATTTGAGAACATACATAAGAAAAGGGTGAGCTATAAAGCCCAATAAGGGATTAAAAAATGCATAACATTAAGAATAAAATAAATAATAGGAAATTGGAATATTAATGGAGAATAAGAGAAACATAAACATAAAGGAATTATATATCAAGATTATCATAACATTGAAATTTTGAAACTACATACAATATGATATTAGCATGATCCAAGGCTCATTGCATGTGTATTAGCATGAGTAAACCCTCATTGCCCATGAATTAGCATCGGTAAACCATAATTTCAAATGGATTAGCATCAGTAAACTCTCATTTTACATGGATTATCCTGAGTAAACTCATGTTACACATGGAATATCATGATAAAAAACATTAAACAATGCAATGAAGTGCTATCAGGGCACACACTTTATAAACATTTCATTTCATGCATAAGTGTGACACATGGATCATATAACATGGAATTATTCAACATAATAAGTTATTAAATGATTATGTAATGTGAAATACATACATTTAGTTACCATTCAGTATTTATATTTGCATAAGGGTGAATAACAATGATAGATAAATGGGTAGGGAATTCACCAGACAATGATTTTGGCATGAAAAATCGAGGTGCAATTTCAGCAGTATAACATCGTCATATGGAAATTCATTAGGTTGATGATAGATAAAGGTCTATATCATCAGTTATACATGAAATATATAGTTATGTGGCCATGAATCATATTATCTCAACATATTAAATAGAATATATATCCATTATTTGGGAGAAATAATTGAATGTACATAAGAAAAGAGAAATCCCTTGCAGAATTTCAGTATGGTAACATGTATAAATAGAAGGGATTAATGAGAGGAAAAGTGGTGTATCATAACCAAAACATATGAATAGATTTATGGGGGAGGTTTTAAATCATACCCCAAGATTTTTAATTCAAATAAAATGGGAATTACACATAAATAATATTGGATAAAAATGAAAAATGAAAGAATTTCTTACATGAGTGTGTGAATTCAAGAGCTTTAAGAGGGGATTTTTGAGAGCTTGGGGCACCTTGGGAGGATTATATAAAGATGAGAGTAGTGTAGAGACATTCAAAAAGGATTTTTTGGGATGAGAAGTGAGATCTTGGGTGGCTTTATATAAGAAATGAGAGGAGAATGTTTTAATATTTCACAAACATAGGTTTTGGATTCTATATAATTAAATATTAAAAACCACAAACCGTCCCAGGTTTTTTTCACATGTTTTTTCAAAAGTGGAGTGTAAAATATATTATAAGTAAAATTTATAAAAATATTAAAATATTATCCTTTTTATGTAGCAGTGATTCACTTTATTAAGGAAATGAATTTAAAACCATAAAATATATTATACATTTTTGAGGACTCACTGAGGCTTTATAAAATAATAAAAACAAATCTAAAATCACATTATATTAATGGGAAATCATATATTATGTCTACAATACCAATTATAGTATTTATTACATCATATTTGGTGTCATTATGATGTCATAAAACACATATTTTCTTTATGTGGTATTTAATTTTTACCCAAATATTCCACTATCTCATAATATTATGAAAAATTAAACGTTGGATATTTTTTAAATCCTAATTCATTAAATAATAATAATTTTATAGAAATTATTTTTGAAAAATTTGAATTTTCACTTTTAAAATGAAAACTGGCTTTTATTAAAAAATCACATGTTCGGAAAAAAACAGTTTTCAAACATTGATAATAATTACATTTGACATCATGAAAGATATATAATCATTTATTATTAATAAAATTAATTTTATAATAATATTTTATTAAAATATTTTTATTTCATAAATTCATTAATTCTATGAAATAAATTCTTTAAAATTACCCTTTCTGTTTTGTTGTAAAAAAATAGAACTCCTCTCAAACTGATTACCTAATCATTCACATATAAGGATATAATATAATAATATTTTATAATAATATTTTTTATAATATTATTAATAAAAATAATTATTTAATATAATAATTTATATTTTTCGCAAAAGTACCATTTTACCCAAAAAGGAAATTTATCAAATTCGTCACTTTTTAAGATAGATTATTTTCATAAAAGAATTAATAGAATAAGACTTTTATTTATAAAAAGGGATTAAAACATGTAACTAATACCTTATTACATAACCCCATTTAACACCCACGTAAGACCTAAGGGTACGGTGTGTGATGGTGACATACTCTTAGGGTGGCTTAGATAACATTGCCCTGGTGGTAATCTCTATTAACTTGAACTTCTCCCGTAGATGATTCCATTCAATATTAACATGTTAAATACTAGGTTGAACTTTTTCAATAGTGAATTCCAGTGATGCTACCTCCATTACATGATCTGATAAAATATATTCGTACGACCTAAGTCTATTTGATGAGGTCATCATCTCTTTTGTCTGTGACAAAATGGATTATTATAAAACCATAAATTTATATCAGTCATGTGATCACTATTCAAATACTATATTATCACAGGAAATGATACTTTAAATTCATATAAACCTAGTAATAATAAAAAAAAATTTAAAGAGTGCATGTTTTCTATAAGAAATTATAAGAAAGGGAATTTTATTCATAAAAGATGGGGTGTTTGCATCATATTAGTGCATGGAGGAATGAATGAAATGAGAATGTAATGAATAAATACAATGAGTAATTTTTAATTCAATATATTTAATAGTGATTATAATTTTTGGGCATTTATTTTGAGTATGATATATTCATTGACATGTTTTTAATTTTCATTGGAAATTTATTTTGAGTTCTCACTTGTCCAAGAGTACAAGGGCTTAGTGTAGATGAATTTATTGAGATGACATTTTAAATATATTTTACATGAATATAAATGATTTAAGCCCTATAAATTAGTCATTTTATGTGAAATTTTATCATTTTTATAATTTTAAAGAGTTTTGAGTTAAATTATGACAATTCCCTAATTTCAGAATTTTAACAGTTTTCAATAGCTAATGTATTTAGGGTATATATTTTTCAATTTGGATGAAAATAAAATTATTATTTCTTTAGGAAGCCCTTGTTTATTGGATATCTATTTTTACACTATATCATATCTTGATTTGAAAATATGGATGCCCAAATAAATCAATCATTGTGGAATGTTTTTCTAGACTGTATGTTGGACCCCTCCTCAGTATTGGAGTCAAAAATCTGGATCAAAATTTCCAAATTCATTAATTCAAATTGGATATGAAATATAACTCATTTGTAAGCATTAAAAATAAATATTAAGTTAAAATTATCTCATTAAATAATTCTTTTAATTATTTAAACATGATGAAAAATAATAGAAACATTCCGGGAAAAATAGTAATCTAAACATATTAAACCATAACTTTCTTGAAACACGTCTAAAGGATAAGAAATTATAGGTTAAATAGTAAATTTAATTAATAAAAACTATCTAGAAGGTTCTAGATGGATATTATTCTATTAAGGGGGACAAAATAAAGAAAACTTTATAGTAGTAGATTCTATATAGAAAATTTCCTGCCATCCTCTGTATATATTTGTTTTCGACGCTTTCACCAGGGCGCACACATCTGTCTGTGGAGGATGCATAATTTTTTCCCCACATTACCTATTTCAAAATGTGGGAATCATCCAATTCTTTATTCAGGGACATTTTATCCTTGATCGAAATGATATGATGGGATGTTGGTTCCTCATTCTTTGGATTCCTCCTCAGAACACATAGCCTAGTCCGGGTATCCCTTAATGATTAAGTCGTGGATCATGAATCTTATTCTTGGTGCCATATCTTGGTGGACACTGGTTAATTACACTACTTCTGTTAGGAAATTCCAAGAGGTATTGACATGGTAGAAACCTTCGGTCAGAGTAGATAACAACATCAGGCATGTCGGGGCATCTTTGGATGTGTGGACATAGGGGAACCTGTATTCTTCCTCATAAGAGGGAATCTCAAGGGGGCCGAACCCAAGGTATCCCATGTCGGTCAGGAGGAATATTATTTTAGAGGAATTTCCTTGATGTTTTCCCCATCTTACCATGTTAAACATGGGGCATGCCGCTTTTTTAACGTCTAAGAGAGATGATCACTCCAAATGCATGTCTTCTAAGGTTTTCCTCATGCATCTCATGTTTAACATGAGGTTTCCCACAAGTTTAACATCTTGTGGATATGGAATTAGGGTGATTATAACATCCCATAGAGATGGATCAGATTGGTGCATCCCTAGGAGGGACCACCATGATGTTTTACTTGGTGGATGGATCAGAACACTCCATAAGAGCAGACCCAATATGGTGTGTCCCATAAAGGGAAGATGTCACACTGTGAAGGCAGATATGGACACCACTAAGGGTGGAAATGGGAGTGTGCACCCCAGAATGGGGAAACACCATGGTTTACCATTTGCTGGTATTGAACCTCGTTGAAGTTTCTTACATACCCTATGTAGACGATAGGGATAAAAACCCACAAAGTTTGAATGGGTGATGAAACAGGGTGTACACAAGGGACAAAACCCAAATACATGCTAGGGATTAAGCATGGATTGGGGACCATCGCAAGATGGATACTCTTGGGTGAATGGTTACGTATGGTGTGGGTCTTATACATTGTTAGTACCCGGGTGCCGAAAGGAGTGGTGTTGGGATGAATGGAGAGATCTCACCGGGGTGTGGCGGCTCAGAAAAGAATCAGGGTGGATGATGAAGAGTTTAATGAAGCGGAGGGGGAATGATATGGATCCATCGTAAAGGTGATTGTAGTGTTGGTATTGAGCTTCGAAGAGACTTCTTGCATATCCTCATGGTAGGGGATCAAAGTCCTCATAGTTCGGTGGGATGAGGGGACACCTGAGGAGGGGACCCACAAGAATGGATTCATAGATGGGATCTGGAAGAAATAGAACCTCTAGGTTAGGTCAAGACCTTCCCAAAATACATATGCTCGAGGGATAGATCAGGATGAGACATGATTGATGGGATTGAACCTCAGGGAGGCTTCCTACGTATCTCTGCGGCAAGGAATCAAAGTCCACGTAGTTCATCTAAAGATAACTTTCCGTCAATTGGGGACTTTAATGACATACCGCTGGATGGGTTCAAAACATCAAACTGCTGGATGGGGTCACAACGGCTTACCCCTAGATGGGGTCACAACACTATACCGATGGATGGGCTCACAATGGCTTATCGCTAGATGGTGGATGCAGTTTAACGTCGTGCAGAACAAAAAGTGGGCATACAGTTTAATGTTATGCGGGACGAAGGTGGTCTGGCATGAAGGGGGGTCGGAACCAATGGATGGTGGGATTGAACATCAGGGCGGATTCCTACGTACCTTGCCTTATAAAGGATCAAATTCCATGTAGTTCAGAAGGGTGGTGGACCGACGTGAAGACGGTCGGGACCAATTGGTGTTGGACTTGATCCTTAGGGAGGCTTCCTGCATACCTTGCCTTGGCAAGGATCAATGTTCAAGTATTTTAGGATGTTTTTTGTGAGCCAATGTGAATATGGTTGGGACCGATGGGTGTTGGGAATAAACCTTAGAGAGGCTTCCTATGTACCATACCTTGGCAAGGATCAAAATCCACATAGTTCAGGATGGTGAACTGACATGAAATGGTCAAAACCAATGGATGGTGGGATTGAACCTCAGGGAGGATTTCTACGTACCTTAATTTGTAAAGGATCAAAGGCCATGTAGTTCTGATGGTGTGTTTGGGGCTTACACACTAGGATGCATAGAGAAGATGTCATGTTCAATTCTTACTCTAAGCCCACGTGAGTCATGCTTGGTGTGAGAAAAAAGTGGCAGCAAATGCCTGACTATCACGTCATGAATGGTGAATCCACGTTAAGTGTAGTGGGGATTAAACAAGGAAGCTTCCCGGGTGCCGCTATGGAGGGACAATGATGAATGGGTCTTACGCAAGGAATCTTCCCAGGTGTTGCTATGGAGCGGTAATGGTGACTGGGGCTTACTCAAGGAAACTGCCCAGGTGCCACTATAGAGGGGCGCTGGTGGATGGGGCTTATGCAAGGTAGATGCAAGAGTTATTATATGGAGGGGAAATGGTGGATGAGGCTAATGCAAGGTAGCTGTCAGAGTGCCACTATAGAGCAGCAATGGTGACTGGGGATTATGCAAGGAAGCTGCTCGGGTATCATTATGAAGTGGTAATGGTGAATGCAGCTTACACAAGGAAGCTATCTGTAATGTCTTCTTCATGTATGGCCATAAGGGAATCCCAACCCATTGATTGGTTTAGGCCTTCACCTATGCACTAGTTCACAAGAGGGAAATTCCATGAGCGTTGGAACCAGTCCAAACAAAGGGAGATGAAAAGTGTGAATCAATTTCCCTACATTCAGAACGCAATGAGGGTGGCGTAGCGAGGGAGGATAACTGTTGACCATGATTGAAAGATAGAATCCATACCGTGTTAGACTGAAATAGTGACAAATAAATGAGGGTAAACTACATACCATGTTTGAAACATGTGACCTAACTCAAAGTGTCATCCCAAGTCTTTTGGGGGGTTGGCCCTGGACGCTAGGTGAGCCGATACGGCATGGGACTAGGCTCTTAGGGGGTCCCTTCAGAAATATAATTGGATGAAGATCTGAATGAAGGACACAAAAAGCGTGCGGTGGATGGATGAAATGTTTTAATTCATTACAACGCTCTTGAAATTATGCCACTATAATCTGGGAATTAGGCATCTTATTCTTAGAGTGTAAGGCATCTCTTTTCTGTAGCAAGTGGTGTCGTATGTTTGGCACATAGGGTGTAATACAGTTTATAGTCTTGTAGATATTATTTTTGGCATCTTATGTTGGTGCAAAAGGCATCTCAAATATTGAGTAAGATGAATCTTATTTTTTCCATATTCGGATTACTACAGTTTAAAGTCATATAGATTGGACTTTTGGCATCTTATGCTTGGCGCACAAGGCATCTCTTATATTGAGTAAGAGGCATCCTATGTTTGTCATATAGGGATTACTAATGTTTAATTTCATATATAAAGGACTATTGTTATGTCATGCTTGGAACACAAGGCATCTCTTATATTGATTAAGAGGCCTCCTATGTTTGTCTTATAGGAATAACTACAGTTTAAAGTCATATAGATAGGACTGTTGTAATCTTATGTTTTGCACACAATGCATCTCTTCTATTGAGTAAGAGGCATCCTATGTTTATCATATAGGGACTACTACATTTTAATATCATATATATAGGACTACTGGCATCTTATACTTGGCCCACAACGCATCTCTTGTATTTAGTAAGAGGCATCCTATGTTTGTCATAGAGGAAGTACTACAGTTTAAGTTCATATAGATAGAAATACCGACATCATATTCTTGTCTCACAAGGAATCACTTATATTGAGTTAGAGGCATCCTATGTTTGTCATATAGGGATTTCTACAGTCTAAACTCATATATATATCACTATTAGGCATAAGGTGCCTATAAATGGTTGGTGTTGGGAGTTATGAAAGTGCGGCCCTTTCTGGTTCATCCTAGCATAGGAGCCAAGTAATAGGGTTTGGATGAGTTTATTGAAGAATGGTTCGACTCATGGTCCTTGGGGAATTGATGAGGAGAATCTCAACTCACGATATGAGAAAAGAACCAAGAATAATATGTCAACTCAAGGTGTTTAGTAGTGTGCAGAAGAGTATCTCACATCATGGAATTCCATAGGTGGAAGGTGGGTGCGCATAAGGGAACAATGAAAAATGCCGACATCCTGGCCCAAAACATTTTTCGTGGGACCCTCCATTTTTCATGGGGGTCAGTGACGGTAGTGATGGTACCATCCCAACACTGACCCTGATCATGGGATCGGGGGCGCATTCCCTGTAGTATGGATCGGTGGGCACGAAGTTAGGTTCCTTTCAAAGGATAGGTCTTTGTGATGTATCTTCGCAGAGAAAAGGGGGCTCATGGATCATGGGGTCTCACAGAGAATCTTCATAAAAGAATGGTGCTTGTTTAGAATGGACTCATGGAGCAGCTTAATGAAGGAAGCTGCTCGCAGAGCATGGACTCGAGGAGCAGCTTCGCGAAGGCAAATTTTTTTGGAGCATGGACTCGCGGAGCAGCTTCACGAATGAAGATAATCACGGAGCATGGAATCTCAAAGAAACTTCATGAAGGTATATACTCATAGATCATGGACTCACAGAGTATATTTGTGAAGGAAGCTAATCATGGTGCATGGACGCATAGAGCCGCTTCATGAAGGAAAGTGGAGCTCCGTCAATTGGGAGACCGGACACCCAAGGGGTGGACTCATCATCCATTATGAAGGGGTGCTCCGTGTATTTATAGGCAAGAGGCGTCGTGAATTAGAGCCCTCTCAATGCAATGGAAGAGCTCGCTCCATGGTAGATCGCGAACTTCAGAGGGGTTCATAGAGAATCCATCCTCTTCGCTTCGTGGCAGATCACGAATGTCAAAGGGGTTTGCGGAGCATCCCACCTCCTTGCTCTGTGGCGGGTTTGCGAATGTCAAAGGGGTTCGTGGATCATCCTACATCTTTTCTCCATGTTGGGTTCACGAATGTCAAAGAGGTTCATCGAGAATCTCTTTTTCTTTCTCAACAGTGGGTTCGCGAATGTCAAATGGGATCGCGAAGCATCCCACTTCCTTGCTCCGCGGTGGCTTCATGAATTTCAAAGGGATTCATGGAGAATCCTACCTTCTTGCTCTGTGGTGTCTTAATTAATGATGAGAATTGCACCAGTTCGGGGCCCTAGGGGATTTATTCAAGTTCCCTTACTCTATGATCAAGGAGGGAGCTTCCTGAATGGGCTCCGCGAACCAGTTTTTCAGCCCGACATAAAATGTCCATAACTCCAAATTCGTAACTCCATTCAGGACATACGACCTACAAAATCAAAACTTGTGGAATGGGCTACGCTCCGAGATCATGCATGGATGTATTCAGTGAGTTACATGGATGCATGTTCTGGTGGAAAAAATATACCCATATATTTTTTATTTCAATGTATGGTTGGATTGAGGAATCTTGTTATGGTGGAGAAGATATTATATATAAGATGGTAATTCCGTGAATTATTTAATGAATTAAGGGATAGACTCCATTTTTTGTGTAATTAATATCTGAAGGCATTTCCCTTTTTTAGATTGTGTTTTTCATTATAAAATCTTTTCTTTTAAATTATCCTAGAATTTGTTTTCAGGAATTAATGAGGCCTCATTATCTCTTGTTTTTATTTTATTATGTTTTTTCTCGAACTTTTATCAACTTATTATTGTTAAATAGTTGTCTTTTTGGATTAAATTTATTTTGGTGAGGTATCCCCTATAATCATAACAAGTTCACTCATATTGATTGCCCAATGGTATTTGGGAAATCAGATATCATTTATAAGTAGATAGAAACCCATTTTGAGGTATCGATATGGTTTCCTATCAATATAGGTGTATAAAATTAGATTTTCTAATATAAATTGTATAATTCAATAGGATGATAGTGGAATAAAATTATAAAGGGAGTTTTCGAAGATTTATGTTTTTTCACTGCTTCATTGTTTATCTTGATCATTTTAGTATTGTTTTGTTATAATATCTAATCGCTAACATAGATTTATTATCAAAATCATATTTTTATAATTTTAGATATTTTTACTCAATTAAAATATCTATTTTTTATTTTGAAATTTAAAAAAAAAATTCCATGTCACTTTTTGATAGCTTAGCTAGAGACATCCCTATAAGAAAAACCCATGGTCACCACTATGCTGAATTTTTAAGGGAAAAATATTGACATGGGTTATGGGACTGAAAAAATCAAATCAATTTTGATCTATTAATTGGTATTCAAGCCACATTATTTGAAGGAGTAGTAAAAGAGGAATCATGGTTGAAATACCAAAATAAATAAATTGATCAAATTAATAAAAATGAGTCACGGAATCTTGTGGATGGACATGAAAATCATAATGTAATTGGTTAAAATGGGTATTGAAGAACAAGTGGTATGAAAATAGAAATATTATCAGAAATAATGAAATTTTTGTTAACAAAGGATATTCTCAAGTTGAATAAAGATATGTTGAATATAAATTTCCTCTTATGGTATGGATGGAGTCCATTAGAATCTTTTTAGCAGTGACTATCCAATGAAAATTCAAAGTGCATTATATGGATTTCTATACTAAATTTATGAATGGATTTTTAAATGAACAGGTATACATCAAAAATCTAGTTGTACTTGTTCTTATAAATAATGTGTATAATGATTATAGGGTGATAAAAGATTAGTATAAACTAACGAATGAACCTCATACCTGGTATGTAAGGGTGGATAATTATTGTGGAATATGGATTTCAAGAGAGGAGGGATTTATCAAAACCTCAAGGTGGATGTTTCCAAATATGACCAGTTCATGGTTTTGGTTTATGTTAATGCTATCATATTATGTGTAAAAAATTTCTACTAATACGTTTTAAAATTTAATGTGTTGGGTGTTTGAAATCTCAAATATTAGTGAGTTGAAATATTTTTTAAGGTTAAAAGTTTATCAAGGTGAAGGGAAAAAATTTAATTTCAGTGAAAATTTATGAAAATAAAGTCTTGAAGAAATTCATAATGGAGGAGTGCATGACTCCTTCGCTATGGCGTTGTTTGGAATAAATTTTTTACATCGGATGATATAAAGGTGGTGTATTCAACCCGATAAATTATAATCATTGATAGTTTACTCATCCTTACTTCAACTAGGGTGAATGTTATTTATGTTGCATGTTTGGTAGTATGATATTATAGTTTTATTAATAAGTAACATATCATAGAGGAAAAAATAACACTAAGGTATGATCAAGGAACTTTTAATTATGGTTGTTTGATATAAATTTGGAAATAACCTGAATTTATTATCCTATATAGATATTGATTTATCTAGTGACATTTTGGATTGAAAATACACAAGTGATGGTGCTTTATAAATTGAGAATAATTGTATTTGTTTTCGAAGAAAGAAACATGATTGTATTTCTTTCAAAACATCAAATGTGTAATATATTTTAGTAATAAAATATCATAGATAACATATCTAGATGAAGAAATATTGACATGAAATTTTTAAGAGGTGAAGCATCAAATGATGATTCAATGTGACCAAAAAAGGTCAATTGATTTGTCTAAAATTCTATTCAACACTCTCACACAAAGAACATTGAAATTTGATATAATTTCAAAAGTAGGAAAGTGTAAAAATATATAGTGAGGCTATAATTAATTGTAACTAATGCTCAAGTGGTTTATATATTCACAAATTAATTAGTAGATGTTGTATTTGAAGGGAATAAGTTAAATCTTAGAGTTCAACCAGTTTTAACAATCTATGAAGGTTCAAAGTTACCCCTCTCCCAATTATATATAATTCATTACCTAGTATTTTTGAATTTTTTTCAGACTCATATATATATTTATATACTAAAGATATTGTGATACTATTCATGGTGATATACTCTTAGGTGGGAGTTTAAAAGAGAATGGATTGTCTAAATTTAAAAAACAACATTATAGTATATGATAATTTCTTTTATTTCCTAGATCCAGATTTGAATCACAATGGCTTATAGAAATTATTTAAGGATCTTTGACTAGTTTTTTAAGTAGTGAAAATATTAAATAAACCTTCGAATTTTATTTTCAAAGATACTGTGAAATAATTGGATTGAATTATTTCTATAATTATTATGATTTTAATTTTAATCAAAATCCAAAGAGGGGGAATGATGAAACCCAAATGTATGTATTTATTTATTAGATTTATTGTCAATATTTGTAAGTGTTTGATTCTCTATAAAGGACATAGATAATTTATAAATAGTCGTTTTAATATATAATTTTAGAAACAAAGGGTATTTTTACAGTGCAAGAATGCATATCACATTGCATAACAGAGTACCACACTACAGTTTTGTCCTTACGATGTGAATAGTTTATCTGGAGGGTTCTGTTTTCACCATGGAGGATAAATCCATGTTATATGTGCTACATTTGTGGATTTTAGTTCTACTAAATATTTTTTTATTTCCACAGCACAGTCTTAGACTATGGCACAATATGAATGTCTTCATTTGATCCACATCGTAGAACTAGGTTACACTAGGAGGTTCTATTTTAATAAAATAAAGGAAAATACTAAATATAGTTTATTTTAAAGGTATATAGGTTTCTACACCATAGAAATAAATTACGAAATATTGGGTAAAATATTAATAGATTGGTGTAAATTCAAGAGTTTGATGTTTTTTGTGTGTACAATCCATAAAACTCAATTACATCATGTATAATATCTTGAGTCAATGAATCTTTCACTATGAAAGATTTTTTTTAACCACAAAACACATTGTTGTTTAGAAAATATAAGGAAAAACTCTATTCTCCCACCATAAAGATAATGTTGCACCATAAATTTTTTATTCTAGGAAATTATAATTAATTTAAGAATGTGTACTTTTATTAAATATTTAAAAGTTACATAAAATTTCAAAACACATAAATTGAAGTTATATCAAGGGGATCTTTTTGGGAGATGATCAAAAGGTTGAGATTAAAGTAGATGAATTTGGGTAGTTAATTTATTTTCAATTTAAAATTTGAAATTCAAAATTTTCTAGATAACAAAAATCTATTGTGTAAGATGGAATTAATCGCATAGTATAAAGTACAGATTCTTCTTAAAGATCATGAATTAGAGTAACATGAACAATGTATAAGTATATTTATTTCATGTTTTAAAAGAATAACCTAGTATACATTTATTTAATATTTTTAGGGATTTATAATATAATCATTTAAGATCACCCTTTCTGATTAGTGTTACCTATATTTATCTAAAATATTCATAACATTGACCTATATATCAATTCTATTTGTACCCCTCTTGAAAATTAGTGTGTGAAAGGTATGAAAAGGCTATGATATTTGGATGAGGGGTGAGCTCTTTCTAAAGTATTCATCTGATTCAGGTGAGTTAGTGATAAATTTTAATATAAGCACCAAATTTATAGGTTCTCCTTATAGTTTTATTTTATAGGTGACCAAAGTAAAATTAAAATACTCATGGTGTTTACATATATTAATTTGATCAATAATAATAATCAAATTCATGTTTGCATTGTCTACATGAGGACAAGAACTATTTAAATATATGGAAAGGAAGAATTTTTTACACCCTAATTAACCCCCCTTTTAGGGTGTATATTGGGACTAGGGTATAACCATATCAATATCCAAAAGTATCAAATTTATTTATTAATGATTGTTCAGTTCTAAATATGAGACATGTGTTTTGAACTAAAATGTTAATTTCCAATAAAAGCACACACTTTTAGTTATACAGGCCACACCATGTGTCGTATTGATATATGGATGATTCATTCACATAAATAATTACTTGAATATAATATTCAAAATGTATCAATGAAATCCAAGTTATTTTTCTCATGTTTTAGTGAGGGATGCATGTTTTGAGCTAAAATTTCACATTTAAACTAAAACCACACATTTATAGTCTTTAAAATCACACCATATGTCATATGTATGCATTATTTATTCCTACACATAAAACAACTTGTGGAAAAATTTATTAATTCATCAAAAAATCCCAACAAGTTTTCTTGTTTTTGTAGGTGACACGTGTTTTGAATAAAAATTTCATTTTTAAACTGAAAACATGCACTTCCAGTCATAACAAGTAAAAATTGTGTTTGATTGATGTATAATTAATTTATACATATAAAAAATGTTATATGGATAATTATAATAATGTATAAAGAAAATATAGGAATTTTTTTGTTTTGAGTATGTCACACATGTTTTGAACTAAAATATAAATTTTAAAGAAAAACCCACACATTCTTTCATACTAGGAACACCATGCATCAAATTGATTTCCCAATGACTCATGCACATAAAAATGACTTATAGAATTATTTACTAAAGTATCAAGACAATATGAGTTTGTTTAATACAATTTTATTGAATGACTTTTCATTTCAACTAAAATGTTACTCTTAATTAGAAAACACCTACTTTGAGTCATATTAGGATCCCCATGTGTCGTAATGAAATGGTTTTAATTACTACACATAAAAATGAATTATATATCATTTTAATAAATTATTAATACGATATGAGTGTGTTTTATTATTTTTAGATGAGTAGTGTTTGTATTGAACTAAAATGGTTTTTTTAAATAAAATAGTGAACTTTAGGTCATATTGGACACACAGTGTGTTGGGATGGAATGAGGCTTACTCATTTGTATAAAATATTATTTATATGTTATTTTTCTATTGTATCATGACAATCCAAAATTTGTTTCTCTATTTTGATTATGTGATATGTTTTTTCAACTAAAATATCATATCTAAACTAAAAATAAGAACATTCAATCATATCAGCCACATCATGTTTGGATTGACAATATTTTGACTCATATACATCCAAAATAACTTATGAATTATTTTACCATAGTATAAATTGGAGTTCAATTTCCTAGTTTTCAATTAGTGACACATTTTTTGAACAAAACAGCTACTTTTTAACTACAAATATACACTTTGAGTCATATCAGGTTTACCAGGTATAGGTTGATGTCTGATTGATTGATAAAAATATAAATTTAATTAGGGATAATTTTATATATTTATTATGACCACACAAGTATATTATATTTGTTTCTATTGAGTGATATATTTTTTGAACTAAAATGTCACTTTTAAACTAAAAACACAAACATTGATACATACAGATCAGACAATGTGTCATATTGATATTTGATTAATTCCTACTTGTCACAAATAATTTATGGATAGTTATAATAAAATATCAATCCAATAAAATTATGTTTTATGCGTTTTTATTGAGTAATGCATGTTTTGTTCTAAAATGTATTTTTAAATAAATGCATGCAATTTTGTCAATACCAGTCACAAGATGTGTATGATAGGAATGTTTCTGATTCCTATACTAAAAATAACTTAGGAACCATTTTCTTATAGTATATAAGAAATATTATCATGTTTTCTCAGTTTATAATATGTGACATTTGTTTTGATCTAGAATGTCACTTTTAAATTTATACATTCACTTTCTTTCATATCATCCATGCCATATGGAATATTGACATGGGGTTTATTCCTACATGCTGAAACTAAATTATGTATTTTTTTTCATAAAATATAAATATAAAATGAGTATTTTTTTCTTAGTTTTTATTGAGTGACTCCAATTTTGAACTTAAATATTAATTTTAAACTGAAAACATGCACGTTTATTCATATCTGGTACACCATGTGTAGATAAATGTACAGATAATTTATATACAACATCAATAAATTATTGGTCATTATACTAACATATCAATTCAATATGATCGTGTTTTCTTTTTTTTTTGACTGATACCTATTTTTACCTAAAATTTCATTTGTGAACTGAAAACACCTTATTTGAGTCATATGGGTCATGTTGTGCCACATATTGATGTGTGAAAAATTCATACATTGGAAAAAATATTTATGGATAAGTTTCTTAAAGTATCAAGACAATTCAAGATCATTTTCTCAGTTTTTACTCAGTGACATGTGTTTTGAACTAAAATTTAAATTTTAAATAAAAATAAAATATTTTAATCATACCATCCACATCGTGTGTCAAATCAATATTTGGATAATTTATATATATAAATATAATGATTTATAGATAATTTTATTAAAGTATCAAAATAATTTAAGAGTATATTATTGAACTTGAGTATCTGATGTCTGTTTTGATCTAAAATTTCATTTTCAAACAAAAAACATGTACTTTAGATCATACTACACACACAATGTGTCAAATTGTGAGGCAGGTGATTCCTAGAAAACAAAAAATGACTTATGTATAATATACCTAATTTATCAAAATAGTCCAAGTGAATTTTATTTGTTTTAAATGAGTGACACACATTTTGAACTAAAATATTATTTTTAAATTGAAAACAAACAATTTGAGTTATATCAGGTACATCAAGTGTTTAATTTACATGTGGCTAATTCCAGCATGTGACCAATGACTTTTTGTCACTATATGAAATCATCAAGACAATATGAGTGAATTTTCCCAATTTTCAATGAATCATTTACATTTTTAACTCAAAATATAATTTTAAACTCAAAACATGCACTTTGAATCATACGAGTCACATCATCTATTATATTGGTATGGGGATAAATCCTTCCTATTACAAATAATGTGTTTTTCTATCAGCAAAAAAAATATTTCTAGACATCATTTTATTAAAAATTATTGATCCCAAAAGTGAATTCATTGCATCACTATTAAATATAAACAAATAGAATAGAGAAAATATATATCAATAGAGAGAAAAATGGTACCTATGTAAACTATCCTTGTAGAAAACATTAGTGAGAATTGAATTTTATCCGAGAATTTGTTTCTCTATGAAGAGAAAAAAAAACTTTTTAAAAATAAATTCTCAATTAAGTCACCTCTTCATGATATCTTTCAAAATCAATTAAATAAACATTAGAGAAAATAATAAGAAAATTAAAAAAAAATTATTAAATAAATTGATAATAAAATTATTTAAATAAGTTGGTGGAAATCACCTCTTCATGATGTCCATAAATATTTTAACACCACCAATATTTCCTACTCATTTAAAAATAATAATTTCTTCTTTTGAATATGGGGATAATTGGAAAAATTGGTATAGTTGGGAAAATATAAATAAAAAATGACTAATATATATTTTAAATGAAATTATAATTACCATCTGAAATGAATCTTTGGGATACTCTTTTATTGATGTAATATGATATCATTTATAAATTTTAAAATATAATAACCAAAATCATTTTCATTATTTTATTTGGTAAATAGTAGAAACATTTCGAAAAAAAGAAATTTGTATTTTTAAATTTTTTGATAGTGAAATATTATTATATAATCCCAAGTACATATCCAGTTATAGAAATATATAGGTTTCTTGTGCTCATGGAAAATCTTAATGAATTTATTTTGATGATATGAGAACACCACCATATTTCAATTTTTTCATTAAAACATAATATAAAATATTGGATGTAGTTAATTAAAATTTGATAAATGTAATCATGTGTGTTTTGTGTTTGGTTATCCATGCTTTAAATATGAACATTAAATCATTAAAGTATCTCAATTAATTGTAATGAGTAACCCATGTTTCTTAAAAAATATAAAAAGTAAGTAATTAAAGAAATTAAAATATAATTGACATGATTAGATTATAGGGTTTTACCCCTATAATATGGATATTGTAAACATATTGTAATCTATATGTTTCTTTATAAACACTATATCCAGTTATTCCATAATTAATGATAATTTTTCAAAGAACTTTTATATATAGAAGTGATGTCAAGATTAATGAGTCCATATTTTGGATTTTAGGATTTTCACTTCACATAAAACTAATATATATGTCTGTAAAGAATTTGAATAGTTTTTGTCTATAATTAAAATAATTGATCATATATTAGAAAACATGATTATAAAAATAATCGTTATGTGTACATTTAAAATTTATACCCCCAACCATCCAAGTTTTCAGATTTTGTCTTATCAAGATCAATATCATCTGTAAGTTAATATCCATACATTCTCTTTTAAGAATCAGAAAAATACATAGTATTATTTTTCAACATTGCATCCATATGAACATATGAAATTATTAAATTTGTTTGTTTAACTGGTGGGGTAAAGTTACTCTTAGATGTTAGTTTTTATTTATTGGTTGATCATTTAGATTATTTTGATTTGACCTTTTGTTTCCCCATCCTTTTCTTTATCTATAATGATATTCTTTGGTTTGGGACTTTTTAAATTATTTTTAATGTTTTTTCATAAAAAAATAATTTAGAAAAACATGCCTCATTATTGATATAAAATTTTTCAATATCAACAGACTTCTTTATGAATATTCTAATAGAAATTCTAACCATGTGAATATCTATATCATTAAGGTAAATATATTTCTCGGTGTTTATTTTTAGAGATATGTGAATCACTACTATCAAATAATTTATGATAATGTAGGAACATGGGTTTTCATATAAGGTATAGATCCCTTCATTTTCTATTTTAATGTTTAAATTTGGACTAATTTGGATTCCCAATTTGATCATGGGTGTTATGGGGGTGTATAAGGATTTTTTAGATCCTTAAACATGTGATTTTGAAGTGAAAATGGCATGGCTCGTAGTTAGTTCAAACTTTGCGGGGAAGACGCAATATTTAACAAAACATGCGAGGAATGGGATGAGAGAAGGAGTATGATACATGGTTAGGCCAAACCCTGAAATTCTGGATGCACTAACAGGTGGAAACTTCTATAATTTTAAGAGAGGTTCTTTTCATTGTTTCCACATATTACATCAAACTATGCAAGGAAACGATTTTGTGCCCTTATCCTATAGATAACTATACAGTTTGGTGCATAATTTGTTGAAACTTCTTCCAAAACTATGCGACCACTCATATTTTTGGTTATTTTATATTTTTTAAATTATATTAAAATATATTTAAACCTATTTTTTATTTTCATTCAATAGACATCAACCCTTACCTTCTGAAAGAATCATTTGATCATTATTCTTGGATTTGATCTTGGTTCTTCGTTTGATCTCTGGTTCAATTTGTGAAATGTCTAGTTGGATCCACATCAGTGAGTACTCAATTGATTTTTATTCATCCTTCATTAATCTACATTTCAGTTACACTATTTAGGTGAAAACTAATTCTCCCCAACTTCATGTTCATTATATTTTTTTCAAATTTCTCCTAATCTATGTTGAATCAGGAGCTAACGCAGGACGATAACTCTACTACCAATATATGATAGGTTTTATATACCTTTTCTATGATTTTTTTCTTTATTAAGATACATTTTATTATACCTCCCACCAAAAATTTGGAAACAATTTTGAATTTTTATTGGTTAATTGAATTAGAAGAATTTATATCTATTAGGGATGACTTTAGGTTCCATTGAGATTTAGTGGTGGTGTATGCCCCACACAAGGCTACCCATGGGGTGTGCCATAGGAATTTAACTTGTTTATGCCATGTTAAACCACCTATGGGGTGAGGTGTTGTTATCCTATATAAATAAATCCTTTAAATAAATGAATTGAAATAAACGTGATTGTTATAAGATGGGTTGACTAGTTTTCAATGTGATATCATGTTGATATAGAATTGTAGAACGGTTGAATTATACATTTTTGGGTTAAATTATTTGGTATACTCATGTGTTTTTCTTTTACATGAATTGTGATATGTGTGTGGGTATACTCATGTGATGTATTTTACTGTTAATGGTTATATGAGTGAGTTGAATCATATGGTACTAATTGGTAAATGGTATGAAGTAGAAAAAATAATTAATTGATGCCTTAGATGATGTTCCTTAGTTATTTAATGGGGTAAGGGATGCCTTTGATTGAGTATTATTCATGGGTATTGATTTTATGGGATTCCATGGTCCTTGATACCCCTTGAATCTGGATTTCTTGAACTCATGTTTGACAAGTTGGGTATGGAATGGTCCTAGGATTACACTCAGTTCTTTACCATGTTTCCATCGAGATTCTCCTTGGACTCGATGGCGATGAATTACTCTTAGAAACCTTATATATAGCCATTCAGGTTATGAAACATTGATATATATCACAACCCTGAGAAATATGGTATGCCTGGTTGAATAGATCATCCTTAGATACTTCAGACACTTTAAGTTGTACGTTAAGGCTATGGTTGAAATGGTTTTGGGCTTTATACGGTGAGGTTGTGGCTCTTGTTTCAATTTTAAGTGTCGCTTCCTTGTTAAGAGAATAATAGTAGTTTATTATGGATCCGTGAGATGCTAGTTAGTATCACATGTTTAGTATTAGACATTCCATGGGAACTTTACAATTCATTACTGCTTACATGCTTTACTTTCATACTTTTTAGCATGTTATATTGCACAGCTTGGATTGTATAGACCATTGAGTGGTTTCCTATTGGGATTATGTCTCTCACCCTATTTTGAATACTTTTGGGTACCCAAATAGACTATTTCCATTCATGTTGGGACTAGGGAATGCACCAGTTGTTTTATAGTTGATTTTTTATCATGACTAGTATCATTGGAGCATGGGAGTCAGGTAAGGCTAGCAATGCTATTTAGAAATTGTGCCTTTTTTGTCTTTTTGATATTTCGGGATACATGTATTTTATTATAATTCTATAGACCTTTTTTGGTTTTTTTCTAAGACACAAAACATGTATCATCATTTTTTATATGATTTCAATTTGATCACTATTAATATATAACTATTTACCTAGTTACTTCTTATATTATCGTTCTTCTACTTCAGATACTTGTTGGATATTGAGTTTCGCTATGTTACACTATGGTGATGAGGGTATAGTCTCCCCACAAACACATCCAAGGACCTCTTGGGTAGGTGGCAGCCTCTGTAATTTGAGGAGATGTGCCTGAGCCCATGTGGACAATCAATCTTATGGCTTTGTTGAGTTACATACACATCTAGGACATTACAAACCTGTATGAGAGTGATTATTCTCTGATTTTTTTATGATTTTTTTATAATAAAAAGGGATAGGATGATAATGGAGTTTTATAATAATATATTCTCGGGAGTACCTATCCTGAATAGAGGGAGAATCCAAATTTCCTTGAATGAAATTTTTATTTCATATGTTTTGGTAATTATAATTTATTTGATTCCATTATTGGGTGATGCACATGGATTTATATGTGATTATTGATATGAATATGGTTTTTATTTTGTTACAACCTGATAGGATGATGGTATTCTATCTCATTCATCATTATAGGGACTTGTTAAAAATGACATTCCATGAATTATTCTTTTCTATATACGATGGATTACTCACTGCGTGCTATTGTGATAGGTATTATGACAGATATACTATCATGACCCAACCCAATGGGGCTTGAGCTGTGAATCCCCAAGCCCGCCTCCAACAGGCCAGGGGTTGGCGACTAGCGCCCAGTAGGATATCACACTCATGTGAGTCATTATCCTAAGGTACCTGTACACATCCACCAACATACACCTCCATACAACAGTGCAAAGATATATATAAAAATTGAAAATAAATGCATGCATACATTTATCCCAAACCAGAGTGCAACAATAGGTCAAAAAGGGAAAAACATAGCCCACCAAAAGAAAACTACAAAGGCGTCCAACCTGCTCGGAAGAAGGGGGTATGCTGCCAAAAGCAACACCGGAAAGCTCCTCAGCACAGATCCGGTAAGACTCCATGGTCAGTCCCACTCACTCAGCTCCACCTGCTCCAGCTCCTCCTGGGACTCCGTCAAAAGGCATGTGGTCTGCACAATACAAAAACATGTGCGGACAGAGCCCATGCAATGGTGAGTATAACAATACTCAGTAGGCACCCCAAAAACCCAAATCAAAATAGAGCAACTGAAACGAAACAATCCGATCATCCCAGCCAGAGGGAACCCAGACAAGAGAGAAACTCCATCTCGTGACCATCCTCGGCTAAACACAACTAGTCAGCTCAATTCAGGTGTATAATCATACATACACCTTGAATGTCCTCTCAGGTATACGTCCAAACATAAATCTCAAAAATATTCCTAGTTATATGCCCATACATAGAACATTAACATCCGCTCTGATATACACTCTTATCTATACCAAAAACATCTAGATATACTCATCTCACGCAGCAAGCCACATGAGGTACTAAACTCATCACCAGAAATAGTTCACAACTAGAAGAGCACACTCCATGATCACTTTTATCCCAGATGACACTCGTCCGAGAGATACACTCCATCGGGTCCCACACAAACATCTCAGACGCTCACCCGAGAGATCATGCTCGTCAGATATCGTCATGGAAGAAACCTCACTGAAACAACATAAACACCAAAATCCTCGGATAGGGGATCTCTCCTAGGGTCCACTAGGGGATACTAGAACTCACACAAGTATACGAAGATCTCACGGATAGGGGATCACTCCTAGGGTCCGCTGGGGGATACCATAACCTGATCTGGCATTCGAAGATCTCACAGATAAAGGATCACTCCTAATATCTGATGGAGGATACCACAACCCGATCTGACATTCTTAGATCTCACAGATAGGGGATCAATCTAAGGATCCACTGGGGGATACCACAACCAATGTGGAAATCAATAGAAACACATCACTCAGATAGATGATCATCACCAGTGTCACGATTGTCACAACAATACTAAAACCCTATCTGGTACATCTCATGCTTTAGGGGATCGAACTGATGATATTGTAACCCTACCGAAACCACATGCTGAGTAGGGGATCGTATAACCAACGATGCCACAACCCTACTATAAACCACATGATGAGTAGGGGATCGTATATCCGACGATGCCACAACCCTACTGAGCATGGCCCAATGTGTAGGGGGTCATATTCTCGATGATTCCACAAACCCCACGGGGTTAACCTACTAGATAGGGGATCGCCGCCCATGGATAAGCGGTCATAGTGATACCAAGAACCCGATCTCAGGAAACAATGCTAGAGGATCCCACTTCGGGCCCACCGTAGGGATGCCAAAACTCTAACAGATTAAACATCCCATCGAGAGAATCAAAAACCAATAATAGGGTTGTGATGCCGTGTGAACCCTTGTAGGAGTGAAGTAAGGGAGTACACTCAACCACTACTAGTCCAAACATCGCTAACCCGAGCAACCTGCCCCAACGCCACACCATGCTCCTCCAAGGCTGATCCTGAGGCCACCATCGCGATCCACAAGGAAAAACACTTAGGATAGGTGGTTTACTCAACATAAATGGAAAACTGGTGAACAATATACTATTCACCATATCCTACCTGTGTGGGTCCCACACCATGATCCAAAAACTCATCAAGTGGATCACACCATTATGATCCCCTCGGAAAAACCCATGAGATCGACTACTCGATCGTCCAAAACGGACACCTGGTGAAAAAGGTACTATTCACCATAACCATCCTGGGTGGGGCCCACACCACGATCCCGAAACTCGTCATGTGGATCACACCATTGCAATCCCCTCAAAAAAACACACGGGATCGACTACTCGATCGTCCAAAACGATCACCCGGTGGAAAAGTACGTTTCTCGGCAAACACTAGAACCCGGCCTCGGGGGGATCACACCCTATTCTCGGTCCCAACACCCAAAAACTATCTTGGAATGTTAGTCGTACTATCAGGGTCTCAACTCCACTGATGACACGTCATTTGGATACTCTGTGCAAAAGTTATGGTGGATCGAAGTTGAAAATAATAAAATATTATTATTATTTTCAACGTTTCATGGACCAGAAAAAAAAACCTGACTCACAAAATTCTGTAAAGAATCATAAGAGGTCTGTCTCAATGCAAGATTCGCATTGCCGCAAATGGATCTCATATCGGACTCTCAGTTTGCGAGTTATAGGGGTTTAAAGAACCCCCGGATAAACCTTGCCGGACCACTACCTGCCTCACCGAAAACCACCGCGCCACCGTTGAAAACCCCCGCACTGGATCCATAATCCACCATACCGCCACCTCCCTCACCGTAATCCACCATAGTTGCCGCCAAAATTTGGGTTTTCTAGCAGAAAACTTCTGGGAGCCACCGGGAGCACCCCGGTGCTCAAAATTCAGATCTGAAACATGTTTCGGAAAGCTCGGGACCTGAACTACACAACACTTACATAAATTAGAATAAAAACAGCACAAAAATGGGATCCAAGATTTTAAAACTCAAACCTCCTACCTTTTGGTGGAAGCTTGATGCTTTGCATGCTCTGCTTCTACTACTACACGATCTGAGAGCATCCGTCATTAAGATATGAGACCGACAACACTTTGTTTTCTCAATTTGGTGGATCACCGGTGAAGAACGGAGGAGGGAGGAGGGGGGTTTGTCAGTGAATAGAGGAAGGAGGGTAGGGGGGATTGATATTTATTTCTTTTTCTAAAACCAATTAAATCAACCCACACCTTTCCCCAGACCAGACGTCCCGGAGCAGAGAAGATAAGGTAACCCCTAGGGTAAAAGCGGCATTCAGAACGCAACTGCGAGCTCAGAATTTTGATCTGAGACTCCGATCATGAGGTATTCAAGTCGATGCTCCTAAAGATACTTGTCCACTTATTTACAAAAATGTTTCTGGTGTCTTTTTCCATAACAGGCCCGCCCCCGCAAAGCTTACACCCCGATGAGGATGAACCGCACGCTCCAGATGAAAATGTGCCCTCATATTTCTGATCCAAGTTACT
Source organism: Viscum album (assembly GCA_963277665.1). Taxonomy (NCBI): domain Eukaryota; kingdom Viridiplantae; phylum Streptophyta; class Magnoliopsida; order Santalales; family Viscaceae; genus Viscum; species Viscum album. The sequence goes on from OY728142.1 coordinate 819,687,472, forward strand.
GTTTAGGAGAAAATACAACCTCTCCACATGCATAGTATAAAAATACTGAATATTTTTATAAAATTAATTCTGGGCACACCATGCCTCAGAATCGCATTCCGTCTTCGCGCCTAGCTCTGGATTATTTAGTTGAATATTCCAAAGTCTGGTAGGTCTAAAATCCAAGTCGTTGCATCCTCCCCACCTTAGAAATTTTCTTCCCCAAAATTCCATAAGCATAAGGAAATCAGCTAGACTCTCAAATGGGTCTTCCATGCCAGTGAGTTCGCCAACAAACACCCCTTCCCAAACACATAAGTTAGAGGGATTCATCCACCACACCTCAACACTATCCACCTTGGCAACACTGACTCGCCCGCACGGTTTTGATCACGTCAAAAAAACACATCTCGGTGGGGGAAGGATCCCTCTTCCCCACGCATTCGAAACACGCCGAACAACATCCTCACAGGGTCTTACCAATTCCCAAAACAAAACTCTATCACGTAATAGAAAGGGAAGAGTATTTCTAAACAGTGTCTATCAAAACTACTAGAGAAGTAGAAAGGACACAGAGCGTACCTCCATCCAACCTCGGAGCCTCTGGGTTAACAACCTCTAAGGCCTCCAGTTATCCTCGCCCTCACCCTCCAGCTCCCTGAGCTCGTCGTGCACCACCTGGGAGTGGTGTTGGTGGCATCTAATACCGCATACCACCTCCCATTTCTACACCCGCTCTGTCTCCTAGTCTTCCGCACTGTGGACGGCCATACTCGAGACGTTGTCTCTGCCAAGGCGTTTTGTCGACTGGATCCCTCTCAGAAGCACTACGGGTCAGAAAATCTCTAGGAAGATGTCTCCAACTGTCGCAAGGGTAACACCGCCTCTCCTACGGCTGATCAAAACTGTCCTGCAAGACCTGTGAGCCCTGAGCCTCAGATCCTCCATCCTGGGGTCGCCTCCTAAAATGTCAGCCACATCCAGACCCTTGTACCAACCGTCGGCTACCAATTGCGGATGTCTCATCTGCCACACGCCCAACATTAATGGGATTAATCTGCTCAGCCAGAAAACTCTCCACCACCAAGGCTTTTTTCAGCACTCCAGCATAGGTGGGCAGACACAAGGAAACCACACCTGTCGGATGTCTCTACATAGGCCCTGCTGGAAGGTAAGGTCCTTAAATAATGGGTCTCGAGCCATATCCAGGGAGTATCATGATAGGTTTGTAAACCTCGTTGAGTACTCTGACATAGTCATGCCCTCCTGTCGAAGCTGTAGAAGCTCATGGATCCACACTGACCTCAGTGTCACTAGATAGAACTTTTCTTTGAAGAGACGCTCAAACTCTACCCATGGGAGCATCTCCTCATCGTGGTACTATGTCACCAAACTCCACCATCTCTCGACCGAACCATGTAAGAGGCTCGCCTCTAGGACAACCATCTGATCAATATGTTTCCTCACCAGGCAGAAAATGCGGGTGACTACCTCAAGCCAGTCATCAGTATCATGGGGGTCTGGATCACCTAGGAACATCAGTGGTCATTCACCTTGGAACTCGTGCAGTGCACTCAGCCCGCGTGCAACCTCATCCTACCCTACCGGCATATCTAGCTGCTCGACAGGTGGTGGCCCCTCGGGCAGACCACTTAGAGGTGCAGCCTCAGAACCTGCACCCTGGTCTACAGCCTCTACATGGGGTGGATTATCACCACAATCCTGCTGTTGAACCCTCGTTGGCTGTCATCGTGGAGGCATCCTGAAATACAATCAAGACGATCCATATTAAAAGATTATATCTGGAGAGCTGACTCAATAAGAATACGGGAATCCCAAAAACCCAGTCCTATATGATGCATTTACTATTTTTTCCCTACGACTAGAGTCCAAACGTCTCATGTCAAAAGGTAGGTTATCAGAGTCCTGGTGTATGGATACGTTGGTTGCTGCACCAACACTAGAGTCCCTGGCATGAAAGCCGAACACGAAACATCATAACACTACCTTTATGCAACCCAAAACAAGTTCACAATTAAACCAACTATGCTCAGAGATCCCAAAGGTTGAACATCCTTTGATACCACTCTTTCATGACCCAACCTAACGGGGCTCGAGCCGTGACTCCCCAATCCTTCCTCCAATACCCCTGGGGCTGGCAACTAGCACCGAGTTGGCTATCACACACATGGGAGGCAATAGCCTAAGGAACCTGTACACATGCACCCATATACACCTCCATGAAACAATGCATAGATATATATAAAAACTAAAAATAAATGCATGCATACATCTATCCCAAACTAGAGTGCAACAGCAGTACAAAATGGGAAAAACAGGGCCAGCCAAAAGAAAAGTACAAAGGCATCCAATATGATCCGACAAAGGGGATGCGCAGCCAAAAGCACCACTGGAAAGCTCCTCATCACAACTCTAGTAAGATTCCACGTTCAGTCCCGCTTACTCAGATTCGCCTGCATCGGGTCCTCCTGGGACTCCATCGAATGGCATGTGGTATGCACAAGACACAAACATGTGTGGGAAGATCCCATTCAGGGGTGAGTATAACAATACTCAGTAGGCACCCCAAAAACCCAAAACAAAAGAGAACAACATAAATTCAAAATTCTGCTCATCCCAGCCAGAGAGAACCCAGACAAGAGAGAAACTCCATCTCGTGACCATCCTCGGCTAAACACAACTAGTCAGCTAAATCTAGGTGTATTCCCATACATACACCTTGTACATACGCTTAGGTATATGCCCAAACATATATCACAAACATCTTCCCAGGTATACGCCCATACATATACCATGAACTTCAGCTCAGATATACGCACTTATGTATACCAAAAAACATCCAGATATACTCAGCTCACGCAGAAAGCCACGTGAGGTACCGACCTCATCACCAGCAACGGTTCACAAATAGGAGAGAACACTCCACGATCACTGTCATCCCAGATAATACTCATCTGAGAGATACACTCCATCGGGTCCCATACAAACCTCTTAGACGCTCACCCAAGATATCACGCTCATCAGATATCATCACTAAGGAAACCTCGCTGAAACAACATAAACACCAAACTCCTCAGATAGGGGATCGCTCCTAGGTTCTGCTAGGGGATACCAGAACCCACAAAAGTATATGAAGATCTCAAAGATAGGGGATCACTCGCAGGGTCCGTTGGGGGATACCACAACCCGATCTGGCATTCGTAGATCTCACAGATAGGGGATCACTCCCAAGATCCACTGGGGTATACCACAGCCTGATCTGACATTTGTAGATCTCACAGATAGGTTATCACTCCCATGATCTGTTGGGGGATACCACAACCTGATATGGAACTCAAAAGAAATATGTCACTCAGATAGAGGATCATCACCCGTGTCACAACAGTCACGCCAATACCAAAACCCTATCTGGTATATCTCGCGTTGTAGGGGATCGAACTGAAGATGTTGTAACCTAATAGAAACCACGCGCGGAGTAGGGGATCGTATAACCAACGATGCGGAAACCCTACTATAAACCACATGATGAGTAGGGGATCATATACCCGATGATGCCACAACCCTACTAAGCACAGAAAATGCATAGGGGTCATATTCTCAATGACGCCACAAACCCTACGGGGTAAACCTACTAGATAGGGGATCTCCGCCCATGGATAAGTGGTCACAATGATACAAAGAACCTGATCTAGGGAAACGATGCTAAAGGATCCCGCTCCAGGCCCACAGGAGGGATGCCATAACTCTAACAGATTAAACATCCCATCAAGAGGATCACAAACCTATATTATGGTTATGATGTTGCACGAACCCTCGTAGGAGAGAACTAAGGGAGTAACCTCAACCACTACTGGTCCAAACATCACTAACTTGGGCGACCCGCCACAACGCCACACCGCGCACCTCCAAGGCCGATACCGAGGCCACCATCACGATCCACATAGAAAAACACGCAGGATAGGCGGTTTACTTGCCCGAAACTAACAATCAGTGAACAAGGTACTATTCACCATAGCCTGCCTATGTGGGGCCCATATCATGATCCTAAAACTCATCATGCGGATCACAACATTATGATCCCCTTAGAAAAACACACGAGATCGAATACTCGATCATCCATAACGGGCACCCAGTGAAAAAGGTATTATTCACCATAGCCAGCCCGAGTGGGTCCACACCACGATCCTATACTCATCAAGAAAATCACACCATTGTGATCTCCTTGGAAAACCCACGGGATCGACTACTCGATCGTCCAAAACGGACACCCGGTGAAAAAGTCATGTTTCTCCGCAAACGCCGTAACCTAGGATCATGGGGCCCACACCCTGTTCTCATTCCCAACACTTGAAAACTATCTTAAATAATCCGTCATACCATCACAGTATCAATGCCACTGACGGCATGTCATTTGGACTCTCTGTGCAAGAGTTATGGCGGATCGATGTTAAAAATGATAAAATATTATTATTATTTTCAACGTTTCATAGCCTCGGGCCAAAAAACCGACTCAAAAAATACTCTAAATAATCTCAGGAGGTCAGTCTTGATGCAAGCTTCATGTCACCACAAACGGATCTCAAATCATACTCCTGGTTTGCGAGTTACAGGGGTTTAAAGAACCTCGAGAAAAACTTGGCTGGACCACCGCCTGCCTCGCCGGAAACCACTGCGCCGCCACCGGAAACCACCATACCAGAGCCAAAAACTGCCACTCCACTTCCACCCTCACCGAAATCTTCCATATCTACCGTTGGAATCTGGGTTTTCCACTAGAAAACATCCAAGATCCACCTAGAGCACCCCGGTGCTCCAAATTCAGATCTGAAACTTGTTTCGGAAAGCACGGGACCAGAACTACCCAACCCTTATAAAAATTTGATGAAAAACAAAACCAAAATGGGATTTGGGATTTTAAAACTCAAACTACCTACCTTTTGGTACAATTCCGATGCTTTTCATGCTATGTTGCTGCTGCCGCACGATCCGAGAGCATCTACCGGCTGAGACCGATGACACTTCATTTGCTCGATTTGGTGGATCGCCGGCAATGAACGGAGGAAGTAGGGGTGGTTTTTGGTTCATAGAGTAAGGAGGGGGAGGGTGTATTGGTATTTATTTCTTTTTTTAAAACCAATTAAATCAACCCACACCCAGCCCCAGACCAAACCTCCTGGCGCAGAGAAGATAAGGTCACCCCTAGGGTAAATGCGGCATTCTGAACGCAACTACATGCTCAGAATTTCGATCTGAGCCTCCATTCAGGAGTTATTCAAGATGACTTTCATAATGAAACTTGTCCACTTATTTATGAAAATGGCCTGGTGTCTTTTTCCATAGTAGGCCCGTGCCCACAAACATACACCCCGCCTAGGGTAAACAGCATGCTCCGGATACAACCGTGCCCTCAGATCTAAGATCCGAGCTACCGTTTAGGAGAAAACACAACCCCGCCACGTGCATATTATAAAAATACTTAATATTTTTATAAAATTAATTTTGGGAAAACCGGGCCTCAGAATCGCACGCTGTCTTCGCGCCTAACCTTGTATTATTTTTAAGAATATTCCAAAGTCTGACAGGTCCAAAACCCAAGTCGCTACATCCTCCCCACCATAGAACTTTTCATCCATGAAAAGACATAAGCCCAAGGAAATCAACTGGACTCTCAACTGGGTCTCCTACTCTAGTGAGTTCACCAACAAAAACCCTTACCCGAACAAATAATTCCCAGAGATTCATCCACCACAACTCAACATTATCCGCTTTGGGCGGCACTGACTCACCCGCAAAGTTTTGATCGAATCAAAAAAATGAATCTCAGTGGGGGAAGGATCCCTCTTCCTCACACATTCGAAGCAAGCTGAACAACACCCGCACAGGGTCTTACCAATTCCCTAAACCAGACTTGATCATGTAATGGAAACAGAAGAGTACTGCTAAACAGTGTCTATCAAAAAAAATAGAGAAGTAGAAAGGACACAGAGCGTACCACCATCTACCCATGGAGCCTCTAGGTCAACAACCTCTAAGGCCTATAGTTTTCCTCACCCTCTCCCTCTAGCTCCCTAAGCTCAGTGTGGACCACCTAGGGGTGGTGGTGGTGGCATTTAATACCGCCCACCACCTCCCGCTACTACACCTGCTCCGTTTCCTAGTCTACCTCCATGCAGACCGCCATACTCGAGACATTGCATCTGCCAAGGTGTTATGTCGACTAGCTATCTCTGAGCATCATGACGGGTCGAACAATATCTAGCATGATGTCCCTGATCGTGACAAGTTTAACACTACCTCCCCTGCTGCTGACCAAAATTGCTCGGCGAGCCCTGTGAGCCCTAAGCCTCAGATCCTCCATCCTGGGGGTCGCCTCCTAAAATGCCGGCCATATCAAGACCCTTGAACCTACCACAAACTACTAGTTTCCAACATCTCAGCTGCCATGTGCCCAACACTAATGGTCTGAACTTGCTCATCCATAAATCTCTCCACCACCAAGGCTTGCTCTAGCACTCCAGCATAGGTGGGTAGAAACAAGGAAACCACACTTGCCTGGATGTCTCTTCGTAGGCCCTGCTCGATGGTCTGATTCATAAAGAATGGGTCTCAAACCATATCCAGTGAGTAGTGCGACAGGTCTGTAAACCTCACTGAGTACTCCGACATAGTCATGCTATCATGTCGAAGGACCAAAAGCTCTTGGATCCACACTGACCTCAGCGTCACTAGATATAACTCTTCACTAAAGAGTCACTCAAACTTTTCCCATGTGAGCGTCTACCCATCATGGGACTGTGTCACCAAACTCCACCATCGCCAAGACGAATCATACAGAAGGCTCACCGCTAGGACCACCATCTGACCAGGAGGTGTCCTCACCAGGAAGAAAACTCAGGTGACTACCTCAAGCCAGTCATCAGCTGCCTGGGGTCTGGATCACCCCGGAACCTTAGTGGTCACTACCCCTGGAACTCGTGTAGTGCACTCAGCCTATGTGCAACCTCATCCTGACCTGCCGGCACAACCAGCTACTTGACAGGTCGTGGCCCCTCTGGCGGACCACCAAGAGGTTTAGCCTTAGAACCTGCGCCCATGTCTACAGCCTCAACACGGGGCGGGTCGTCACCACAATCCCACTACGAAACCCTCGCTGGCTGTCATCGTAGAGGCATCCTGAAATACTATCAAGACGCTTCATAGTCAAAGAGTATATCTGGTGAGCTGACTCAAGAAGAACAAGGGATATCCAAAAACCAAGTCATATATGATGCACGTACGGTTATGTCCCTATGACTAGTGTCCAAACATCCCGAGTTGAAAGGAAGGTTATCAGAGTCCTGGTGTATGTATGCATCGGCCGCTAAACCAACACTAGAGTCTCTGGCATGAAATCTGAACTTGAAACATCATAACACTGCCACTATTCAACCCAAACAAATCTCAGAACTAAACCAACTACACTCAGAGATCCTAAAGGTGGAACCTCCTCTGATACCACTCTGTCATGACCCGACCCAATGGGGCTCGAGCCGTGACTCCCCAAGCCCACCTCCAATAGGCCAGGGGATGGAGACTAGTGTCGGGTAGGCTATCACACACATGGGAGGCATTAGCCTAAGGTACCTGTACACACGCACCAACATACACCTCCATGAAACAGTGCATAGATATATATAAAATATGAAAATAAATTCATGCATACATCTATCCCAAACCAGAGTGAAGCAGCAGTACAAAAATGGAAAAATATGGCCCACCAAAAGAAAACTACAAATACATCTAACCTACTCAGAAGAAGGGGTACGCTGCCAAAAGCACCACCAAAAAGCCCCTCGGCACAGTTTCAGTAAGACTCCATGGTCAATCCCGCTCACTCAGCTCTTCCTGCTCTGGGTCCTCCTGGGACTCTGTCGAAAGGCATGTGGTATGCACAAGACACAAACATGTGCGGGTAGAGCCCATGAAGGGGTGAGTATAACAATACTCAGTAGACAACCCAAAAACCCAAAACAAAAGAGAGCAATTGAATGGAAATAGTCTTTTCATCCCATCCATAAGGAACCGAGATGAGAGAGAAACTCAATCTCGTGACCATCCTCGGCTAAATACAACTAGTCATCTCAATCCAGGTGTATGCCCATACATACACCATGAAAATATTCTCATATATACGCACAAACATATAACTCAAACATTTTCCTGGGTATATGCCCATACATATACCACGAACATCCGCTCAGATATAAACTCTTATTTATACAAAAAACATCCAGATATACTTAGATCATGCAGCAAGACACATGAGGTACCGACCTCGTCACCAGCAACGATACACAACTAAGAGAGCACACTCCACGATCACAGTAATCCCAGATGACACTCGTCTGATATATACACTCCATCAGGTCCCAGACAAACATCTTGGACGCTCACCCGAGAGATCACGCTCGTTGGATATTATCACTGAGGAAACCTCGATGAAACAATATAAACACCAAATTCCTCAAATAGGGGATCACTTCTGGGGTCCTCTAGGGGAAACCAGAACTGACACCAGTATATGAAGATCTCACAGATAGGGGATCACTCTCAGGGTCCGCTGGGGGATACCACAACCCGATATGGAATTCGCAGATCACAGATAGGGGATCACTCCTAAGATCCGCTGGGTGACACCACAACCCGATCTGACCTTCGTAGATCTCACAGATAGTGGATCACTCCCAGGATCCACTGGGGGATAACACAACCTCATCTGGCACTTGACAAAAACATGTCACTCAGATAGAGGATCATCACCTATGTCACGACAGTCACGATGATATTGAAACCCTATCTGGTACATCTATCACTGTAGGGGATCGAACTGACGATGTCACATCCCTATAGAAACCACATGCTGAGTAGGAGATCGTATAACCAACAATGCTGCAAACATACTATGAACCAAATGATGAGTAGGGGATCATATACCCGATGATGCCACAACCCTACTGAGCACATGGGACAATTCATAGGGGATCATATTCTCGATGATGCCACAAACCCTACGGGGTTAACCTGGTAGATAGGGGATCTCCTCCCCTGGATATGCCTTCATGACGATATAAATAACCTGATATAGGGAAACGATGCTAGAGGATCCCACTCCAGGCCCACTAGAGGGATGCAAAAACACTAATAGATTAATCATCCCAACGAGAGGATCACAAACCTATAATAAGGTTTTGATGCCGTGTGAACCCTCATAGGGGAGAACTAAGGGAGTGCCCTCAACCACTACTTCTCCAAACATCTCTAGCCTGAGCAACCTGCCACAACGCCTCATCGTGCACCTCCAAGGCCGATACTGAGGCCCCCACCATGATCCACATGGAAAAACACTGAGGATTGGATATTTACTCACCCAAAACGAACAACCGGTGAACAATTTATTATTCACATTAGCTTAACCATGTGGGTCACACACCAAGATCCTAAAACTCGTCAAGCGGATCACACGATTGTGATCCCCTCAGATAAAACCATGTGATCGACTACTCGATCGTCCAAAATGGAAACCTGGTGAAAAAGGTATTATTCACCGTAGCGAGACTGGGTGGGGCCCACACCACGATCTCGAAACTCATCAAGCGGATCACACCACTACGATCCCCTTGAAAATACACATGGGATCGACTACTCGATCATCCAAAACGGACACCCAGCAGAAAAGTCATGTTTCTCCACAAACGTTGGATCCCGACCTCATGGGTTGAAACCCTATTCTCAGTCCCAACACCCATAAACTATACTGAAAATTCCGTCATACCATGAGGGTCTCAACGCCACTAACGACACATCATTTGGACACTCTGTGCATAAGTTATGGAAGATCAAAGTTGAAAATAATAAAATATTATTATTATTTTCAACTTTTCATTGACTCGGTCCAAAAAAACGACTCACAAAATTCTCAAAATAATCTCAAGAGGTCCGTCTCGACGCAAGCTTCGCGTCTCCACAAACAGCTCTCAAATCGGACTCTCGATTTGCGAGTTACAGGGGATTAAAGAACCTCTGAAAAAACCTGGTCGGACCACTTCCTGCCTCACCGGAAACCACCACGCCAGAGCTAGAATCCACCATGCCTCCTCCATTCCACCTCCACCCTCACTAGAATCCACCATACCCCTTGCCGGAATTGGTTTTTCAGCCGAAAAACTTCCGGGAGCGACCGGGAGCACCCCGGTGCTCCAAATTTAGATCTGAAACATGTTTCGGAAATCTCGGGACCAGAACTACACAACCCTTACCATAATTGGAAGTAAAACAACACAAAAACAAGATCCTAGATTCTAAAACTCAAACCACCTACCTTTTGGTGGAACGTCGATGCATTGAATTCTCCACTACTACTACTGCACAATCCGAGAGCATCCGCCTTCATGATCTGAGACCGACGACGCTTTGTTTGCTTGATTTGGTGGATCGCCGGTGAAGAATGGAGGAAGGAGTAGGGGGTTCGTCGATGCATAGAGGAAGGAGGGGAGGGGTATTGATATTTATTTCCTTTTTTTAAAACTAATTAAATCAACCCACACCCCACCCCAGACCAATCCTCCCGGTGTAGGGAAGATAAGGTCACCCCTAGGGTAAACACGACACTCTTAACGCAACTGTGAGATCATAATTTTGATCTGAGAATCTGTTCAGAAGTTATTCGAGCCAACACTAGTAAAGAAACGTGTCCACTTATATAAAAAAAATTCCTCTGGTGGATTTTACCATAGTAGTCCCATGCCTGCAAAGCTTACACCTCACCTAGGGTAAACAAAATGCTCCGGACACAACTGTGCCCTCATATTTCTGATCTGAGCTACCGTTTAGGAGAAAACACAACCCCACCACGTGCTATTATAAATATACTTAATATTTTTATAAAATTCATTTCAAGCACACCAGGCCTCAAAATCACACATCGTCTTTGCGCGTAGCTCTGGAATTATATATAAGAATATTCCAAAGTCTAATAGGTCCAAAATCTGAGTCGCTACATATATCTACTTTTTTGATAGGGTTTTTTGTATTTTATATATGTTGTGATGTCATATTTATATTCATAATAAATACAAGCCACCATAAATTTGAAAGTGACTCAAGTTTTTATTTAACTATTAAAGCAATTTTGATATGGTATGGATTTTATGGACACCCAATTTTGGTTCTTGAGGTGTCATGGGCCCTCATGGATCATAATTTTTTGAAATATCTTATTAAGATTTTGAATTAAACTTAGATATAATATAAATAAATATTAAATGTAATAGAACCTAGAAATAGTGACATGACCTAGTCTTGGGTTTAAGTGAAAGAGCTAGTGTCTTGAGTGACATTTGTGATGGTTCTTGATACAGTTCTGGCATTTGGAGATGGTTGTGTGGTGTGACCTAGTCTGGGGAGGGGTTTGACCCATCATATTCTTTTGATATTTGAATAATTATATTATTATTTTCTGAGGAATACGTTTATAATTTTAGCAGTATGGGACTATGATGACCTCCAGTCATACACTAGTATGGAGGCAACAACTACACACTATAGGTGGTAGACCATGGGCTACCAGCGCATACTCTGTTAGTTTTATTTTTGGCATCAATTGTTGTTCAAAATATCGGTATTCAGTCGTAGATCCATGAGGAGTTTTTCACTTTTAAAAACATTTTAGGGATCACTATAGCATGCTTTTTCTATGGATGAGCTGACATGTTTCCTCCAGTAGTATAATCCTAAAACATTTTATGGGGATGACAGTATATAGGTTGAAGAAATAAGGATATAGACTATTCTATCAATCATCCAGAAACATGAGGCACCTTCTGATAGGAGGGTAAATCTTATTACATATATTCTTCATGGTGACAAAAATTGATCGGGGGATGTTCTGAACCATGATAATATGCTACGATATATAGTTTGGGATGATTTCGACACCAATTTTCACAGCTATTTATAACCCGAGACTATATAGGAAGAGAAATCTAGTAAATTCATTCATCTAGATCAGGTTGTGATGATGATTATGGAGTAATCACAATTCTTCATAAAGTAGTAGTATTTTGTTCTGACATACCATACAGATGATATATTGAGGTCGAGACACATTGAGTAATATATCTGACATGTTATTAGATCTCAGGTCAATGTGTATCGATTAACCTCCATCACTGATGTTGTGAACTAGGCATTGATTACATAGTGAAACATGAGGGATGTTGGGGGCATAGAGTATTTAATTTCTATCACTTGACCTAGTGGTTCGATTTCAAGTGGTGGGAAGTGATGTTTTGATGATTCCCATTAGATTAGTGACATTCCATATTTGATTATTTGTAGCTCAATGGTATGTCATCATTTTCAAAGATGATTAATAATTAAGAATCATTGTGGTCATAACCCAGTCTAGTGCCTAGATTTGATAAGGATGGGCCACATGTAGTGTTTTTTCTAGTCCTTCCCTTCAGCAGTGAGTGGTGGGGGGAATATCTAACACCATATTTAAGAGAGAGTTTCTTGTATCTATGTTAAAAAGGGGGTAGGAGAAGTTTTAGTCATTCAGTAAAAAGCATTTGTGGTTATGGATGAGGCATCCAAGAACTAGTTACACTGAGACATCAAAGTGGAACTACTCTGGTTAGTGAGGTTCTATCATGGTGTCCTAGTTAAGGCTAGATTTATTCTATATATCCTACCCTGGGGAGTAAGGTGTTAAATCGTATATGGTTAAAGGTATGATCTTTTTATTCTCTAAAGTTGCATCTTATATATTTTGATACTAGTTCATCATATAGTATGATATCTACATATGGTGAAAATCTTTGGGCTCATTATACATTGTTATGAGAGACTTATGACACTAGACACACCATTGTGAATCAGAACAGAGGATGTACACTAGTGCAGAGAGATTCCCCTTGATGATTAAGGGTTTTACTTCATTTGGGATATTATTATTCTTAATATGACAAGATTTGATGTCATACTCGTGATGGAATAGTTAATAGCCTATCAATATTATGTCGACTACTATCACCAAATGGTGACATTCACATAACTAGATGGAATAGTTCATACTCACACAGGTGAAAGAGATGTTTGGGTGAGAGGAAATGAACCAATGCATCATGGGCTGGATCGAATGACATCCCATATCACTATGTTGTATCTAGATGACTAGGTAGAGAATTAGATGGAATTTCCTACAGTGGTTTATAACTTCAAGGATGTGTTACTAGATGAGTCTTCTGGTTTAACACATCATAGATAAGGTAATTTCTCTATTGATCTAGTTCTAGGAGTTGAACCGGTATCCATTCCTCCTAACTGGATGACTATGATAGAGTTTCAGGAGCTCAAGATGAAGCTAGAGGATTTGGAGGAAAAGAGGTTTATCTAACCCAATACTTCTCTGTGGGGCTTATCGATCCATTTTCAAAAAAAATTGGAATGAAATCTTAAACTATGTGTGGACTATAGAAAACTAAACTAGACAATGATTAATAATTGGTATCCCATTCCATGGATAGATGACTTGTTTAATCAGCTTCGAGGACCACAAATTTTCTCAAAAATTGATTTCAGTTCTAGATATCACTAGGTACATGTTCGACCTACAGACATACCTTGTACAAACATTCAAATAAGGTATGTTCTATATGAGTATCTGGTTATGTCATTAGCTCTCATGAACATGCCTATGGTTTTCATAGTGCTAATGAATTGAGTCATCCATCCTTATTTGGATTTGTTTGTGGTGGTTTTTGTGGATGATATCTTGGTGAATTCTCTCAATTGACACGACCATTGCAAGCATTATGAGATCATTTAGAGTAAATTGAGATAGAATTAGTTGTATTCAATGATAAAAAAGTGCCACTTATGGATAGGTCACATTAACTTATTAGTCACATTATCTTAGATACAAGAGTATCAGTTGACCGTGAAAATGATAGAGTTGTGCATTCCTAGGACCAGTCCTAAAAATTCTTTTGACATATGGATCTTCTTGTGGCCAGATAGATACTATATGTGTTTCATACATTACTTCTCATGCTTTCTAGTGTCTTTGATGGGCTGGTCCATAAAGGGTGTGAAGTTTTATGTATAGATTCCTATGAGATGACGTTTCAATAGATGAAAGGGATATTTACTTCAGTACAATTCCTAATATTTATATAGTAGTGTAAGAGATAAACATTGTATTTTAACATTTCTAGTATCAGGCTGGTAGTAGTGAGGATTTATAGAGATAATGTTATGGAATATGGGTCTCGAAAGATGAGTCCACATGAGAGGAATTACCCAATGTATGATATTAAGAAAGATATAGTTGTTCATACCATGTGATGCTGGAGACATTACTTAATGGGAGAGAGGTTTTTGGAATACATGGACAAAATATCCTCAAGTATATATTTACATAGTGTTATATTGATTTTTGGTAGTGAAGGTGGTCAGAATACCTATTGTCTTTTGACTTATAGCTATCCTATATTCATGGTAAAGGAAATGTAGTAATAGTTGAACTAAGAATGAGGACTCAGATATAGAAAGTTCAGTAGGCTAGTAGTGAGTGTCAACTCATGGACTTATTCATTGAGATGTGCTTGAAGGTGCATGACAGACAGGGACATACTTATCTATGATCTTTATTTGTGACAACTACCCTTATGAGTAGAGTGAGGATGAGGAAGCTATCAGATTCATAGGGCCTAGTCATAAGAGAGAGTTTGTCTGGTGAGGATCCACCCCCTGGTTGGACTGTAGGATATGCTGAGATTCTACATATCCATGATTTATTTTGGGTTCTAGTGGAGATACATGAGGATTTTATGCAACATATTGGATATTTTACCCTATTTTTACCAAGATGAATCGTGATTTGTGCCATCAGAACTAGTGGTCAGGTCTGAAAAGAGAGGTAGCGGGTTTTTTCATGATGTGTTCCACCTTTCAGCATGTGATTGTAGAACATCAATCCATATTTTGACATTCAAAGTAGTTATATTTTCCCCAGTTGAAATTAGATGATCCCACAATAGATTTTGTGACCATTTTATGGAGGTATCCTTGAGGTAACAATGTTATATAATTTTTTTACAGGATCATGAAGGTTTCTAATTTCCTTCCAATAAAGGAGACCATTACTGTGGATAATCTTGGTAGGTTGTATATCTATTGGATAGTATGACATCACAGGGTTTGTCACACTACCATTTTAGATAGGTATGTCCCCTTTATGTATCATTTATGGAAGATTTTTTAGAGTGTGTTGGGTACACATGTGCTTCTTTTTATAGTATACCACCCTCAGATTCATGGCCATACATAGTGTATGACACAAGTGCATGAGGAAATGTTGCAAGAATGCGTCCTAGATTTCGGGGCTCTTGTGATAAGCATGTACACATGGTTGATTTTTCCTATCATAAATGTTATCTGACGATGATAAATATGGAATCCTATGAGGATTTTTATAGTAGGAAATTTTTTTCACTAATGTGTTGGTTAGAGGCAAGTGAGGCAGCTTTACTAGGACCTTGTATCATGCAGGAGACTTCAAAGAAAGTCTATTTAATTAAAAAATGGATGGCTACGGAACAATATAGACACAACTCTTATGCCAATCAAAGTAAAAAAAACATATAGACTTCTAGGTCATGGATCAGGTTTTCCCAAATGTTTCATTGAGGTTGTGACATAGAAAGATCAAGATATAGTGTAAGATTTAAGTGTGATATGTCAGTCCATTTGAGATTCTGGAGAGAGTCGGGATGGTAGCCTATTAGTTTCAGATACCTCATAGATACCAATCCATGTCTACTTTCTTACACATATCTCAGTTGCACTGATATCAATCATACATATCTCTTGATTTTAATCCTGGGTAGGTTTAGATTCATGTAAATGAGACCTTTCTGGAGAATCCAATTTGAATCATTGACTGGAGCACAATGGTTCTCAATGACTGATCAGTTTCTTTAGCTTGTATGTTATGGAAGTATGGTTGTTTATAAGATTAGACTTGGGAGTCAGAGGTTGATGTATGTGCATTGTGGATGTTTTTTTTCTCAGTTGAATCATTACCACCCTTGAGAGAGAAATTTGGGGATGAATTTCTTTTAGTGGGTAATATGGTAAGAACCTCAGTTTTTTAATGAGGTAAAAATTCATTATTTTATATTTTGTATGTTTAAATTTGGACAAATTTGGATACCCAATCTTGTTCACTTTTGTTTTGTGGGTATCCAGGGCTACTTCAAATCCCATAACCAAAACACTTAGGGTGAAATGGCATGGCACCCAGTTTATTCAAATCTTGTGGAGCAAGCCAAAAAATTTAACAAAGGTTTTGATACATGGGAAGAGTAAGAGGAGGCCGCATGGTTAGTCCAAACCATGTAATTTGGACTATGTGGTCTTGCAGAAACCATTTTAATTTTAACATCGGGTTTTCTCATGGTTTCCATACAGTTAATTAAATCATGTGAGGAAATTGTGTCAGGTTCCTTCTCTTAGTGGTAACCATGAGGTTTGGAAAATGGTTTGTCAAAACATATTTCTAAATAGAGAAACCCTTCATATTTTTAGTTATTTTAAAATTTTAATTTAAATTAAAATAATTGTAATCCCAAGATTCATTTTAAATCAGTGAATATAAACCCCTACCATTTCAGAACATCCTTTGACAAATATTCCTAGATTTGATCCTGGTTCATCATTAGATCTCCAATTTAAGTGTGGAACATTTCATTGTATCTGCATTATTGAGTATTCAAATCCATTTTATCCATTCTTCATTCTTCTAGATTTTGATTTCTCTATTTTGGTGCCCTCAATTTTTTAATAATGTTAGGATCTTCATCCATTTATCAAATTTATCCCTATATGAGTCAAAAAAGAGATTTTACTAGATGAGAACTTTACTACCATTCTAAGGTAGGTGGATTACTCATTTTCGATGTGTTTTGGTGATATATTAGGTTACATGCTATTTTCTTTCCTGTCAGACTTTCTGGAACAACCATTGATTTGAACTAGTTAATTAAATTAGATGTATTTTTAAATTTTAGGGATTCCTTGTCGTTTCATTGAAATATAGTGGTGTAATATTCCCCACCCAAGTATACCTATGGGGTACACCATATTAATGTAACTTTCCTAATCCATGATAAACCTACCATGTGGTGAGGTGATGCTTTCCTAGAAAAAGGGTAGCCTTAAATAAATGAATAAAATTAAATGTGATGGTTAGGAGATGTGTTGCCGCCTTCTCCTTGTGATATCATGTTTATATTGAATTGTTGAATTGTTGAATTGTAAATAGTTGGGTCAAAAGAGTAGTTATACTCATGGTTTTCCCTTTTATGTGAATTGTGATGTGTGAGTAGGTATACTCATATCATGTATTTTAACGTGAATGGTTATATGAGTCGGTAGACTCATATTGTTTGAATTGTTAAATGGAATGACATGGTAAATGACTGTATATATTCCTTGGATGATGTTCCATAGATCTATAATGTGGTTGTTGAAAACATGGGTTGAGTATTCTCCTTACATATTAATTTCATGGGATTCCTTGTGCCTTGCTACCCCTTATAATAGTCTTTCATGGACTCACATAGGACAAGTTTAGAATAACATGCTTCCAGGACCCTAACTAGTTCCTAACCATGTTTCCATCGATATACTCTAGGGACCCGATGAGCATGCCTTTTTCTTTTCCACCTTGGATATGGTCCTACTTGGTCTGAAACTTTCACATATTGCACGACTATGAGAAAAACAATATTCATGGTTGAATGGCTCTATAGTTGTTATTTCTGACACATCATGTTATATAGAAAGGTCATGGATGAAAGGTTTTTATAGATTATACATCAAGGTCATGGTGCTTACAACCATATTACCTGTAACTATCTTGTTAGGATCTTGACACTTATTTTGAAAGGAGCCTTGAGAGGCAATTCAATATCACTTGTTTAGTTGTGGACATGCCATGGGAACATTACATTACTTTACTGCTTAACTACTTTACTTGCATACTTTATATCTTGTTATATTTCATAACATTGATTGTATGGACCATTGGGTAGTTTCCTACTAGGTTTACGTCTCACACCCTTTTTAGGGTACCTTTGGTGCCCAATTAGACTATTTGGATAGAGGTTGGGACCATGGAAAGCAGCCATAATTTGGGAGTTGATTTTGGCCCATGATTAGGATGATGAGAGCATGGGACCAAGCTAAGGCTCATGATTCTATATGAAGATAGCACCTTTTTGGTCTTTTTGGTATTTTGGTATACATATATTCTCTTTTACTCCTATGTACCTATTTTGGATATTTTCATTGACACAAAATATGTATCATCATTTTCTATAGGAAATGAATTCTAAAATTATTTATATATAGTATTTCACTACTTACTTATCATATGTTTGTTATAATAATTCTTCTACTCGATGGTTATAGAGTTTTTTTGTGTTAAACTCTTGTGATAATGATATATTCTTCCCACAAAAAGGCCCAAGGCCCTCAATTGTAGAAGTAAACCTCTAGCATTAAGATAGTTCCACTTGAGTATATATAGTCGACCAATCTTGGGGAACTATTAAGTGGAATTATAGTCCGAGACATGACAAATAAGTTTTTCTATATGAAATATCTCATTATCTATTTTACTATTTTACCCTCATAACATGGTGAAGAGTGGATAATGAAAGATATAAATCACAATTAATTTCAAATAGTACATTATTATTATACGGAAGGTATCACTTATATTATAATTCAAATTTCATTGAAATAGTTTTGTAAATAAATATTACCTATGGTAAGAAAGGCCTTTGAGGAGAATGGCTAGACTCAATGATTGGGGATGGATTATCATGTAGAGGTTATTTTTGTGTTGATTCGTGTATTTGATTCCTTCCAAAAAATCTCTAACAACATAGTCATTCAATTAAGTTTTCCTTATAAAACATTTATTCAAGTTGGAATCTTTCCCATTTTCTTATCTTTATCCCCTGGCATCCTTAAGTAATGGATAACTATATAGAAACGGATCAAGGAACCCAAGGAAAATAAATTTATATCAAAACAATAACAATTACAAAAGGATGATTTTTGTGTAATATAATCCCTTTTTCATCATATCTAATCAAGATTTTTTCACAATAATTCCATAATCATATATTATTTGTACATTTTTCTATGACTATCTGAAGAAAACACGTTGTAACAACATAGACATGGAATTTAATGTGATGGTTACATTTAAATAAAAGGTCTATAGAATCAAGTTACATAAATATATAAGGGATATATCATTTCTAAAATTATATATTATTACTATGTCATTGATGATTCACCCTATGAACATTTGGAATCATAGTTTTGGTATATAAAATTATGTGTGAGATTCATGTCACGAATTAATAATAATAGTAATAATTTCCAAGTATTATTACAAAAACATGGAGATAAGAATATATGATTACACGTAAACGTACAAAATTCATATAGTTAAGTATGATCCCATAATCTTCTATATTAGTGATTAACAAATGTGAACTTCCGGAGATGAAGTCTCATCCGCTTATGTGTACTCACACATAACATTACACACTCTATGTTTCCTATAAAAAAATGTTATCTAACCATAGAACTATATTTAAGAATATCATCATTTTATTTCATGATTCTCATCACAGTAGAGAACTTTCATGACTTTATCAATGTGATAGATACCCTAGTGCATTATGACACTAAATTCACACAAAATAATGAAAAATGTACTCTAACATGTTTTATTAACATAAAAATCATATAACATACATGTAATCTAATGTAAAACCATTTAGTTCTATAATACCAATTATAACGCACTCTATCATGTACTAGATCAAAAATTTTAAGACTTCAAGCCTGCAAGGGCTCGTATGATGATCATGTTTATTCTATGTTAAGGATTTAGTCAAGGGGTCCACCACATTGTCCTCCATGGATATTAAACTCACGGAAAATTCACCTATTTGAGAAAAATACCACAATAGATTATAATTTAAATTTATTTACTTCATCAATTGATGTGACCTTATCTATTTTATGAGATACATTATTACATTATTATTAAAATTGATTGTGATTGGATTTTTATTATTAGGTATTACATAAAAATATTGAATAAAATTTCATATCCAAACTACTTATTTAGAAGTCTTATAAGGCACAATATACTCAATGTCTACAATAGAATCAATAAACATATATTTAATTGATATCTTCAATAAAATTGTGCCTTCATTTTGATTGTGCATGTATCTTGTCTATGATTTCTGATCATCTTGATCTTTTTAGGAAATAGAATCTACATATCCTCTATTGATTATTTCCACATATCCTATATAGAATATTAACAATTATTTAGAATTACTTATATACTTAACGATATTCCTGACTCTTGTACAATGTATTTCACCTATAATAGATTGATATCTTCCTACCACATTTACAGTATGGGTGATATCTTGCCTGGTACAAATAATAACATACATGCATTTCCCAATGGATAATGTAAATTAAATCCTTTCTTTATCTAACTTTCATCATTTGTTAGTTGACATGTTTTTTGGAATGGTGAATTCTATGTGAAATTGGATAAAATATTATCTAGTATTATTCCATTCTGAATCCTTTTGGTATCTTGCCTATATATGTACCATTACTGTGATGAAACAGCCTCCTGGATCTTTAATGATGGATATTGATTCTGATAATATATATTCTTTCGCCTAATTTCATTATAGATAATAATTTATTGAACCTATATTTAACATACTTTAAGACAAGTATCTAATTTTGAAAATGTAGTATGTCATCGAAATAAACAATTATGAAAATATATGCACTTCTACAAAAAAATTTATAGACACAATGATTTAATTTATTATTTATGAAAAAAATTATGGATACATCAAATTGAATATCCCATGACCCATATGTTCACATTAATAAAAAAATTGTTCATTTTATTTTTCATACATTTTTAGAATCTCTTGGAGTCACTGACCCTTCATGTTGTTTAAAATAGACATCTCTCTGAAGGTTCCCATTATAGAAGATGGTTTTGAAATCCATTTTCAAAATCTCAAATTCATGGTAAGTTATAATGGTATGTATAACTATTATGGATTTATTATTAAAATGGGTGAGAAGGTTTAATCTTAGTCTCTACCTTGACACTGTCTAATCCCTTTTACAAATACTCATTCCTTATATGTATTGAATTGTCCATATAGGTTCAGTTTCTTCTTGAATACCCATTTACATCCAAAATTATTTACATCCACATGAGGATCTACGAACATCCAAACTTGATTTTAGAATATAGAAACTATTTTAGAATTCAATGATTCTTAAAACATTGAAACATTTGTTCCACATACCCCTCACTAGATATTACCATATTATTATTATCAAATAATAATGAATCATTATTCTCAATTATGAGAAAACCATAACATTATGGTATCTCTATCCTATCTTTTACTCCAACACAATACTTGTGTCTCATGAAATTATTCTTCTTCTATAGGTATTAGTGGAACATATCCCAATTCTATCTCTAATGTAACTTGCTCCTAAACTTCATCAATGTCTATCTAACTCCCACTATTTATTTTAGATTTGTGATCCCACTCAAAGAATATTTTGTGTCTTGAAACTAATACCATTTTGTATTAGTGGTCATATTGTTAATTTTCCCTTTTTATTTGGGGTATCATATAATGGTAAATTTTATCTCTCTACAAGTAACTCTGATACCTGAATAGGACATAACAAATGTTTTACAACCCCAAATATATAACTATTAAAATATGGGTTTCTTTGAACACCATAAATGGAAAGGAATAACATACCCCACTTTAGTTGGAACATGATTTATTATTTGTATTACTTTATGTAATGCACATTCCTGAAATAATAATGGATGACTTGTATGGATAATCATTGATCTCACAATGTATAACAATGAGTGCTTACTACATGTGAATACATCATTTAATTGATGAGTATAAGGAGTATTGAGTTGAGATAGAATCCCAAACTCCCATAAATATTCAATGATGTCTCAATTAAGATATTCTCCCCTATAGTGTGAGTAGATATTTTTAATATTATTACCAAGATGGTTCTCAACTTATTTACTGTATTCCTTAAATATCTCAAAGGAATCTAAATTATAACTTATTAAGTAGAAATATCCATATCTACTAAAATCACCAGTAATGGTTATGGAGTATGAGTACACACAAATTTATTCAATTAGAAATGGTCCATACACATCATAATGAACATACATATTAAAGAATATATTTTTCCCTTTCACCTTTTTCATTAAATGGGTATTTGGAAAAAATTTCTTATAAACATGAACCACATACACCATGTGGTTTTAGTTCAAAGGAATAAAAATATTAATCTTAGTGTTATTTTGTCACATTATTTATATATACATTTCCAAACTAGTTGTTCTGATGATATATATGTTATGATCCATGTGAACTAGTTTCATTTTCGGTTGTCATTTCTTGGTTCCTAGAATCCATTTAATAAAGTCCATTATTTAAATATTCCCTATGATAAAAAATCAACATTTATAAAATAATAAAAATTTATTCTCAAGAATGAAAATATATCAATGTTTTCATAAATAGATTAATAAACAATGTTTTTTGTAACATATGTCGCGTATAAATAATCTTTTAAAACCAAGAACATTCCCATAAAAACAGGAGGCAGTATTCCTTGATCATCCTAATAACATGTTTGGCTCTATTAGATTACTGTAGATCTACCTCCCCATGGACATTCTACTTGAATCTAAATTGTCCTTATATTTAAATACATACATGAGCACCACATATTCAATCTAATTCCCAATTTATAGAAATTGATAAATTACACCTGATAAAAAAATGCACCTAAAGCTTCTCATTACTTCTTTATTGGGTGAATTTTTCTTCCAGTAGCCCTAATTTATACATGGAAGGTATCTAGAATATTTTTCCCTTATATATCCCTCAATATATTTTACTTTGAAGGGAATTGTAATGAATCTATGGGCTTAGAGATCTTTATCTGGCCTTTCATTTAATTCTCCATCATGAAGAAAGGCTTTTCACACTTAAACTTTTTATAATCATGATGAAGAAGGGTGAGATGATCTATAAGAGGTTTCTCAATGATGTTAATATTGAAAATTATAGACATGTAAGAGAATATTTTAGAGAGTGATGATAAAATGATATTGGTGCACAGTTCTTTCAAAAATTTATACCATAAAACCTCTAAGTGCTTAATGTAGCTGATGAGTTTGACTACATGAGGCCAAACTAAGAAACCTTCTCTAAGATTAGTCTTAATGAGTTCCATGGATATATCAAATTGTTCATGTCTAGATCTCTCCACCACATATATGTTAGAGCATCTTATAAGCATCCTTGTGTTCATGGTATTTCATGACATCACTAGACATATATGAAGTCTTTCGACATTAATTGTAATTCTCATTGCACATGTATTTATCATAGATAATGAAATATTAATCACTTGAATCCTTTGAAATAATGTTAGGTAGTGATGATTATGGCATATAATATTTCTGTTCATGGAATTACACAACTCATACGCATCTGAACCCTTAAAAATAACCATATTTTTCAGGCTTATTTGGATGTAAAATTCATCATTTAGAAAAGATTAATTTCTTAATATTTAATATTTTTTAATATTTTTTGTATTTCATGGTAAGTTATGGAGTTTTATAGAAAAAATGTTTAAAAGTACAGAATTCATGATGCAGAATATGGATTGAGATGTCTCATAGACAAAGGACCACTTTTAGGGCTTCAAGATGATGAATCAGGTTGAAATGGAGTAATATATTCTACAAAAACCCATTTTACATCATAAATATAAATTTATTAAATGAATCATTCATATTTTTGGGCATAATACATTCCATAAAATAAGATAAGTAGTTCATGAGTTGACTAGTGTGTGTCACGACATAACACATATGCGTCAGGTAATCAAGCTCCTGCGTCTTTTTTTAAGATGTAAATTTGAGATGTAAGAATCCAATTATGGTGATTCCACAATGATTTTACCTAATAAAACACCTATTTAATATCAAAAATGGATGTATGGGACCCAGAAATAGTCAGTTGGAAGAAATAAATTCCCAAAAACCCATTTAATTCCCCCTTGATGACTCATGATTATTTTTATCATTCAATTTACCCTTTATAGTGGACGAGGATGTGATTGAAGTCTATAAATAGTTACACAGTGGTGAAATGAAGGGGGTCTCTTAGTAAGTGATCTGGATGATGGTGTGCTGCTACATTCTCTTCTTGCATTCTTTTACTTTATTTTTGTCATTATTCTTATGATGTATTCCCTCTCAGAAATCAGATAAAATATTCCTTAAATAAAGGGGTAGTTTTTTGAGTGATCATGAAAGGGGTAGGTAAACAGATTGTTCTTAGTTGTGTTTTTGTGCCTTGAGGAATAAATCCCTTTCTTTCATCTTCCAATTTGATTCAATTGTTAATTTAGTTTTTGATACTACATGAAACTAAATTATGGCTAGATTATTTTAACTTAAATTTTCCTTGGTCAGTGATCCATATCTCCCACCACCAAATTAACATCAATTTACTATTAAAAATTTAGGTTTGGTTTGTGAGTACTTGACGATCACCAACAAGTGTGACGAATGATGACCAAAACTATTATAAATTTGGGAATTACAATAACAAATTAAGGATTTCAATAATTTATTAAGAGGACCTACTAAAATTCCACACACATATTGAGGGTATACTTATTTAAGTCCTATATTATGTATATCCTTAACATCACCATCTGGTCAAGGGAGATAGAAGGATCATTAGATGAATCTCCCTCTTACCATCTAATAGAGGATGAATTGGTAAAAATGGAAACCATGATAGCATAACACTAGGTCTTAGAATGATCAATTCAATCACTACTTAAAATAATATTTTTAATCTATTATCTATTTTTCCCATAAAAATTATCAATTTCACTACATTATTTTTTATAAATCCAATCCAATAAATTTTCCTAAAATCAACTAAAATTCATAACCAATTTTTGTGTTCACTCATCTTCAAGAGGCATCCCATGGATAACCTACTATACTATAATTATGTAATTACCATTTTTCCTCACCCCCTGACTAGGTATTTATCAATCATGGTGTCTTTTTTGGGGAGTTGGTGCCTCAGAACACCAAAAACTAAAAACATTTCCTTCAATGAATCGATGATTAGTTAATAAATTGAATAGTTTCAGCCTAACAATTGAATGACTGAAAAATAAAATGATAAAACATAACATTAAAGTAGTCTTTGAGTAAATAACGCATTCATATCTAAGAGACACTCTCATTATACACTCTATACATGAAATCATTACTAGAAATCCCATCCAAGCCATGTGATATTTATGTGCACAACAATTTTATTGCTAGAAAATCCAACTAGTTTTACCTAAGCCAAAAAATGTTTTTGAACTATGTATTAACATGGTCATAGTTCTACATAAATTTCATGGTCTTATAGGTGAGTACCCAAATAGACACAACCAGGAATTATCCTATTGTTTATCCAAATTTAGGCCTCAAACAATTATGGAAGAGCAATTCAATCAGAGGGAATTACCCTTTTCAAAAAATTAGCTGCTAAATAATGGATGTAAAATATTCATCTAAATGATGTGAAAGATGGAAAAGATATAAAGAGGTGTTTTATGCAAAGATTATTTCCCATATCCCAGAGCATAAAAATTAGAAAAGATATCTATTTCATCCACCAATCAACCAGAGAGACTATGTATGAGTATTTGGGAATTCATTAAGAAGATATGTTTCAGATGGTCAAATAAATGTTTTTAATAGAACCAATTACTCTTGTTATTATGCAAAGGATTACTCAATATTAATAACAATATTCTCAACACCTCATCTAGAGGAGAAATGATTGAAAAATAACCAGCAGAATCCAATGTTTTGATTGAAATGATTTCTCAAAACTTGCTGCAATATGGGATGATATTTACAAGTTTGAGAGGAATCTATGAGGTATGAAATTATGATTTATTAGTTTTAATTGAAAGTATGGTTTATGACCTCACCAGGATAATGTGAAAATTGAATATGACATAATCAAGTATAAAACATGATTTATCTTAGTTATGTGGATTATGTGGTTCAACTACACGTTTTTTTGACAAGTATCAATAAATTCAGAAGAAAGAAAGTTTAACAACATACATTTATCAATGTAAATTCCAAAATTATTTGTTACATCTACCACAAGAATAACCAGGATATGGAATTAAACATATCTATGAGATATTATTCAACCCAAACCAGTACCCAAATCCCTCTCCCTTCTAATAGTAGAAATATTTGATCCCACCATCATTTAAAAAATCTTATAATCCACCTTCCAACATAAATCCTTTTAACCACTACATTTCCAAAAAAGGACATATGAGTAGCCTTTAAATAGTGAACTATCAACTATAGAGAAATATATTTGGCCAAGATTGAAAGACTTAAATATAATATTAATAAAATAATAGATAATTTCATAAGAATTATGTTATATAGATAAATTAATATAGGAAAACAATTAGTTAAACGTTTTTTTATCTCTAAGAGATTGTTATTGTTATTAAAACATGAAGTATAAAATGGATCCTAACTCTGGAAAAAATCAGGGCTGACAATTCAGAGTAGAATTATGATAATAAACTAGAATTGAACAATAAATAATAATAAATAAGAACAAGGTTCATGAAAGATAGTACAAAATATAATTTACAAATGAAAATAAATGGAGAAAAAATAAATCCAAGCCCTAGTGCCTTCTGCCTTAGCTAAGTCGAAGAATATGGAAGAAGAGTGACTTCAAAAAAATCATGACACCTTCTAAAAATGAGAAATCAGCATCCCAATATTAGAGGACATCTGAAAAATCAAAAAATACAATAAATATATCAATTATATATGCATAATAAGAAGGTTACTGGATGTAAATTATAAAATCTACTAAGGTAGAAGTGTCTTAGTATTCATCACAACTTTAATTCCAAAAAATATAAAGATCTTAGGAAATTATCTATTGCCTTCACTATTGTTTCTTAATTATTTCCACTATTTAATGTGATCTATGGACTTTTATAAATTTTATTGTTCACTTTGCATATACATATTTGAATATTGGAATGTTAAATTCAACCAGAGTGGGGTTCTATCTTGAAAACAGATCCACAGTATTTCCATAATGAGTTTTGGAATACGTACTTATTAAATTAAAGTATTTAAAATTCCTGGCTAAATTCTAAATGTGGAAAATGTAAGAATATAAGAGTTCATAAAACTCAACCATCATTCTAGGAAGTCAATTCCTGAAAATGGGAAAAATAATCATCAAATTTCATGAGGTAACACTCACAATATAGATTAGAGATTGAACAATACACTTCAACATTATTGATACAATGAAGAATAAAATGAGAAATCATTCAATCTAAGAAATATATCATGAATAAGGTACATAATCAATGGAATATTCTATTATTCTTCATGAATTTTTAAAATTGTGAGAGAAATTTTCCATTGAAATTAATAGTAACCAAAATCCAACACATTCTTGTTTCTAGTTTGAAGATGAAGTCACCTATTATTTCATTAATTCTTTACTAATCGATAAAAAAATCATATCTGATTTTTCAAAATTATAATATTCCATATTTATAAATAGGTAACTATAATTCATTATATTTTCTTGAAAAACCCCCAATTATAGAGTCAAAACTACTTCATAGTGATTTAAAGCATGTTTAACTAATTTAAGGTGAGAAATTACATAACCCCCTGACCCCAAAAGCCTAAAGATGGTCCATTAATTATTACATTGAAATGATTAAAATGAATGAAATACTGAAAGAAAAATATGTTTAGTAGTCTTGATGAAACTAGATATAAGTAAGTAACTCATATTAATAGGTAAAGTTAACTAATTACAATACACCACAAAAACTAATAAATTGAATCCATGAGAACTCAATAAATGGTCTCCTCCTCATAAACTATTTATGGTAAAAATAATGAAAGGGGTGAGCTCAAATAATCATTAAGGTTTACAAATAGAGTATGAATGATCCAATAATAATTTAATTATAAAAAAAATGGCATAGTTAATTTGGAATGGTGAATAAATTAAAAACACATGCCATTAATAAAGTGAGAATGAAACTGCATCCACAACTTTTGACATAGTGAAAACCTCGTGGATAGGAATAAATAAAAATGAATAAATATATATTATTATTAATAGTAAATCATGTATCTAGAACATGATATCAGTATACCATAGAAATGGTTTAAATCTATGGTGTGAAACCCATCTAATATTTGGAGTCAAACTTGAAGGGTTTGTTGCCAACTGATTTGTCTCATGGGTTATGTCAATGCATTGAGGGGATATAGCGAGCATCTCCCATAAATTGAAGTATAAATCATTCATTATACATATATTTAATACATGTACAATATTCTTTCTCAATATCCATATAGTTTGGATAATAATAATTCATCAATATTTCCATAGTTAAAACAATTTCCCAAATAAACACTGTATGTGAAATGGTATACGACTTAAGGAAATAATAATATCCATTATACAAGAAAATGGATATTTAATAGAATTATAATTTCAAATAAAAATGATCTCAAATTTTCAGTAGATACACCACATAAGAATTATTTGTTTCACAATACTATGTAGGTCTCAATGAAATCGAAATTGAGACAAAGTCCCTTAACACATTGAAATCAATTGAATCATATGACCAAAAACAAAAAATTACCCAATTAATCATATAATACCATGAATATAAATAATATAATTATATTATATATCAAATGGATATACACATATACCACATACAAGAAATAAGCGGTGAACAATGGAAATCTCATGGAATTAAAAGAGAAATGAGAAACCTCATACCTTTTGACGGAATGTGTTCTTTGATTAATCTTAATAACCTAAATAATACAATATTTCTTCATCAATTGATAAGTACATAACCACCTATACATATAATTAAATTAGATTAACTTTATTTTGTTCATTCGTGTATTTTTATATGGGTTTAAGAGATTCAATTTTATTGTTTTGGAAGCTTTTTTCCTCGGTTTTCATGATCAATTTACTTGTATTCCTGAATAGAAGTACATTTGAAATGTGGTTAAATATCTATAATTGTTAAAAAATATTATTAGTGAAATTAAATATATATAAATGATATTATACTTATTTTGGTTATATAACTTTAGAAAGACACATTAGAAAAAATTTAATGATAAATGCTTTGATAAACATGGCATATTTGTGAACAATGAACTTGTTTTGTATTATTATCTTATATTTTTAGTCAGTAAGGATTATAGAACATTTAATAACATAAAATAAATATATTATGATCTTTTAAAACCATTAAAAAATTTCATGACAATTCTTGAATATAGTAATAGAAAATAAAAACATGTCATCCTTAAATGTGATAAATTTACACATCTCGAATGGTTTTTTCATTTTTTGTATAAGAGGATGGGAAAGAGAGATGATGATGAAATATTAAATTATCATAATAAAATTATAGTTCATGTAAGGTATTATAATTATCATATCATTTGTATGAGAGTATGTGAGGATAGATCAACAAAATAATGAAACTTGTAAAACAAGTTGAAAGAAAAATGATGAGATGTTCACCTCTTAAATACTCCTCTTTGAAAATCTCCTCCAGGACATTGTTTTTTATATTTGGGTGTGACCAAAATGTTTTTGGACTTGGGTGAGGTCATGTGAAGTGTATTTGGGAGATATTAGGCAAGTATCAAAGATTGTGTGGTTTGGGAGGAAGATGGGGTGAGTGGTGGTTTATATTGTGGAGGGAAGGAGGGTTTTCAAAATATCTTAATCACTAATTTACGATTTTACCCTACGATAAAAAATAGGGTAGATTGCATCAACTATAATAGTATTAAATTAATGTGAGTTTTATATTTGTGTTCTCACATCACTCATGATGCTACGAATAGTGGATATATATTATAAGGTATTTATAAGGTAAATTAATGTATTTTATTATTCACGCAATAAATCATGTATTTCAAAAAAAACAAAAATTCACCCTAACCATTTTTTATCATGCATAATTCAAAAATGAAAACCATTTTTTAAAAGTAATTTTCTAAATATTATTAATTTAATTTTTAAATAAAATCATAATTTATTCAAAAATAACATTTTTAAAACACTAACTCATTTTTTTAACAGCTCGAAAAAATAATAAACATCTCATTACCATATAACATAAAGAAAATAATGTAATAATATGATTTAATTTTCATAAGGTTCATATTAATTCTCATATTACTATTTATAAGGGTTTGTTTCTATTCACCAAAAACTAGTTGGTTATATGAGACTCCAAATAAATTATTGATCAAAACCATAGATGAAAGATTTTGAAATTGAAAACACAGAAGTGGAAAATTAAAGTTCAATGGATAGTTTATGAATTTATCTTATAAATAACCATTTTTTATTTCATAAAGATTCAGTGATTCATAAAATATAGGTTAAATAATGAATAGAAATTATTTAGGAGAAACATTCTATAAAATGTTTCTGGTGTTATATTCATTCCTCCTTCAAAAGTTTCATCCTCAAAATTTTTCATGTATATTTCACCCTAAAAATAAATGGGTGGTTCTTCTTCATAACATCTTTAGGTTCCCACATTTATTCCTTCATTTTATGGTTTCTCCAAATAACCTTTACTAGTAGATTTTTCCGATTTCTCAATAAAATCACCCTTGTGTCAAGATTCTCAATAGGCTCCTCAGGATATGACAAATCATGTCCCAGCTCTATTTCCTCATAGGTAAGTACATGTGTTGGTTCTGGTATGTATTTCATTAATAATGGGACTTGGAACACATTATGAACTATAGAGAGACATGGTGTCATATCTAAATAGTAATATATAACTTTGATCCATTCCAGAATTTCAAATAGCCCAATGTACTTGGGGTTATGTTTCCCATTCTTACCAAACCTTAAGACACAATTCCATGGAGATACTTTTTGAAATACATGATCTAATACCAGAAATTTTAAATCAATTCTCCAGTTGTCAGCATAACACTTCTGCCTACTATGGTCCACATTATTATGGGTCTGAATTTTCAATACCTTTGCATTTGTCCCATCGATATGTTCAGGTCCTATAAGTCTCCTCTCACCAACTTCATCCCAACAAGTTGGAGTTCGACAACTCTAAACATTTAATGCTTCATATGGTTCCATTTGAATGCTATAATGGAAACTATTACTGTTGTAAAATTACATCAAAGGAATGTATTTATCCCATATACCTTGAAATTCAATAGACCATTATCTAAACATTTCTTTCAGTGTTTTAATAGTCCTTTCAAATAGTCCTCTGGTTTTGGGGTAATAAGATGAACTCATATGAAGCTCCGTATTGAAAGCCTTCGAGATAATTTTTTATAATTTTTATGTAAACCTGGGATCTCAGTTGGACACAATCGATATAGGTGCACCATGAAGTATTAAAACAAAATTTATATAATGTCTTTCATGGTTATTATGTGGTAAATCCTCTCTTATAGCACGAAAATGGGTTGATTTTGTGAGCTGATCCACAATTATCCATATTTCATCATTACTTCTAGTTGTTCTCGGTATTCCTATGAAAAAATCCATCATAATGTCATCCCACTTTCATATAAGATTGGGTATAGGATTCATGATCCCTCTAGGATGTGGTCTATCATATTTTATTTGTCGACAAACTAGACACCTTGACACATAGTCAACAATTTTTCACATCATGTTATCCCACCAAAAACATTCCATCAAATCTCTATACATATTTGTGATACTAGGGTGCATAAATAAATTTGAGCTATTAGCATCATCTAATAGTTCCCTTTTTATCTCAGGTTCTAATGGAATTCATAACCTCTTCCCAAATTTCCAAACTTCATCCTCATACACAAAGCCTTCCAATCTTCCATCCTTTACAACTTTAATATTATTTTGTAGATTCTCATCTTCAAATTTAGATATTTTTATATTCTATAGTAATGATTTATTAGAAAATCATTTGAAAGAGGAAATATTTTTCCCCTTCTATAAATATTCCCATATCCATCTTTATTATATCCCGGAATATAGGATCTCTCTCAGTCTTTATTTGGGTTAGAAGCCCATCATATTTCTTACTTAATGCATCTTCTACATTATTTGACTTTCCTAGGTGGTAGCATATTGAAAAATAAAATTCTTTGAGTAACTCATGCCATATAGTTTTCCTCATGTTTAGTTTACTCTTTGTAAAAATGTATTTCAAACTCTTTTGATCCTGAAATATCTCATGTATTTCACTCTAGATATAATGTATCCATATTTTTTGAGAAAATATTATAACTACTAACTCAATATCATGAGTAGGATAAATGTTCTCATTATTATTCAACTTCCTTGATTCATAATCAATAAATTTATCATTTTTTATAAATATGCAACCCAATATATTTTTTGGTACTTCATTGTATATCCCAAATACATCATATCATTGTGGAAGTGTCAAAATTAAAGGATTGAAGAATCTTCTTTTCAATTATTCAAAGAATTTTTCAAATTCATTCTTCCATGAAAACATAATCCCTTTACGTGTGATATTGGTTAGCAGTTCATCCAGACGGGTGAAATTATAAACAAAACACTGATAATAACCTCATAGGACAATAAAAATATGAGCATCAGTTATGTTCGATAGTGTGGCCCATTTCTCGATTGAATTTTTCTTCAAATGATCAACTAATATTCCATATTTATAGAGAATATTACCATAAAAAGATACTTATTGAGTCTAAAATTCACACTTTCTAAACTTCCCAAATAATACATTTCTTCTAAGTGGTTTTAGAATAATCAGTAAGTGATTCTCATGGTCTTCGTATCTTTTGGATTATACAAGGATATCATCAATAAATACTATAAAAAATTGATCCATATATTCCATGAAAATCATATTAATTAGATCCATGAAAACATATGGTTAATTAAACAGTCCAAAAGGCATTACTGTAAACTAATAATTCCCATACATGGTTAAAAAAAATTTCTTCTGAATATCCTCATTCCTCACATGCAGCTGATGATAACTAGATCAAAGGATAATCTTTGAAAAATATTGGTTTCTATGAATTTGATCAAATAAATCATCAATTTTTTGGCATAATATACTTGTTTTTATTGTTATATAATTGATTACAATCAATCAATTCATATTTTCATGGGTCCATATTTTTCGTGACAAAGCTGACAGGGGCTCCCAATAGAGAAAATCTAGGTTGAATAAATCATTTTCACTCAATTATTCTAGATGTTTATTTAGATACAAAAATTCAACAGTTTCCATTCTATAGGGAATCTTTGATATTGGTCTTTCACCATGAATTAAATCAATAAATAACTCAACTTCTCGCTCTGGATGATGCCTTAGTAAATCCTTTAGAAATACATCAATGAATTCTTTCAAAATAGGAATGTATTCATTGGGAATATTTCTTTCATCCCCAATATATTTTTTGTTCTTTTAGTCTCTATGATTTTCATTTAGTAGAGATACTAGGGGTGGATCTAGATAAAAATTTGTTAGTGAGGTTTATGCTCTAAAGATAAGGGATTCTACACCATTATAAACAATTGTAACTTCCTTATTCTTGATATATATCTTCATATCATAATTTGATATCCAATTCATACTAAGAATTATATCATTTACAATCATTTTTAAGATGATAGGGTTAGAAACTAAAGCATGTTTATGTGTTATGAGGGTGACTAATCAACACATCTTTCTTTCAATGATAAATCCCCTAAGAGTTATGACTGAAAACTCATTTATTAAATCAAATTCTATATGCCTATTTCCTTGGAAAACTGGGAAGATATAAATGAATGCGATGATCCAGAATAAAATAATGCATTGGCTATGTTTGAGGAAATAATTAAAGTACCTGCCACCACATCATTAGGAACATCAACCTCTGCAATTGTAATCACATGATCTTTCTGTTGCTCTCATGGCCTTTTCTATAGTAGGTTTCCTTGGGGGTTAGGAAACTCATTTTCATAATTTCCCATTTCACTATAATTGTATCATTGAACATCAATGACTTGTCTCTTCCCCTTGCATTCACAAGATCTATGAACCTTTTATCCACACTTATTAAAAAATCCCATGACCTTCAATATTTTCCTATGATTATTATTTCTTCGTTTCTCACATAATGTAAATTCATTCATTCCCTTAGTTATATTTAGTTTTTCACATATTCCATGGTTACTAGAATACCACTTCTTGTCTTGGTTTTCCTTGTACATATTTGATCTTGAAAATTATTTCTCTGTTTTGATTGAACATAATACAATTTCTTCATATGATGAAAATATTTGAGAAGATAGTTCCCATTGATGATTTGGCTTAAGACCTTCAACAAAATGATAAATATTGTCTTCTAGGTCATCTATGTTATCTATAGAAAACCTAACTAATATTTTGAAGGTAGCCTCATACTCTGAAAAACTGTTTTCTTCCCTTGGATTTAAGCTAATAAATTTCCTATTCATTTCAGTTCTTTGCTCATGAGGGAAATATTTTTCGAAGAACATTTCCTTAAATATCCTTCATTCTATATCTTATATTTATTACTCTTTTGTGGTATTCTGGATCAAGGACCACCATTGATCAGGGTCACCCTTGAGATAATATACTGCCAGCACTACCTTTTCATTTTCATTTCATCTTAATTCCATTAATATATCTTCAAGGTACTTGATCAACTGATGAGATACCACTAGATTAGTAGTCCTACTAAAGGATGGGGGCTTCGTCCACATGGAACGATCCAACAGAGGTGTAGCATGGTTATTCATTATATCCTATGTATGTTGACCTAATATGGTCATGATCTGGTCAAATCCAACATTGACTGTGTTGACTTGCTTAGTGGGGAAATTCTTAAATTTTCCACGAGTATTGATTCCCCTTATTCCATTAGGATCCATTTCTAAATAATGGAATATATGATATTAGGTTATGAATCATAATTTATAATCCTAACTAGAAAATTACTTAGAATAAATTGAAATTCTATAAATATATAATCTCATAAGCATGGTATTTC
This sequence comes from Viscum album, assembly GCA_963277665.1. Classification (NCBI taxonomy): domain Eukaryota; kingdom Viridiplantae; phylum Streptophyta; class Magnoliopsida; order Santalales; family Viscaceae; genus Viscum; species Viscum album. The sequence continues at coordinate 819,722,915 of OY728142.1, forward strand.
TAATGAAAAAATTAGATTAAAATACTTCATAATAACTTATAATGAAAATGTGAGTTATCCTAGGAATATCCCTCAGTAGTGTAAAACTATAAGGCCCTAGCCTTAAACCTTACTTAATCTTGAGTTATTACATTATTACACATTGAGGATCTTTTTAGGTTTAGATTTTTAGAGAATTAGATCATGAAACTTGTATTACATTCCACATTTAAACAAAGTGGTTACATAAAAGACAATATTCATTATTCCCATCAACGGAAACATATTTAAAATAAAACACGGATTCTTTCTTGACACATCCTTGACACTATCATCACATCATGTACCTTTCCCTTGACCTGTGAAAAACATTTCAAAAACTTGGGATGAGCATAAAAAGCTGAGTAAGGGTTATAAAAATATGGAAAGGAAACATGAGTTCATATATACATAAGAATGAAATCCTACTTTACCCATAAAACATAGGCACTTTAACATACCTCATCAAACCATCAATAAATCATTGAAATCATAAGACATAAAGGTAACTTGAGGAATTCATAACATTCTTACATACGGAGTAACCCTCTTGGTTACGTTTGGAATACCCATCACAGTATATTCCCTAAATCTCTTCAGAGAAACCTTAACGTTTCACTCCTTCGCGTTACCCAATGCATTGGAGAGCTATATCGGGCTCACCCGCCCTTAGTTTATCACGGAACCACCCGTCTTCATAACAATACCCAAGAACCATAACATAATCTTATCACATAAAACATGCATAAAGGAAACATAACCTTTCCACCTTTAAATAACAAGATATCAATACAACACATTGATATAAATACATTATAAAAACCATTTTCAGTACCAAAATAAAAGAAAAGTAAAACATGGTATTTATTTTTCTTTTAAAAAGAAGGTATGGCTTGTATAAGAAGCCGAAACTGAAATGATGGTCACGGTGGAAGATAAGTCGTTGTCGCCGCATACGTACGACAAAAACATTCCCTTTTTTCATTTAGTAAAACGCTTCGTATAAAAAATATTCCTTTTTGGATAAACATAAAAGTACAAGGGGTTTATACACCGTATAAAAGAAGGTTGTGTATAAAACAAAATATGCCTCAATGAATGGAAATTGAGACAAAGTCCCTTACAAAGACGGTATCCTTGGTATAAGGATAAATCAATTAAATAATTATGTGTGACAAATGAATACACCAAATATAAGTGGATATTAAGTGTAAAATAATCAAAGGTCATTCCCACATATTCAAAAGATGACATATTCAATAACTACATGTTGAACCCAAAGAAATCGAAATTGGGATAAGAAGTTCCCTTAACATCCTAACGGCGTCACATCAAAATGAGTTGATGAGAGATAAAAAAAGGGTATCTCATCACATGGACATAAAATTTACATCAATAAGGATATATGAGAACATATCCCAACATAACAATATGTAAATTAAAAGACCCAACAAAATAAGTCTTTTAAAAATAGGAGGGTGAAAGGTTCCCTTACCGACATGGGTATCTTTCGAAACATACACCTTGTGAAAGAAGGACAATAAAACATTTATGTAAATACTCCTAAAAGAATGTATATTACACAATGAATAAAATAATGGGCAGTACATACACCACTAAAAGGAAATTGTGGCAAATGTAGCATAAATCTCACGGGAATATAAGTGAGATGAAAAATCCTTTACGAAAACTCGACAGCCTAACGACGCCACATAAAACTTCCAAAATGGATTGATGAGAGAGAATAGGGTCTCTCATCACATGAGCATAAAAATTACAGTAATATTAATATAAAAGAACATCCCAATAACTATAAAGATGAGCTTTAAAAGGAATTACATAAAAGAGTGTACTTAAAAAGAAAGAGTGGAGTAGGATCCCTTACCTCGGGTCCGACTTGACTCGATCGTTCTTTAACGTCCTAAATAATAAACATGAGTTAATTTCAAATTTATTAAGAACCTTTTTCTAGTTCATTATTCCTTTTATATCACTTATTTCCATGTTATAAACATTATTTAATCATTTAAGTTAATAATGTTTTTTTGTCGATATTTGGTTCGTAAGTCGAAATTGGACTTCTTACAATTACATGTTGTTCGTGTGGTCAAATGTTCATTATATCCAGAATTATATTCATGATTTGGATATCATATATATCATATATATCCATAATATACATGTATTTATAATATTACATAATCATTTAGAGGTAATAAATGAAATGCACCGTTCATGGAGACGGTAAGCCGTACGTACGCATGAACGCTACTTTCATTTCTATGTCATATTAATGGAATTAAAACTAAATGAGAGGTATGTATATTTTAATTCCAGAATTATATTCATCATTTAGATGTATAATTCATCATATATATCCATTATATACATGTACTTATAATAGTACATTACATTTGGTGATAAGAAATGAAATGCACCGTTCATGGAGACGGTAAGCCGTACGTACGCATGAACGCTACTTTCATTTCTATTTCATATTTTTATGGAATGGAATAATAATGATATATAGGTATATTATAATTCCAGTATAACATCATATATAATAACTTTAAATCCATCCTTTATACGTCCCACATATGGCATCAACGAATCACATCACTTTGAGGGGGCGGCAGTCCGCACTTCCTTAAATGAAGATATCGCGTTTACCCATAATGGAAACCATAAAGGTATGCCCAAAATAAAAAATACATAAGCTTAAGAAAAACATATAAATATTATATATCATATATAAATATATTTCCATCTTAATTTCTACCTTTGAATGTGTTAAAATAATGTTGAACAATCATCGTTTCAGGAGGCCGAAATTTTCCATCCACAGAAACAGTATGTTCTTTAACCATTAGATGTAGGTGTGTGAAAGTGTAGCTCTAATACTTCTTATAAAAACATCCTAGTATATTTATGATACTGTAGTTGTTACAAAAAAATGAATAAAAATAGTTTAGGGGGTTGGAGAAGCAAAATAAAACAAAAGGACATAAGTGAAGACATTACCTTAAAATCGGGTAACTCCCTTTGGTTTGAGCTCAAATGCTTACTTGGGAAGACTTCTGCCAAAAGTGAGGCTTCAATGAGTAATATAGGTAAGTGGAGAGACAAAATGGGAAGAGTTTGTCTGAGCAAAAGGCTTTGGGAGTGTGGGTAATAAGGTAGAGGTTGGGGCCTTTTATAAGAGGAGAGGAGGGGCACTCTTGGAAGGTAAAGAAAATTCACTTTATTTTAAAATGGTATTCGGATTTAAGAGGTCTCACATTGATTTGTTTCTAGGATAAGTTGATAAGGGTTCTAAATCCACTCATCCAATAGGTTTTGGACATGTTTAGGTCTTAGATATTACATTATCTTTCCATTTTATTTAAATCGTTAAATAATGAGGTCATCACTGCATCATCATGATGTCATAAATAATTTAATTTATTTAATGTCTAAAAATTATAAAAAAAATACAATGATGTAGGAAATCTTTGTATCTTTCCAATGAATATTTATAGTCAAAAATATGATTTGTATAACCCCATGTAAAAATTGTTTTAGTAAAACATTTCATGTTTGTCTCATTTTTACTTTAACTTTAAATAAAAAGATATTAATGTCATTTTCCAACCAAAGTGGCTTCATGGGGTCCCCAAGTTGACCCATGGGTTTTCTTGGTCGGCCATGACACATCCAATGAGGTTAGGACATTTTTCAAGTTCATTTCATATTATTAAAACATTATTTTTACCTTAAACTACACTAATTACCTCTAATCGCGATTAAAAACTTAATAAGTTACTATTCACCAAAAAATTATTTTTATCCCATTTAACCACATTTTACTTCTTAATGACAACCATGTATGTCGGATTTTTTAAATTCAAAACACAAATATGGAAAAATTTCATTTAAACGGAAAAATCAGTTTTTATAAGTACCACTTAGTGGTTTCACTATTCATCAAAAATTGAAGTTTTTCAGAAAAATCCCAAAAATTCACCCTAAGCTATATTTGATATTACGAATTCAAAAATGAAGTCTATTTTACAAAATTCAAAAAATATAAGTCACATTAATTAATTTAATAATTATTACCTGTTGTCAGAGCAAATAGCGTGTTTTTATGAAACAATAAGTATCAAAAGATTGACACTAGTTTAAGTCTGATTTCAAAGTGAAATTAATTCCAATGACCACTATTGGATTTAATGGTAAAAATATATTCTAATTTCACTTTAAAACCAATTCAAAAGATAATCTAATCATATAAATAAATTATATTAAAAAGAGGTTTTGAATTAAAATACAACATTTTACACTATTCATTAAAAATGAACTTTATCAGAAAGATACCAAAAATTTACACAAAGTAAATTTTGATGTCCCAATTCTTAAGAAGAGTTTTATTTGGTCCAAAAGTATGTATAAGAGTGAACAAAACTATATTTAATGACGGTTCTCCATCAAAAGGCGATAAGTGAACCTTTAGTGAAAACTAGGGCATATACGCCTAAAATTGAATTCTTTCCGTATTTTATGCCTTTATATTTTATTGGATAAATGTAAAAACATTTAAAAACATATATAATCATATTTTAGTTATTTCTATCCATTTCCGCCAATACATCGGCTACATGTTAACTACCATTTAAAATAATATTATTTTATTATTAGAGTGCAACGTAAGATTCCCAAGAAACTCGTTGTTGCGTGTTGGGTACGCCATCGAGCATAGCGTCCCCTTTAAAGTCATATTAATATTTTATTCCCAAATATGGATAAATATGAAAATTTCATATTCCTTATTTACCTGTGGTGTTACATCCTTCCCCCCTTTTGGGAATTTCGTCCTCGCAATTTTTAAAATTGATCTTGGAAACATCCTTGAAAGTCCCACATCGGAACAAGAGTCGGTAAAACAATCACTTTAAAATCAAGGAAGATAAGTACAGAGGTCACTCGAGTTAACCCATATGTAGAAAAACATGGACATGGAAGAAAAATCAAAGGGTCATGTTCTTGAGGGAGAGTGATAGTAAACATGTCTAGGAGAAAGTTAACCATAAGAAAATCACAAACTTGTGATGGGTTAAACGGTATTCGATTCCCCAGTAGGAAAAGTTAATAGACAACATTTTTGTTTTAAGTTACCTTTTATTGAGGAATTTATTCATAAGGAAACATAATCACTTATCATGTTGACTTTCAACTTTTACTAGATTCCTTAATCAAACTCATATTTTTTACAAAAGATGAGTATTTTGGGAGACTTGTTCGCATTAAGAGTACTATAATCAACTTCTAGAGAATCACCTAATCCACCAAAGAGAACTATATACATCCCATGTCTTTAGGATTTAACCAAAACCAAAACCAAAAAGGTTATTACAAGGTCAGATAATCCAGAAAAGGATAACCCATTAAAAGGAAATCTATGCTTAATCTCCAAAATTTGTCCAACAAAACCCAAAGTTCAACGAGGACCATCCGATAAACAATTTGTCCATAAAATTCTTCAATGTAAACCAATATAAGATTGAAACCCAAATATTTGAAGGATTTAGTCACATAGTCTTCCAAGTTAAATCGTAACATTTATCTCCAAACAACATCAGTTGCTCCTAAAGTCTCGTATTGAAAAGTAATTAACCTAATCACATATCCTCCATGATAGGTTAATCATTTTCATAAATAAACCATAATAAACTTACTCTTAATTCATAAAATCATATAACTAAAAATAATTAGTCAAACTAACCAGAGACTTCACGTAGTCTAGTGGTAGGCGATAAATACCAGTCGCACTTTGGTTGTGGGTTCGATTCCCGCAGCATTGTCCGACGCGACGGGTTGTCACACGGTCTGTGTGTTGTCCTTTTTCCAAAACTATATAATTCTTAAATCATTCCCCAAAAAGAGATAAAATCATCAAAAATGATCATAACATATTTTAACCTCAAGTTTATCTCATGCCTTTCATTTTCCAGCATATCATATAATAACCCATAATTACCTCAAAAGTAAGGATCATATAAACTCAAATGGTTTCCTTTATAATTGTTACCAGAACTTCCACATCGATTGGTCATCTCGTACATTATGCATTACAGAACATACCAAGGTTCAAGTGGTTGATCATGACTCCTTGATATTTGGTTTAGAACAACCATGAGTTTCCTCATTGAATCCTCCATTTTATCTAGTATCTTAATCACAGAACCACCACAGTTTCCTTCAAACATGTTGTCTCTTTGGTGCCTGCTAGATCAATCCATTCACTAAAAAAATAAATGCCAGTGTGAGTATATCAACAAAACCATCATGTACTAATGAGGAAGGTAAACACTAAGATATACTTACTCATTCACTTTATCTAAAACTAGGACTTTTTCTGAAATCCTAACCATTATGGTAATGTCACTTATGCTTAAAGAATACCCTAACCTCTAAAGTTATCTAAACTGACCTCTTATACCAACTATAAGGCCCCATCCTTAAACCTTACTTAATCTTGAGTTATTACAAGATGACACATTGAGGATCTTTTTAGGTTTAGAGTTTTAGAGAATTAGATCATGAAACTTGTATTACATTCCACATTTAAACAAAGTGGTTACATAAAAGACAATATTAATTCTTCCCATCAACAGAAACATATTTAAAATAAAACACGGATTCTTTCTTGACACATCCTTGACACTATCATCACATCATGTACCTTTCCCTTGACCTGTGAAAAACATTTCAAAAACTTGGGATGAGCATAAAAAGCTGAGTAAGGGTTATAAAAATATGGAAAGGAAACATGAGTTCATATATACATATGAATGAAATCCTACTTTACCCATAAAACATAGGCACTTTAACATACCTCATCAAACCATCAATAAATCATAGAAATCATAAGACATAAAGGTAACTTGAGGCATTCATAACATTCTTATGTAGGGAGTAACCCTTTTGGTTAAGTTTGGAATACCCATCACAGTATATTCCCTAAATCTCTTCGGAGAAACCTTAACGTTTCACTCCTTCACGTTACCCAATGCATTGGAGAGCTATATCGGGCTCACCCGCCCTTAGTTTATCATGGAACCACCCGTCTTCATAACAATGGCCAAGAACCATAACATAATCTTATCACATAAAACATGCATAAAGGAAACATAACCTTTCCACCTTTCAATAACAAGATATCAATACAACACATTGATATAAATACATTATAAAAACCATTTTAAATACCAAAATAAAAGAAAAGTAAAAAATGGTATTTATTTTTATTTTAAAAAGAAGGTATGGCTTGTAGAAGAAGCTGAAACTGAAATGATGGTCACGGTGGCGGAGAAGTCATTGTCGCCGCAAACGTACGACAAAAACATTCCCTTTTGTCATTTAGTAAAACGCTTCGTATAAAAAAGATTCCTTTTTGGATAAATGTAAATGTCAAAGGGGTTTATACACCGTATAAAAGAAGGTTGTGTATAAAACAAAATATGCCTCAATGAATGGAAATTGAGACAAAGTCCCTTACAAAGACGGTATCCTTGGTATAAGGATAAATCAATTAAATAATTATGTGTGACAAACGAATACACCAAATATAAGTGGATATTAAGTGTAAAATAATCAAAGGTCATTCACACATATTCAAAAGATGACATATTCAATAACTACATGTTGAACCCAAAGAAATCAAAATTGGGATAAGAAGTTCCCTTGACAGCCTAACGGCGTCACATAAAAATGAGTTGATGAGAGATAAAAAAAGGGTATCTCATCACATGGACATAAAATTTACATCAATAAGGATATATGAGAACATATCCCAACATAACAATATGTAAATTAAAAGACCCAACAAAATAAGTCTTTTAAAAAGAGGAGGGTGAAAGGTTCCCTTACCGACATGGGTATCTTTCGAAACATACACCTTGTGAAAGAAGGACAATACAACATTGATGTAAATACTCATAAAAGAATGTATATTACACAATGAATAAAATAATGTGTAGTACATACACCACTCAAAGGAAATTGTGGCAAATGTAGCATAAATCTCACGGGAATATAAGTGAGATGAAAAATCCTTTACGAAAACTCGGCAGCCTAACGGCGCCACATAAAACTTCCAAAATGGATTGATGAGAGAGAATAGGGTCTCTCATCACATGAAAATAAAAATTACAGTAAGATTAATATAAAAGAACATCCCAATAACAAGAAAGATGAGCTTTAAAAGTAATTACATAAAAGAGTGTACTTAAAAAGAAAGAGTGGAGTAGGATCCCTTACCTCGGGTCTGACTTGACTCGATCGTTCTTTAACGTCCTAAATAATAAACATGAGTTAATTTATACTTTATTAAGAACCTTTTTCTAGTTCATTATTCCTTTTATATCACTTATTTACATGTTATAAACATTATGTAATCATTTAAGTTAATAATGTTTGTTTTGTCGATATTTGGTTCTTAAGTCGAAAGTGGACTTCTTACAATTACATGTTGTTCGTGTGGTCAAATGTTCATTATATCCAGAATTATATTAATTATTTGGATATCATATATATCATATATATCCGGAATATACATGTATTTGTAATATTACATAATCATTTAGAGGTAAGAAATGAAATGCACTGTTCATGGAGACGGTAAGTCGTACGTACGCATGAACGCTACTTTAATTTCTATGTCATATTAATGGAATTAAAACTAAATGAGAGGTATGTATATTTTAATTCCAGAATTATATTAATCATTTAGATGTATAATTCATCATATATATCCATTATATACATGTACTTATAATAGTACATTACATTTGGGGATAAGAAATGAAATGCACCGTTCATGGAGACGGTAAGCCGTACGTACGCATGAACGCTACTTTCATTTCTATTTCATATTTTTATGGAATGGAATAATAATGATATAGAGTTATATTATAATTCCTGTATAACATCATATATAATAACTTTAAATCCATCCTTTATACATCCCACATATGGCATTAACGAATCACATCACTTTGAGGGGGCGGTAGTCCGCACTTCCTTAAATGAAGATATCGCGTTTACCCATAATGGAAACCATAAAGGTATGCCCAAAATGAAAAATACATAAGCTTAAGAAAAACATATAAATATTATATATCATATATAAATATAGTGTCATCTTAATGGTCACCTTTGAAGGTGTTAAAATAATGTTGAACAATCATCGTTTCGGGAGGCCGAAATTCGCCATCCATGGAAACAGTATGTTCTTTAACCATTAGATGTAGGTGTGTGAAATCGTAGCTCTAATACTTCTTATAACAACATCCTAGTATATTTATGATACTGGAGTTGTTACAAAAGAAATGAATAAAAATATTTTTGGGGGTTGGAGAAGCAAAATAAAACAAAAGGACATAAGTGAAGACATTACCTTAAAATTGGGTAACTCTGTTTGGTTTGAGCTCAAAGGCTTCTTTGGGAAGACTTATGCCCAAAGTGAGGCTTCAAGGAGTAATAGAGGGAAGTTGAGAGACAAAATGGGCAGATTTTGGCCGAGCCAAAGGCTTTGGGAGTGTGGGTAAGAAGGTAGAGGTGGGGGCCTTTTATAAGAGGAGAGGAGGGGCACTCCTGGAAGGTAAAGAAAAGTCACTTTATTTTAAAATGGTATTCGGATTTAAGAGGTCCCATATTAATGTGTTTCCATGATAAGGTGATAAGGGTTATAAATCCACTCATCCAATAGGTTTTGGACATGTGTAGGTCTTAGGTATTACATTATCTTTCCATTTTATTTAAATCGTTAAATAATGAGGTCATCGTTGTATCATCATGATGTCATAAATAATTTCATTTATTTAATGTCTAAAAATTATAAAACAAATACTATGATGTAGGAAATCTTTTTATCTTTCCAATTAATATTTATAGTCAAAAATATGATTTTTATAACCACATGTAAAAATTGTTTTAGTAAAACATTTCATGTTTGTCTCATTTTTACTTTAACTTTAAATAAAAAGATATTAATGTCATTTTCCAACCAAAGTGGATTCATGGGGTCCCAAAGTTGACCCATGGGTTTTCTTGGTCGTCCATGACACATCCAATGAGGTTAGGACATGTGTCAAGTTCATTTCATATTATTAAAATATTATTTTTACCTTAAACTACACTAATTACCTCTAATCGCGATTAAAAACTTAATAAGTTACTATTCACCAAAAAATTATTTTTATCCCATTGAACCACATTTTACTTCTTAATGACAACCATGTATGTCGGATTTTTGAAATTCAAAATACAAATATGGCAAAATTTCATTTAAACAGAAAAATCAGTTTTTATAAGTACCACTTAGTGGTTTCACTATTCATCAAAAATTGAAGTTTTTCAGAGAAATCCCAAAAATTCACCCTAAGCTATATTTGATATTCCGAATTCAAAAATGAAGTCTATTTTACAAAATTAAAAACATATATGTCACATTAATTAATTTAATAATTAATTCTCTTTGTCAGAGCAAATAGCGTGTTTTTATGAAACAATAAGTATCAAAAGATTGACACTAGTTTAAGTCTGATTTCAAAGTGAAATTAATTCCAAAAAACACTATTGGATTTAATGGTAAAAATATATTATAATTTCACTTTAAAACCAATTCAAAAGATAATCTAATCATATAAATAAATTAGATTAAAAAGTGGTTTTGAATTAAAATACAACATTTTACACTATTCATTAAAAAATGAACTTTATCAGAAAGATACCAAAAATTTACACAAAGTAAATTTTGATGTCCCAATTCTTAAGAAGAGTTTTATTTGGTCCAAAAGGATGTATAAGAGTGAACAAAACTATATTTAATGACGGTTCTCCATCAAAAGGTGATAAGTGAACCTTTAGTGAAAACTAGGGCATATACGCCTAAAATTGAATTCTTTCCATATTTTATGCCTTTATCTTTTATTGGATAAATGTAAAAACATTTAAAAACATATATAATCATATTTTAGTTATTTATATCCATTTCCGCCAATACATCGGCTACATGTTAACTACCATTTAAAATAATATTATTTTATTATTAGAGTGCAACGTAAGATTCTCAAGAAACTCGTTGTTGCGTGTTGGGTACGCCATCGAGCATAGCGTCCCCTTTAAAGTAATATTAAAATTTTATTCACAAATATGGATAAATATGAAAATGTAATATTCTTTATTTACCTGGGGTGTTACAAAAACCATCTGCATAGAAAGGACTTTTTCGTGTAGCAGGATACACCATGTCAAGCCCGAAACTCCTTGTCAAGGATTTCACTCCTTGGAACATTGGCTCTAGAACCACGTCAACTTTTAGCATCCAAATAAGGAAGTATTTACTAATAATATACACATAATATATTCCTTAACAAAATAATATGATGTTTTCATATGTTTATCCTATAATACTGTCTTATAGGTTTTTTCCCTAATATTTTTTTTCTAATTCATGTTTCCAAGTTTTCTACAAACCTTCCTCTGATGCTAACTATAACGCACTGACCCCAAAATCCCGAATCCAGTGCATTAATACTACAAGGGCATGATTGAATGGAATAAAATCCAAATGCAATGATTAGTTGAGTAGTCTTTGAGAAACTATATAAAAACATGTAACTCCAATTGTATTGGGAAAGGTAACTACATACAATACACTACAGAAACTAATAAACTGCATCCATGAGATATCAAGAAATGATTTCCTTCTCATAACCAGTAGAATGTAAAAAAATGAATGGGGTGAGATCAAATGATCATTAAAGGTTAAAAATAGAGGAATCATTAACCAGAAAAAAAAATCATAAAAAATTGGTATAGTCAATATAGAATGGTGAATAAATGAAAAACACATGCAATTAATAAAATAAGAATGAAATTGCATCCATATATTTTTTTCATAGTGAAAAACTCATGGATAGTAATAAATAAAAAACAAAATAGATATATGATTATTAATTTAATGTTTCATATCTACAACACGATACCACTATACTGTTTAAATGGATTAAGTCTTTGGGTATAAACCATCATGATTTTTGTAAATAAACACAAATAGTTCTTCACCAACTGATTTGTCTCATGAGACCTGTCGATACATAAAGGGGCTATAGAGGTCCCCTGTAACAACCTGATATTTTATGATAAGTATTCTCTTTAATTTATTTGATGTAATGTGTTTTATGCTACAACAAGATTATCTTCTGCTATACGCCACAATGTATTAGCTTGAAGTATACACAACACTATTCTTAGATTGTGTTACACACAATTTCAAGTTCATTTTATAATAGTCATTCTACGCAACATTGAGTGTATATATATATATATATATATTAAATGTATAAATGAAATATGGTTGGATTCTGTTATACGAAACAACGAAGGATTCTTTCACAACACGCAACCCTGACTTGGCTTGCATTACATGCAATCGTAACATTCCTCGATAGCGTGTGTTGTACACAATATCAGGTTTCACTAAACAATGATATATGGTTATAATATTATTAAGAACTAGCCTTTATGAATATTATTAACTAAATTTTGAATGTTATAACATTATTATTTCATCTTACATATTTTCTAGAACATGGTATGTGAACGAAATAAATTTTTCAAAAAATGCATTTTTGCCGCCTTTTGATGGCGCACCCACTTTAAATCTAGTTTTTGACATGTTTATAAGTTCAATTTTAAAAAATAAACTTCTTATTTTGAATCAGGATATAAAAATTTACGTTGGATAAAGTTTTGATATTTTTCTGATAACTTTCATATTTTAATGAATAGTAAAAACACACTATATTTTAATTAAAAACAACTTTTTTCATCGTAATAATTTATATGGTTAAATTATAATATTGAATGGTTTTAAAGTATGAATAGAATATATTTTTACCGTTTAATATAATTTATTTCATTAGCATTGATTTTACCTTGAATTCGTATGTTAAATCAATTCAATCTTTTGCAATGTTTTAAACAAAAACTCGTTTTCTTTCGACAATGGGATTAATTTTAATTTAATTTCTGCAAATTTTGTGTATTGAATTTCGAAAAATTGATTCCATATTTGGAATCAGTGGGTCCAAATTATGTTAATAGGCTACTTTTTATTTTTGGAAATTATGAATAGTAACTACGATAAATTTTATTTACCATAGTTAAAGGTAAATCCGGTAATTAAGGGTAAATATAATATTATAAAATTATCCTAACACATGCCAAAATTCTATTGTATGACTAAAAGTCGACCCATATAACCTAAGGATCGGATTAGATTCATTTAATGGTCTTTTTTCCATGAAAATAATTTAATTATTATTAAAACCAAAGAAAGTGACAACATGTCACTCTCTTAAATCTTATAAGTATAATAATTTTAATTTAGTGATAAACTTCATGAAACTTAGAACATGAGTAGTCTCCATAAATCTCATAAAATTATCTACATCATATGAATTTATTTATAATTTTTAGGGATTAAATAATTGTCATTAATTGTGACATAATAGTGATGCAGAAATTGTTTATCTAGTGAAAAATCAAGAATATAGTTTTTATTAAACTAATAGTGACCATAAAAGGCACAAAACCCGGACCAAAACTTATTGGTCATGTAAATGTAAACCATAATCATCCAATGGTCGAATATTTGATCATTTGGAGCCTTATAAAAGCGATTATGACACTTATATTATTTTATTTTAAATGATGTCAATGTTGTCACCTTCATAATTTAATAAATATAACAATTTAAATATTGTGATTTTAAGAGGATAAATTCGAGTAAAAGTATTATTATGAAAGTTAATCTTCATCATAGGATTTTATTTTTAATTTTTATGCAAAAAATAAGTATATTAAATAATTATACAAAAATGTTGTAGTATTTATTTTATTAAGAGATAAACCACATAAATGGTTTTAAAAATAATAAAATAAATATTATATGAACTATTTAATGTTCTACACTAATTTTATAGATACATATGACCTTTTATTAATCTATTAAATATTTTAGTTCGAATATATCCTCTGTTTAGATTTTATTTAAATTCAAATAAATGAATAGTGTCAAAATTGACACTATTGTTGTATTATAAAACTAATATATTATTAAATTTTTTAAAAATCACAAAAATATTTAAAAATTATAAATTTAAATATATATGGTCTAAAATGTTATAAATTATCCAATTATGGACAATTCACAACAAATAAGTAATTATTTGTTATAATTTAAAATTTAGAATGTTATTACCACAAATAAAATAAAATTGATTAAATAAGGATAAATCATGTTGATAATGTTTAAAATAAATTCATAAAATGTCTAAATTTTATTGGTTGATGAGATTACAACCCTGTCTCATCTAATATTCGAATATGAGTCATTTTTGGAGGTTTTTAAGTGGGGTTAGATTTATTAAAAATTAATATTTTTAAGATTTCCAAAGGTGCCCCTCTCTTCCCTTATAAAAGGGCACCTCATCCCTCTCCTAATCACACCAATTTGAGCCTTCAAGCTCAGACAACCCCTACCACATTATCTTCTCCACTTCCCTAGAAACATCCTAGAGGTCCTGGTCTACTTCAAAGACCAATCGTAGTGCCCTAAGAGGAGGTTTCAAATAGGCGTATCGAAGAAGAGGTAATTTCTTCTACCGATTCTTTCAAGCTTCTTTTTTCTTCAACTTCTTCTTCTTTAGTTGTTTCCTTATAAAGTAATAACATCAGTATCAATAATATACTTATATGTTATTATAAATATTAAACAAACTCATTTCACCTTCTATCCATCCTACGGAAAACAAAATCACTGCGCGTGCGTATGTACGGAATACCGTCTCCGCGTCGTGGTGTAATCTGTTTTTCCACCAACACCTTACATGGATGGGTATAATAGTGTAAATAATAACTATAAATAGTTATTATAAAATCATACTGATTCTGATATATTGTATCATCCACTCGAATTCAATTCAATAATTATGGAAATGATATCATCGCTCGTGCGTACGTACGGACTACCGTATCCACGACGCGATGAGATTCATTCTCCATGTTAACCAATTAAGAATGATTATACAGTATATATAAGAAATAATAATGAAATATATGACATTATAAATCTACTGTATTTATTTATATGTATATATATGTATTTCATCTACTTAATTCCATTCAACTCAATAAGGAAACGAAAACAGCGTTCATGCGTACGTACGGCCGACCGTCTCCATGAACGGTGTATTTCATTCCTTTTATCGATATATAATATATATGTATATGATGAATATATATTATATATAAATCATGTGTTACATTCTGGAATTATGTAAATCAGGATATAAGTAATAATATCAAGAAATGACAAGTCGAAACACATACGATAAATGAAATGATTTTACCCAAAACGCTACTTTAACATGGAATTTACAAAAGAACGGGTAATATGAAGTCATAAGTGAAACATATATGATATAATAACAATGAATATTATTATGTAATAAGTCAATGAAATTATTTAAATCATTATATAGGAGGTTCGGAACCATACGAAGCATATCGGACCTAAGGTAAGGGATAATTTTGCAAATCTCATTTTTATCCGAGATTGCTTATCCGTAAGTATTTATTGGGGTTATTGCTATCATTAATGTCCATGTTTTATAAAATTGTTTTCATGTATGTTTAAATTCCTTTTTATTCATTTTTGACTTTTAATACATGTTATGTAAGGAATCTTTTTTTTGTTTACGTTACGAGGTATTTTTTTGACTTTTCCGACAAAAGTACGAGGAGAATGTTATTTTTAACTTATACGGCGTGAACGGATTTGTACGGTTTCATAATGCCTCATTTAATGAAGATTACTCTACATGATTTTATGACTATTTTCAACAAAATACTTTTATTTTAAAATTTCATGGCATTTCTTGAAAATAAAATGATTTTGAAGAAGAAAGGATATTTTCCCCAAGAATTCATTTCAAATGTTTTATCAAAACCATTTTCCATCTAAGATGACATTATTTGATATATGTATGTTTCATGTTTAATGTCTATATGATTTACATGGTTCACTTTTCTTATGATGAAATGTCCATTTGTTTTATATGGATTATGAAATGATGGGATAATGCTTATGAAACCCATTTTATTCTTTGGGTTATGATGAATGTTTTAAGTTTATTTTGTGGCACAAGTAAGAATGATTTCATTATGAGATGTTTGGGAACTATATCTCCCTCCAATGCATTAGGTAAAGATTTAAATCTCATGAGAGAGACATGGCTGGAATGGAAGGTTAAACCGGTTCAGTAATATAGGACTGGAATGAGGAGTGAACTCGATTCAGAAAGGGACTTTGTCAACTAAGATGGTCTTGGAAGCAATGCCTTGGCTACTATGGAAATCATATCATGTGCTTAATGGTTGACACAATTAAATGTTTTATTCCCATGCTATTTTATCATGATTTATGTTCTATTATGATATATTCCTTACATACTTCCAAGATTCATGTCTTTGCTCAAGATTTTGATGTTTAGATTTTATGTTCATGTTTTTGCATTCAAATGTTTATGGATTGTTTTATGTTCGCTATGTTTACCCTTACTGGGCATTTGAGCTCACACATTTATGTTTTCTTTTCCCCGGGACATAATGAAAGGTTTTAGGTAAGAAAGAAAATGGGAAGATCTTTATTGGGAGATGTTGAAGATCTTTCACCACGATTAGAAGATTTTATTCTGAGTTTCCAAAGACACTAAACTATTACGGTCCTTGTGTGTCTGTTTTTGTTATGTATTAAGTATTCCAAAAAAAGTAATGTAATGTCCATGTACGTCAAGATTAGGGCCTCTACATACCCCCACATAACTAAAATGGAATATCATTCTTTATAAAATTATTTAATTCAAGTACAATATTTCTTCTCATTATCTGTATAGAGTTGGGAATTCAAATTCATCAATATTTCCATAGTTAAAAAAACATTCCAAATAGACTACATATGTTAAATGGTATACGGCTTAAGGATATTATCATATACATGATACAAGAAAATGGATATCTACCCGAATTATAATTTCAAATGGAAAATGATCTCAAATGGGTAGTAGATACACTACATAAGAAAGATTGGGTGCATGATACCAAGTAGGTCTCAATGAAATTGAAATTGTGACAAAGACCCTTACCACATTATAATCCATTGAATCGTATGAACAAAAATAAATAATCACCAAATTAATCACATAATTGTATGAATATAAATTTAATAATTTTATTATGTATCAAATGTAATTTCACATATACCACATAGAAGAAATAAGTGGTGAATGAAGGAAATCTCAAGGAATTGAGAGTGAGATGAGAAACCCCTTACCATATGACTGAATGTGTTCTTCGATTGATCTCAATAACCTGAATAATAGATTTTATATTCATTTATTAATAATCCCAAATCCTAATACACAAATAATTGATTTATTTTCAAATTATTATCATCATTTATGACCATTTCTATGGGTTTAAGAGGTTGAATTTTTATGTTTTGGAAGTATTTTCTTCCTTGGTTTTCATGATTGATTTAATTGTATTCATGAATGGAAGTTCATTTAAAATGTATTGAATCATCCATAATTTTTGATATATATTATTTGTGAAATTTTATAGATATAAATTATCTTATATTGATTTTGGTTATATACCATTAAGAATACATTACATAAAAGTTTATGATAAATCATTTGATTTACTTGGCGGTTTTGTACACAACGAACTTGTTTTGTATTATTATATTATATTATTATTATGTAAGGATACCATAACATTGAATAAGATAAAATACATATATTATGATATTTTTTAACTATTAAAAAGTTTTAATGACCATTATATAAGATATTAACAGAAATAGAAAACCTGTCGTCCTTGAATGGGATAAATTAGCACGTGTCGTGCTGTATTTTCAATTTTTGTATAAAAGGAGGATAAATGAGAGATAATTATTAAATATTCCATAAGAATAATAAAATTATAGTTCATGTATGTTAATATAACTATCATAGAAATTTTATGAGAGTATGTGAGGATAGAGTAATAATAAATGGTTTTTGTAAAAGAAAAAGGAAGAGATGTTCAACTCTTGAGTACTCCTCCTTGAGAATCTTTTTAAGGAATTTATTTTTTACTTTTTAGTGAGAACAGTAGGTATTTTATGTGTGGGGGAGGTATTCGGATGTTTATTTAGAAGATTTAGGAATGGAAAAAATCTTGAGTGGTGTAGGAGGAAGAGGTGGTGAGTTGTGGTTTATATAGAGAAGGGGATGAGGGTTTTCATAATATTTTAATAATTAACTTATTATTTTATCCTAATACAAGAAATAATGATGAATCCATGACATATAATAGTATTAAATTCATGTGATATTGAGATTTGTGTTCTTAAATCACTCATTATGCTAGGAATTGTGAATTTAAATTATAATATATTTATACGATAAACTAATGAATTTTATTATTCACAAAAAATTCATGTATTTAAAAAAATCACAAAAATTTACCCTAATCATTTTTTCATGTGTATAATTAAAAAATGATATCCATTTTTAAAAAATAAATATCTATATATTAATAAATTTATTTTTAAATAATGTCATAATTTATCCAAAAATGTAAATTATAAATCTATAACTCATTTTTTAACACCTTGAAAAATTAATCAACATCTCATTAGCTTTTAACTTTTATAAAATAAAATCATAATATGATTTAATATTCATAAGGGTCATATTACTAATAATAAGGGTATGTTACTATTCACCAAAAAAATAAGTGTGAAATATCAGACTCTAAATTACTTATAGATCACAAATGTAGATGACCATTTTTTGATATTTAAAAACAGTAGTTGAAAATTAATTTTTAATGCCTAGGTTATGAATTTATACTCTGAATAACCATGTGTTTTTTCTAATAGACATAGTGATTCACAAAATATTGGATATCAAATTAATATAATTTATTTATGTGAAGCAAACCATAAAATGTTTGGGGTGTTATAAATTACTATTAATAATTTCAAATAATCATTCTAAGACCAAAAAAATATTGAAGGGATTTCTAAAATAAACATACGAGATATAGGATGGAGTTAAGGTGATATTCTTGGGATCTACCCCATATTATTTTCCCTTAGATTTCTGTTAGAGGGTAATTTCAGACCAATGTGATAGCCCAGTAGTGGAATTAAGTTCACTATCGGGGAGGTAGTTTAGAAATATATATATAAATATTTAGAAACTAAAATCATTTAATTAATATAAGATTCAAATTGGGCCATATAAATCCATTTTATGCTTAAGAGTACCAGAATAACCATTTTCAAGAATGAAAAAAATGATTTTATTCCCATGAGAGAGAAAAACAATAGTAGAGTGTGTATATATTAGTGGAATCTAAATAAAGCTACCTGAAAAGACCAAATTTCCATCTCTTTAATTGATAAAATCTTATAATAGTTAGTATAGAAAAATCATTTTTTCTTTTTAGATAGTTTTCCGTGATACTTCTAGGAACCAATTGCTGCAAAAGTCCATAAGAATGAAAACACCACCTATCCCTTGGGAAAATATTTATACAAGAGGATTCTTTTTGGGAAACTCAATTCCCTAGGTATATGTTTAGAGTATATGATTTTTATTTCCTCATATCATATTAAGTACTTCCTAAGTGTAATTATTTATTATTTTACTATTTTCAGTAATTATTAGGATCATTTGTTAATAAATTTTAAAAAAATAATTAAAAACATCCATTAAAAAAAAGCCATAAATAATTTGAAGGATGCAATTTCATGTTTGAAAATGTAATAGTTCCAAGGAAAATAATTTCATAAAGATTTATTGAGGTATATGATCAAAAGGTATAATAACTAAATTAATTGTCATGATCAACTTGTTTGAAACATGTTAGATCATTTTTAACACATGTATTATTTTACATAAGATTTATTAAATACATATATATGATTCACCTTCCCATATAATTATTAATATTAAAATAATCTAAGATTAATATTGATGATGAGTGTAGGAAATCATTTGATGAATTATAGAAAAGGTTAACCACATCTCCAATAATTAATGTACCTAATTGGGTGAATCCTTTTTATTTCTCTAAGATTCATCCATCAATATCATGGAAGTCTCCCTCACAAAAATAATTGATAGAAATCCTAATTTCATACCCTACAAAAAATGGAAATTCGATTCCTTGAAAATAAACTATAGAAAAACTGGGAAGGAGTTCCTTGTATATTTATTTTTTCTAGATAAATTCAGATGTCATCTTATTGAAACTACTGTTTTTGTTATTCATCATTATACATCTCTCAGGTTTCTAAAGAAGAAGGATAATTCTATATAAATGATTGTGATATAGATGATTATTTTATGTAAATTACAACTAGAAATTAACCGAAATTCAAAAAAAATAGGTGTTCATTCATTTCAGTAGACTACCGATCCCTATTGAAATAAAAATGGAAATCAGAACTCACTTAATAATGGGATTACAAAAGAATATCTCAACATAATTAATGGAATGTAACATGGTACTCTGAATTGGTTAATTTATTATTTACTTCATTGATACCATCTCATTTAAAATCTCATCAATACCAAAAAAATAAATCTAAATCTAGATTTCACATTTGGTAAGACCGATTCCCCAAGAAGATATGAAAAAATCAATTAATTATAATATATTTACCAAAAAGTGAAATTTAATCATTTTTTGAATTATGTTATACATTATCTTATGGTTGTAATTTTTTATCCCAATGAAAATCTAGGATATTGATAGAATCTAAAATTTTTTAGCCCACATTATTTAAATATGAACAATAATTTTGTTTGTTATGTGAAAAATGACAATTTTCCCAAAATATATCTAAAAGAAAAGAAATTACCAAAAAACAAATCACCTTATGTAAAAAAATTTAAGTGTGGGTCATATAATTTATTGTTCCATTACTAATGTCATTTGGTAATTATTATATTGTGCTAGTTTTAGATTTTGTTAAAAAATTGGTGGAAGTAAAATCCACTAGGAATGATGATGCTAAATGTGTATGTGATTTTTTCAAGACTAATATATTTTGGTGTTTTGGAATATCAAGACCCATAATTCCACTTCTACAATTGTAAAATAGAGACATTACAATAATTTTATGATTGAATTATAAAAAAATCAACGCCATATTGTCCAAAAATAAATGTCCACAAAAATGATTCCAATAGATAAGTCAAATGCATTCTAGAAAACATTATCAAACCCAAATGGAATGATTTTTATTATAGATGGAAGATACCCTATGGGATTATTGGAACCCCTATAAGATATACATGGGAATGATACCCTACATATTTATTTATGGGAAGAGTCACCACCTCTCTATAGAATCACAACACATATCCAATTGGGCTATGAGACTCGGGAATCTATACTTGACTAAGATAGGAAAGAGAAGAGATTGTAGCTGCCAGATCTATAGGAAATCAAGAGAGAACATTTTAAAAATTTAAATATTTAAAAAGATATAACAAGGATCACCCATGATAATATAATTCAACAAATAACCTTCAACCATGTAGATCAAGTATTATTATACAACTCCAAACTCAAACGGATGCCAAGTAAATTTCATTCAAGATTAGAATAAACTTTTATTATTAATCATTATACTCTTTTTGTGTTGTGAACATTAAAAATTAAAGAGAAGGAAACAAATTCACTATAAATGGGAAATAGTTGAATAAGTACAATCGGACTATGCCTCTAGAACTAGTAGAGGATTTTATTCTCTTTTACCCTAGTTACCAGTTAATACTCACTAGGTTATACCATTACTCTATATTTTCTAATATTTGGTTATTCCATTTTAAATATACTTTTATTAATAATCAATTTTAATTCATTAATAAAAATTCATAAATTAATTTTAGGGGAGGTAATCTTGTGGTTTAGTATTTTTTCAAAAAAAAAATTATTTTTTGATTCGATCCAACGACATTAAACAAAAGTGATTCTAGGAGACAAAAAGTTTTTTTACCTTATTCCAAGATTCCCATAACTTCTATTTAAGAATAATTGAACAGGCCCCTATGTTCAAATAGTTTTATTCTTGTTTTTAGGGATATCAAAATTTCACCATGAAATATCAATAATCCATACAAATTTCAAGTTTAAAAAAGAGAGTTTACACTGTCTAAATGGAATTTACATCATAAAATAATAATTCATATCATAACAACTATGGAAGACAAATATGTAAGGAAACACCTGTAAAATACAATGCGGAGAATCATGAAAATTGGGAGTATGATTTTCAATGATTTATTTTAGTTTACTTCCATTTTTTAAATTTAAATTTTAGATTTATAATGAACTTTGTATTCCCATTGTTAGACTTATTTCTTTACTTGACCAGTCTAGGGATCCTGAATTTATTAGGAATCCCATGATTCCTTATTTCTTATTTTTATGTTAATGATATTGAATTGTTTAAATTTAAAATAGGCTAATTATAGGGAATAATAGGATGTTAAATTTTATGTATCAAGATTTAATTGAATTATTTGATTCATGTAGATAAATTTTCCTACATTTTTTAAAATTTTAATTTCATAATTTTATGTTGATTGATTATTTATTATGATTGCATGCCCTAAGTGATTATCACCAATTTAAATATTACATTCCAAAAAAACATTCTTGACTAAATTATTTCTATATTATCATTAACATATATCATAAGTAATCATAGGGAATGGTACTTTATAAAACTTTCATTTTAACTTTTCAAATATATGACTTTAAAAAAACAAATGTAATATGATTGAATAATTTTTCTGTTAAACCCTTATCCTTAGATCTATCATGGTATAAATATTTATGAGGCTCATAGAACACACGAATGGAATCCCAATTAAAGATCCATGTTTCAAGACATTTGTATCCATTCTTACCGTACTCTATTTTTATTTCATGATATTTTATAGTTTAAGCATTGGAGTACGAGAAGTCTTGAATGAAGCGATGTATAATGTTCTACATAAAAATTGTGGTGGCATTATTTTTTGTATTAAAACTTGATCATTTTATATCCATTATATTTTTTATTTTCCCATATTTAAAATATATATATATATATATGATGAAAAATGTGAAAAAAAAAGCTTCTGATTTGAAAAAAATAAAAAAATCACTATAACTGGACTTCTGATCTTTAGATCATATGTGGTTAGGTGGTGGGTGTGATATTTTTTCAAAGAATATCCTTTGTAAAATTAAAATAAAATAAATAAATAAAATCAAGAAGGTGAAGCTATTTTATTATATATACATTTATTATGAACATAATTTGACTTCCGTAGAGTGGGAATAAGAAATTGATAGAGGATATTTTCATTGAACATTATATTATATATCATGTAGTATGAATTAGATACAACCCTACTTTTTAGCATTTAAATTTGGACATAAAACCACACCATCATAAAGCCTCAAAGTATTCATAACCTAATTCAAAAATATATTATTATTTTATATGAATTTTCCCTTTACAAGGTAGATATTATAAATCCTTTTCAAGCCTATGGAAAAGGATCTTGTACTTATTATAATAGAATTACTCTACATATAATTATATCATGATATTAGATAGAAAATAATCCATTTTGAGGTAAATCATGACTTGGAATGTTTGATAATAATGAATTATGATATATGAATGAATAAAACATGAATATAAACTATTTTTTCAATGCAAATGGGTAAAATACTTGAGTTTTTTTGTTTCTTTGAGGATTATGAGGTTGAATTTTGGTTTTTATATGGAACTTGATAGGTTAATCCCCTGTTTATAATAATTTGATTTAATTTCTTTGAAATGTTAATATTGATAAAACATTGTTCCTCCTTAATATGCGTTGAGATAACATTCTTGAGGAAAAGAATGTTATATACGATAGGAAATTGATAGAACAAAATTTTTTATGTTTATTTGGATATAAAATGAATCATTTATACATATTAATATTTCAATATTTTTTTATAAAATTATTTTTTATTCCTATAAGGATACAAAGTTTGATTGAAAAAGAACTGAAAAGTTCTCAATTAATTATATAGAGGAAGGAATGTGATGCCATGTATTCGACGGACCATGTTCAAGGATTAAATTTGAAGAACCCGATATAAATGGAGAACGCTATACTATAAAATTCTATTTTATGTCATAAATTTTAATTTGCAATGTGAATATCAAACACATCAATGTGTAAGAAAATTTGAAAAATAAATGAAGCAGTTTGGGAGATGAATAACAAGTGTCATGACATGACACATAAGCGTCACCCCACGATGCTCCCTTGACTCTTTCGGGCCATAATTCCATTTTTCAAAAAGCCTATGTGAGTGTGTACTCAAATATTTTATGGCATAAAACACCAATTTTTGATGTAAAATTCTCTGACCAGATCGAGAAACATCTATTTTGTTGAAATTAATGTTGAAAACCCTATTAATTCCCCCTTGTTGACCGATGATAATTTTGACACATTTAGTATCCCATTTGTTGTACATAGGGATGGAATTTAAGCCTATAAATGGATTTCCATGGCTGGATTGAAATAGATTGTTCAAAATGATCTCTATACAATGGAATGATGATGTATTCTATTTATGATTTATTTTATATTATTTTATTTTCTTTCATTGATGAAATTTTACCCTCTCCCAAACCAACATGACCATCCTATCCATGGATGGGTTGTTTTTTGACTAATTAGTGAAGGGTGTGGCTAGACCTATTTTTCTTTCTTTGATTTGTTGTTCCAAAATTAAAAAAAACCATTATTTCATTTTACAACTAGTTTTGATTGATAATTTGATTTTTAATACTGAATGAAACTATTTTAGGATTAGTTTAACATCCCCTATTCTGACAATCTCTCACATATATGAAATAGGATTGTTACAAGACCTCAAGCGTGCCTCCCCATATTCTTGAGGATGACGAATAGCAGTGGAGGTGTGATAAGTATAGAGCTAATACTATACCGCTTGGTTATATATTTATAACACAATAAAAAAGTCAATAATAAATAAATATCGTATTATAGGAAGTAAAGTAAACAATATAATGTAGTGAATATTCCAATATATAAAACCAACAGAATAAACCAATAAATAATTGAGAAATAATATAATGAATTTTTGAATTGTAAATAAATTTCGTGCTAGAATTAATAAAAATAAAAAAACTAGTAGGCTAAAAAATAGAATAAAAATCCATCCATTATTAAACCCCATGTTGATATGTCTCAAAACATCAGTCCATCCAACAAGAAGTAGTCAATAACAAGCTTTTTTGACCATGTCCAATCTTGTGTCCATGTAGTCTTCAAGGGTACCAAACAGAATCCCAAATAAGGTGTCTGTATAACTATGTAGGTTGACATCACCATGTATAAACATAGCTAATATACTAATAAGTCATATAATAATGCAATAAACAAGTGTATTAATTAATTGAACAACTAAATTAATATCACATCAACCTTCTACTACACCATGTCAAAAAATCTCTAAGCATGAATCACAACAATTCCAACCATAACCATATAACCATGGTAAATGATAAACTGCATCATTACCATACTAAAATTTCACTAAGCTTGTCTCGTAACCATGACAACCATAACCATATAACCATTGTAATAATTTCTCAAATAGGGGTCAAACCCACTATATGGTAATTTCATCAATAAATTAGGGCCATTCCTGGTGTATAAGTATTACATCATTTTTTTGGGATGAACCTATTATATAAGCATGACATCATCTATCAGGGCCAAAAATGGTATTTAAGAATTTTAGCATGAATTTCTGGCCATAGCCTTCTATATAAAAATTTCGTCATGTATCAAGTCCAAACCTGGTATATATGAATTAAAAAATATATCACTAGGCATAGCAGCAAGGATATCACAATATCACATAATAAGGGTCAATGGTTAATTATGGAAATTACCATTTATCTTTGAGTTACATGTTTTTATCATTTTTTCACAACCAATAACATGGAAGTGATATCCATTTTAATTCTAAGACATGGTGAATCTATATCATGTAATCACCCAAAATCCATGTCATGCTAAAAATTATTTAATACATTCGTCAGATCATTTTTAATCAATTGTTAGCTCACAAGAATGGTAGAAATATCCCAGTCAACAACTAATTGTAACCAAATAGATTCCATAAAATAATCTTATTCATTATATAATTTATTTAGATTCACATTATGTTGGATCAATTTAAATATTGCACATAAATTATAATTATAAAAAAAATAGTGGTAAGGTTTATACCCCTTCCATTAATTAATGAAGAAAAAATGCTTGAAGTTGGATTTTCAAACAAGAATAAAGGTGTGGATGATCAGAAGATGGATCATGTATCATAACTGATCAAGATCAAAACAAACAAGGACCAGGGTCAACTGATTACACCGTAATACCCGAAGAACAAAAGGAGTTAAGGGAAAACCTAAATAGAATGAATTACTAGAGATTTATTTTCTCAAATAGGATATCTAAAGGGGATAATGGTGCTTCAAATTTCCCAGGAGACACCCTCTGGTCAAAAGGTTGAATGATACAGTGGGATGAAATAAAAAATCAACTGTCTGACAGCCTTAAAAATAATGCTCGGGAAATTAAGTGATGTGTAGTCCATTTTCACATCGTTTATTTATTTTTAGTGGGATACAATGAAAAACATGTATCCTATGACTCTTATTTACCTCTTCATGAATATTACATGGAATGAATGGTTTAAATGGAATGTAACCATTTAACACTTTGTATGGGTTTATGGCATGTCCATCGGTAGTTTCATGTCGTGTACATGTACATGGCATCTAATCACACTACAGATAGTGTTGATCCCACATTCTACATAAAGACCAAAAACACCTCCAAATAATTATTAATCATGTAAAATCCTCATTAAATCATTTAAAAAATTTATTCCTAGACACCATTAATTCAAACAATCAAATATGGACAAGCCTTCGATCATTTCTCCCAACAAAGCCTCTCTTTCACCAAACAAGACTCGGCTAATAAAGATCAAATTAAAAACACAAAGCATGAAATACCTTAAAAAATAAGAGATCATACAACCTCCCCACTATATAATTGGCCATCCTTGAGCTACTATAAGAATCACTATTGGGTCCTAGTTAACAATTCTATCCACTATGCTCGCATACTAGAGTCCCTCTTCAAGGTCTCCTCCTAAGGTCACCCATGTTGCTACAGCACTCGAACCAAATGTATCACCCTAACCTGGTGATACATCCCACTATAGACCATAATCCATATTAGATTCTCCATCATGGGAGACTTATTACTATGTTCAAAACCTACTACACATATCATAGGTGAAGATCCTAAATAATATCTCTAATGTTGGGACATGTGAAGCATGTTTTTCATGGAATTGTATCATTGTGGAAGATAAAATCATTATTTCACTATACCAAACCTATCCACTATCTCAAACATCCAAACTATCCTAGTAGTTATCTTTCCTTATTTCAAAATATGGAATTTCCATAACTTGCGAGACAACCAATGGAAAACACAATCTCCAACCTCAAACTGCAGAGGTTTTATATGATGGTTAGTGTGTGATTTTTTCCTTCTCTACACGTTCACCAACCATTTCTTGATCAACAAAACCTACTCATATATATCCTATATATGACTAGGTACAGTAAATTATGACTCTCTACCTCCAACCAAAATGAGGTGAATGGAATGACCTTTCATAAGATGCCTCAAAAGGAGTTATCTATATGGATGAATGGAAGCTGTTATTATAAGAAACCTCCATGAGTTACATATGTTTCTCCCATAAACCACTGATATACAAAACACATGTTCACATCATATCCACTAGAATTTGAATGGCCTTATTAGATTGAACGTCAGTATGAGAATGATAGGTCGTACTGAAGAGACCCTTTGATCCAAAACTCTTCTGAAGACCATTTAATAATCATGATGGGGAAAAGGAGTCTCTGTCTAAAATGATACTCCTTGGAACATTGTGTAATAGTACTACCTCGTGTATGTAAATAATTCCAATATCATCAACTATTAAGGTCATCCTGGTAGTGAAAAAGTGGGATAAATTCATTTCCCGATCCAAAATCACCTGTACAACATCATTATTATATGTTTTCCTTGGTAATAATATCATAAAATCAATAGTGAATTCATAATAATTCCACTCAAGAATCAAAAAATAATACAAAATACTAGCTTCCCTATAATGTTCAGATTTCACCTACTAACAAGTGAAACATATCAATAAATATAATTCTACATCCTTCAACATTTCTTCCCACCAGTACTATCTATAGAGGTCATGATATATCATTGTAAAGCTATGATGTACTTCCTATTTACAATCATGAAACTCCCTCATCACCTCTGCACACAAACCCATAGTAACTCATACATGGACATGAAAATGAATAGAATTTGATCATCCCATATATCATCCTAATTGTGTATACCCATCATATAATATGTATCTTAGAACTAATCCATCCATATCAGATAACTAATTGTTCTTGATCTAGTCTAAAACCATTAGAAAAAAAAGATTTTGATGTCAGAGTTACTCATCCTTGAGACACTTGAACACCTAGAGGCGCGTCTACAAAATTTCAATTACCCACCACTCATTGTGACACTCCCATACTACCTCTATATTCATATTCCAACTCAACTAATTAGCAATGATATTATCCTTTCCTGGTGTATAAGCTAACTCAAAGATGAATGACTATAGGTATTAAACCACCTCATATATCAAAGGTCCATGTCCCAATAAAAAATATGCACATGAGGCTCTTCTTGTATGTGTATACCACAAACCTCTCACAGATTAGATAATGCCTCCAATATCTCATGGCATTTACCACTAAAACTAACTCCGATTTATGTGTATGGTAATTACTCCCATGAATTCTCAGTTGTTTGGATCTATATTAGACAACTTGATCCTCCTACATCAGAACTACTTTAAGTCTAACTCTAGATGCATCAAAGTACATGTTATATGCTTTACCCAAAACCATAAAAGCGAGGATTGGAGCTGAGGTTAGCCTACCCTTCATCTTCTAAAAATATATATCACAACCATCTGACCAAACTAGATTTATACATTTCTTGGTCATCCTTGACATCAGTGATTCTAGATAGGATATTACCATGATAATGTGATGATAATACCCTTATATACACAAAAATATCAAAATATAAAATAAGTTCTTGGGTTGCTCCCAAGATACCACGAAAGAAACATTCATTGAGTCCACTACCACTCTTACCTATGAGATTACATTGTACAAGAAGCACACATTATCAATACAGAAACTTTATTTTGTTATCATGGAATACAGTTGATGCCCTCTCAATGTACTAAAAATGATTTCAATATGTAGTACACGATAACATATTGACTGGGATCACACTAATATATGATCTAAAAAATGACCATAAATAGTTCTAGAAAATGATGAAATATTGTATTCATCAATCCCATGAATATCACTGGGGCAATAGTCAAAAAATGGCATCACTAAGAACTCGTACAAACCATACCTTTTCATTAAAGTAGTCTAAGGCATGTACGATTGTATCACACTCAAATGATGGTATCCTAATATCAAATTTTCTTGGAGAATATCTTAGCACATCTCAGATAATTGAATAGATCATTAATGCACAGAACATGATACCAATTATTGACCACCATCCAGTTCTAACTTCAATTACCCACACATAATATTAAATACCCATTAGATTTCTTGGTTAAGAGAACTAGAGAACCCCAATGATATGTACTAGGCCATATGAAACCTTTAGATTATGTATCTTTGAAATAAACTACCAACCCCTGATGTTCTGTTGGATTCATTCAATATGGCAGGATGTAAATAATAACTTATCCCAGCACCAAATTGATCGTAAAATCGACCAATTACTTGGGTGGTAATCCATAAAACTCACAAGGAAAGACATCCTTAAAATGGTATACCACTATAAGAATATAATCCTACTACATTACACCTTCATAAAGTGTAAAACTGACTATTTGAGGTGTGATAAAATCCAATATTCATTAAATTGTTCCTACATGACCACCCTAGAGATCCACCTCACCTTAGTGAGAATAGTTTCCTCCTTTTGGAGATAAAATTGTAACTCTCCTTAGATAATAGTTGATATGAGCCTAGTATAGAACAAAAATATATATACCAAGAATAAAATAAAATATTTTCATTTCCAGTATGAATGATTCCAAAAATAAATGGTAACCACCAATATCTAAAGAACATTCCTTGAAATGATTGATATTTTATGACTCCGCTCCCAATAGTGTGTTGATTTTCAAAACACCATAAAATATTTCCACAAATAATACCAAAACATAAACAAAATTATTGGACAAAAAGAATGTGAAACACCAATTTTGGACTAAAAAATAATGGGTAAAAGATATAAGAATTTTACCTCTAACAGTAGATGATCTTGTATCAACACTTTCTAGAGTATTCTACATAACATGCATCTAAACAAACTTGCTTACCTATGCTCTAGCCCAAATCCCCTAATATATACCCAATTCTTGATGTTGTCGTTCATTCATTGGGGTACCACATCCCTACCTAATACATAACATCATGTGGAACTCCAAATACCTATCTACTTTGGAGTAGCTGCATTCTTCATAGACTCTGGTACTGGTATTGTTCCCATGACACTGCTTTGCTACTACACAAAGCAACAAAACCACTATAGGTGGACAAATATGCTTCAATAATGACACTCCAATGTGGGATATAGACATTGAGGTTGTTTTTGGACCATTTCCTCACTGGAAGTAAATTCCATGAGTGTTTCAGATGCCTTAATGTTTTTCACCAAGAATGAATACTTTCCATGCTATAATCCTCCATTCCTAATACTCCTAAGCAATATGAGATTATTTAAGAGTTCCTATTAAACAAAAACATTTGGGTGATGTG
This sequence comes from Viscum album, assembly GCA_963277665.1. Taxonomy (NCBI): domain Eukaryota; kingdom Viridiplantae; phylum Streptophyta; class Magnoliopsida; order Santalales; family Viscaceae; genus Viscum; species Viscum album. The sequence goes on from OY728142.1 coordinate 819,754,167, forward strand.
GTTGAGGTTCAATGTATAATTCTTTAACCTGTGTCTAGTGAACTCATGAAGTAGCATGAAAACTTGTCTATGTCTACCATGCTAGAGATCCATCATGGTCATTACTATGAGAGAGATAAATAGGAATGGTTTAAGATTTACGAGGCACAATTTTAGATAAATCATGTAGTGGGTTCCATATATGGTCCTCATGTAGTTAATTTCATTAGAAACATTGACCACCTAGGGGTTCAAGGGTTTAAACTTCTTGAGTATTTAGTAATTTATCTAATTATGTAATCCCACCCTCATAAAATCTCTGGATTTTTTGTTAATTTTAATATAAACATCACTGAAAAGTCTCTTCCAGATCTTCTATCTCTTTTTCTCAAAGTAGATAAGGAGACGAAGCTATACAATCCTTTTATCCTTATGTTTAATAAAGAAAAATGTAAATAAAATATTTCTAGTCCTAAATATTATTCACACCCTTAGAAGAAGTTAATTATAAAGGGAAACGTATGGGAAAAAGATATTGTTTGTTTGACATGTTGCAAAAAGGACCACTGGTTGAAAAAATACCCCCATGAAAATAAGGAAGGGGAAGCTTTAGGTCCATTTTTTATCGAGTCAAATAGATATATATCTATAAATTGGGTATTTGAAATGGATTTTAGTTATCCCATATGTATTAAAACATAGGAACAATGTAGATTAAAATATATTTTGTGAGGAGATGTATATTTATGAGTATTCGATTGATCTAAACTTATTATAATAGCAATAAGGGAGAACCACCCATGTTATCGACTTGAATGGTATTGGGTTTAAATGGTAATTTATGTTCCTTTAGTTACCAAAAACATTATTCGTGTATCCAGGTTTGATATAGAAGGTTTTATTTTCATGTTTGGAAATAAATGTTACTTATTTTTTAATAATAGCATTTTTTATGAAAAATTTCATTTAAATCATGATCATTATGTGTTGGATTACACATACCAAGTAATGGAAATATATAATTACACTACTACACATGACTCATACCACAACAAACTATGGAATCACTATCTAGGTTATGCGAAAACATATTGGTTGAATAAATTATACCAAGATGGATATTTATATTCTTTTGAACTAAAACCCCTTGGTATATTTTATGCATGTTTAAAAGAAAAAATGAAAAATCCCCATTTAGTGTATAATGTTAAAGTTCCAAATAGATTATTGAATTACTTAATAAAGATGTGTTTAAACCATTTCCTATTGGGGAGATGGCTGGGTACTCATACATAAAATGTTTTACTAATTATTTTAGTATATATGGATAAATCTATATAATGTGGTATACATCATTTTTTTTATAAGTTTATGGTATACAAGAATGATGTTGAGAACTAGCATGGTAAGATTATTATGAATCTCTCAGTAGGTCATGGTGGAGAATATCATAATCAAGATTTCATTGATTACATTTGGGAGTTTAGGATCTTATCTCAACTAAATACTCCTTACACACCTCTATGGAATGGTGTATTTAAAAGGATTAATCACTCCTTGTCAGACATTTTGAGATCATATATGATACATGCGAGTCATATATTATATTTTTGGGGATACACATTAAAAAATGAATCACAAATACAAAACCAAGTGCCAAATAATGTAGCAGACGGTATACCATACCATTTGTGGAATAGAAACAAAAATTTATTTATACTTATATGTTTGGTATTAAAAAGTGTTTATTAAGGTCTCTTTGGGTAAAAAACTATTACCCCATAGAACAAAGTGTGCCTTTATAGGATACTCCAATGAAATAAGGGGATATTTCCTATTTGACCCCTTCGATAAAAAAATGTAATAGTGGAAAGACGTTCCATATTCCTTGAGAGGGAGAATGTATATAAAATATATATTGAGAGTGAGATAGACTTTGATGAAGTTTAGGATCATGGCACACAAGACTTATCAAATAAATAGATTTTATAAATCTCGTTGGTAGAAGAAACTGTTCCAAAGACACAAGTACTACATAAGAGTAAAACAAAGGATAGGGAACCATAATTGTATGGTTTTATATTCACTAAGGATGGAGACTAATTATTAGTTGATAATAATGATCCTATAACCTACTAAGAAGTAGTAACTGTAACATATGTTTCTAAGTGAAAAACCCAGAAATTCTGAAATATATTCCATGTACGAAAACCAAGTTAAGATTTTGGTAGATCCTCTTATGGATGTAGATCCTATTGGTTTTAAATGGGTATTGAAGAATAATATATAAATGTAACGACAATTTAGTACCTATATATATTTATTGGTTCAAGAAGGTTTTAACAGCATCAATGCATTGACTATGAAGAAACATTTTTTTCAGTTGTAATTTTGACATCCATCCAAATTCTACATTCCATTGTGGCTTACCATGACTTTGAAATTTGGAAAATGGATTTAAAAAACTACCTTTTATAATGGGAACCTATATAAAAATTTCTATATTACACAACCAAATGGTTTTATGACTCAAAAAGATGATAAATAGATATAAAAATTGAAAAATAATACTTTTATGGGTTAAAGAAAGAATCTGAGTCATGGAACACTCATTTTGATGAATCCATTATGGAATTTAGTTTCATAAAGATTGGTTGTGAGACTTGTATCTACAACTAGTTTGGTGGTAGTAAATTCAACTTATTAATAGTATATTTTGATGACATAATACTTATTGTGAATGAAATACCCGTCTTACAATCTATAAAGGTGTGGTGGAATAAATGATAATTCATGATATACATGGGCGAAAAAAAATATATTCATGGGATCAAGATATATTATAATATATCAAAGAGACTAATTAGCCTAAGTGAAATCATATACATTTAAAAGATATAGAAAAAATCATTATGGATCAATTGAATATGGTATTGTTTCCATCATCACAAGGAATTCATCTTTCCAAGAAGATGTTTCCTTATAACCATGAGGAATGAAATAGAATGTAAAGGATTCTATATGCATCAGAAATTGAGTTAATAATTTTTGATATTATATGTGCTTAGATATATGTCACCTACACATTATGTGTGGTAAGAAGATATCAAGTTAACCTGGTTGATCTCTGTTGGATGGTTATTAAGGATATCCTAAAATATCTATGGAATACTAAGGATATGCAATTATTTTAAAAAGAATATGAAGAACTAGTCATAAGAGGATATAAAAATAATATTTTCTAAATAGATCAAGAGGAAATGAAGTCTCAAATGGGATACAACATCACTATTAATGGAGGTGTTGTGAGCTATAAGATCACAAAATAGGATATAGTTTCAGATTCTACAACAGAGTTCGAGTATATTGTGGTTTATGAGGATGAGAAAAAAGTTGTATGGATGTTAAACTTCATTTAATATCATGATTTTGTACCAAGAAGAAAATATCCAATCATAATATGTTGTGATAATAATACAGTAGTGTCCCTTGAAAAATATCCAAGGTCACATCAATGGAAAAGCACATACATCAGATGTATCATCTCTTATGGTATTTTTCTCATATATGTGAGGTTTTAGTGACTATTATTTCCATTTAATAACATTATTTAGAATATTTGACTAAATATTTTATTTAATAGGAACATTTTTATCTTGTGAGTTCTATAATAGTTAAATTTCAAAGGCAATTGGCTCTAGTCTGGGTGGGAATTTGTGGGGGTTGGTTTCCTAGGAAAAACAGTTTGTACTTTAATTACATGTATATTTGACATATAAAATATTAATAAAACATATTATTTTGTATTATTCACAATCCAACATGACTCTAGTGAAATAATATCCTAGAGTATATGTTGCATCGACAAGCTTGTAATAGTTCTTTTTTATGATGAGAACCTTGAAGTTCTATTAAATGTTCAAAAATATAGTTCTTTGTTTGGATATCATACTATGATAGGACAAATTGTATATAGTCTTTTATGTGTGAGTAATCCTACTTGGATGAGTCTTATTCTCATTCAATTCACACAAGGGAATCCCCAATATGAGAGATTATTATAACAAACCCTCTAGTGGTGATTATTTATGTTTTGGAGTCATCATATATTCATATCTATGAGCATTTGTAATGGAACTTATACTTTCAGATTATCATTAATACGTGTCATGATTCACATACATAGATTTTATGATTAAAAATGTGATTCTATATGATTACATTGAGGTAAGGAACATTGGGTCTGTCATGATTGACATGTCATTAAAAGATAAGTTGAGAAAGGATTTGTCCCTTCAATATTTATAGAAGTTAATATCATGGACCTTTATTTGGAAGATAACCATTGCATTTAATTTCATAACCATGGTGATACAACACATTTATTTTAGATAATCAAATAAATATGTATCATGCATATAGGTTGGTGATAGAGATGTTAAACCTGGTTGATGGGATATGGAGACAAGGGGATTATGTTACATAGTGAGCATTCTTATGTGGTTTTCATCGTTGAGACAGTAACTTATTTTTCTTGGGTTCTTTGACACATTATTAGATAGTAATCATGTACTTTATGAATTATTTCTTAATACTAATGAGAAATAATCCTAAAGGGTCACAAACTATGTGTTTATGATGCTTTTGATTAAATTCTATTTAAATTTAATTAATTGAATAAATATTGTTATCAAGACATAGGGATAATTTTATTCACATTTTACCAATAATAAATGTTTATTAATGAATGAAATGGTATAATTAAATATTAATTAAGAATTTCAATAAATGATAGAGATGTTTTAACAAACCAAGACCAAGCTTGTTGAAAACTATTTATAAAAAATTTGATTAAATAATATTTCTTATTGTGAAAGTTAGAACACACCAAAAAATATTATTATTATTATATGTGGATTCATATTTATTAAGTATCATTATATTATTTAAGGGTATACATGTATTTAAATAATTATTTTAACCTAACCCCATGATCTATAAATATACCATTATTTCTATTGTGTGTTTCATCAAAAATAGAAACTTGAGGATCTTTGAAAATAATTAAACACTTTCTCAACTCCTCATTTCTATATTTCTCTCAATAATGAGAATCACAGGATATATACATTCAATATAGGGGGATTATAAATCAATATGAATAATTAAAGATAATTAAATCAGTGTGTTATCATCCATATATCAATTGGCATTGCTTTAAGACCAAAAGAGTTTGTTTAGATCACCATTAGAAGGATTCTATATACATGGATCCTCATAGTGCAATGAAGGAAATCTGAATGGGCCTTTTCAGGTGATATATATATATATTGAACAATGAATTATAATATCAGGTATTTGTTTCTTTTTATATTAAATAAATTAATTATAAATATTACTTATAAGATCCTCACTCCGGATTTTAGGGAAATCATTATTAAAATAAATTTTAATATATTTCTGACCACTGAACAGATTTGTTATACTTGGAACCTTCATTTAGGACATGGGAATTAATGAGTTACACACCATGAATATCAACTAAATTCCATGTGTTTCATTAAATACGTTGGTTTTCACTATCATGATATCATAAATATTGTTTTTAACCAAATGGTTAGTGTGAATTTTCCTACTAAACTATGTAGACTACAGGATGTGTACGCCCACTATATATCTTGTAGTCAGGGAAGTTATATTTTAGATTTTCCAAATCTACACACATTGTGCAATAAATTTACAATATGTAAAAACGAATCCACATGTTGTGTATCCCTTGATATGTCTAGGTGAAGTTCACTTGGTTATACGACATGTACTCTAGCTACACATTCTGTCATAAGTCTCACCGGACAAAATCCTCAATACTTCTTGATATAAACTCTAGTATATCTTAATTTTTTCATATTACATGAAGAAAATATTAATTTTTTATTAATAAATTAAAATTTCTAAACCATTTTATTAAACATCGGGTTAAAGAAAAAAATATCCAAAATGAATGATCTATCTAATATTGCATATAATCGATCAATAATCAAATAAATAATTATAAATTTAAAATTTGACCTCTTTGATACCATTTAATGGTTTTTCGTGAATTGTAAGTGCCATATAAGAGAATAACCATAATGTTCATTTTCATATTCGGTGGATCATTCATTAGATATTCAAGACATAAACGTCAGGAATAATGAAATTTGTCCTTTGAATATTGACATAGGAAATCTAAAATATGGATAGGGTATTTTTTGAAATAAATATATAATTAATATCAATAAAATATGATGAAATAATGCCTCATAATAGGATCTTTTTTTGTTGAGGTTGTTCATCATTCAAAAAAAAATAGAATATTGTTGTTACACTTGTAGGATCCATGTGTACAATCTCTCTAAGGATGATGCACACATGATATTTTGATCTCCAAATGAAAATGAATTGGTGTTGGGAGCTATCATGATGAATCAATCATCTTGCATTGTTCTTATTTATTTCATTAAGATCCTTTAAGCTTGATTTATTTATTTAAATTCTTAAGAAGATGAGAGAATATAGAATTAAGATAGATGTATTTTGTGTGAAACGATACTCTAATTCTCAATTGACCCTCCAAAAAATAAATAACCAACTATTTATAGACATAAGGTTTAGGTTTAAAAATTATTTAATTGTGTACCATCCCTTAAATAATATAATGACCCATTTCATATAATAATATTATTATTATGATTATATGGTTTTCTATAATTGATGAAATGATAAATATTTTTTTAAGGGGTGATAAATTAAAAATTATCGTTAGACATGATCTGGGTACACTCATCCTCGATGATCATTATCGAATACCAGGATAAATAATTATCAAATATTAGATCATAAATAAATAATATATTCACGATTTGGAAATTAAATATTTTTTAAATATTCAACAAATAAAATAAATATTCTATTCAAAATCTCAATAATAATTATTTATTAATATTTCAGATCAATTATACATGATTAAAATTATTCTATGTTCATTAGAATAACACTAAATTGAATAATTAAGTTCAAATATAATTTAATTAAGATCTATGGAAACACATAGTTTTTGGCCCTCTATACTTCATTCTCATTAAAATTTGGTGGGATTTCTTAAATTCCTAGTTTACTATACAGTAATAGATTAATGTTCTCAAGAGAAAGGATTTCATGTTATAGAATTGATAACCACACATGAATTATTACTATTTAATTTAAAATATTTTTCCCAGTACCTCATAAAGAATGTTTCATATCTATTCCATCAACCTATATTACTAAAACCACTTTCATTGAGTATATTTAATAAACAAATTATTACATCATGGACATGGAATTTACTGTGATATTTTTTTCAATCAAAGGTTATATATATAAAATTCCATAAATATGGAAGGGAAAAATCATTCCTCAACAAGTATATTAATAACATGTCCTTCATGACGCGACCTACACACCCTATATCTTTACAGAATATGGTGTATTGGTTTTGGTCAGTAAATCAAACTGTTACAGTCATGAAATTAATGGATAATAATAATAAAGACTACAAATCATTACCCAAAGTCACTAATAGGAATATCCGATGGCACATAAACATGCAAAAATCCTACCTGCGGGTTTATTATCATAAACTTTTGTCATAGATATTACAAAGTAAAAAATATGGAGATAAAATCTCATCCACAAACGAGTACACACACTTGAAAGTAAAAAATATATATGTTATATCATATAATGTTATACAACTGTTGAAATTTATTTAAGAATATCATCATATAATTTCATGGTTATCATCAAAGTGGGAAAATGTTATGTCATTCTCATTGTGATAGGTAGAATATTACATTATTACACTAAAGTTTTATAGGAAAACAAAAAATGTGTACTAATATGATTTATTAATATTCTGTTATTATAATATACAAGTAATCTAAAGTATAAAGATTTTTTTCTAGACAACAACTGTAATGGATTGTTGGATATTTCAATGGTGGGGAGCACCATATCTTAGAATTTCCTTTTATGAGTGGATCATTATTGAGTGTAACTGGAATCACAATGATAAAATAATAAAATACACTAAGGTGTGATCAAGAGGATATGTGTGGTTAGAACTATACCAACATTCATGTTAGCAATGAGCAAGTGGCTCGAGTTCTAGTGGAAATTGACTTAGATATTTGAAGTAATGAAACCGAAGTGTATTGATTTTCATAGATGAAACATGAAAAATTCTCGATGTTTTGATTACTAGATAAATAGATATGGTTAAATAATTTCCATATCATATCATGGATGAGAAGCATTATGGTGGGAAGTTTGTAACAAACCACTTCATTACTGGAGGCAAAATTCAGAGGAAATTTGAACTTTTCATCTTGTGGATGGTTCCTTCAGAGAAAAGTTTTTTAGGTTGAAGTAAGGGATATTTGAGAATACTTAGGTTCTATTTTGGGATATAGAATAATGATTGATATGAAACTAATGAACTCGGTAATTTAGTGATGGACGATCAAGGTAGCTGAGGCTATTGCTGTAGACATCGCCTAGCTGGTGCGGCCCAATAATGAGATGGTGTTCTCTAATGGGTGATGTTTTAAGTTGGAGATTATGAATATTTTAGGAAATGAAACCAAATGTAATTAAAGTGGATTTTATTACATATAGAGGTCTATTTTCAATGTCTCTCCTCTCCTCCTTCCTCCTTGAGTTCTCTATGAAGTGAGATTAATCTAGATAAGATTTGTTGTAGATTGTTGGGAAAATCCATCATTTTTCTTTATTACTAAAACTTTAATTACTTTACATTCAATATGACTATATATGAATGGGTTTGATTCTGTGTATGTTTCCACATAAGATTGGGTAGATAAATTAATGATTAATAGACACTTAAGATAGACGACGGGGGTTACAAAGTTCCCTAAACTTAGGATATGTGGTTGGAAACTCTATGGATGTTCGGGTTGTCCACATATTATTTCATCAAGGGGAAATGGTGCAAGAAGAAATTGGGAGAGAACTTGGGAGGAATTAGGATGTAATATGGGTTATATTAATAACCTAGGTGTTTTCCCTAATGCCATTCTAGGAAAGCATATGAGGGATGCAATCAAGTGCTTTGTGGTCTCCCTAGTGAGTCATGAGATGTGACCCTAGATTGTGTAGTGGTAAATAGTTTTACACTAATTGGATGATGAATTGACATTGGGATGACAATAGAACCTAGGTTAGGACCCGAACCCCACTGTTTAAGGTTGAGATTCAGGTTATACGTTGGGTTATGGTGTCACTGTAGATAGAACATACCATTGAGGTATTTGTATGAGATCGTTCACCTTATTGTGAGTGGGTGTCTGTGTATATCCATGAGTACCACTGTGTGATATGGTATACATGGGTGTGTTTGGGTGACCAGTGAGATCTACACTTGATTTCTGTTTATGTATATGTGTGTGTGTGTGTCTTGTGAGACCTATTCTTTATGTGCTATCTTTCTCCCTTCTGTGTTACGCCCCTTTGTGTGTGAAAGTATGGCTTGTGGAGGTTTTGTATTAGGTATCAAAGGGGATGGTGGGATCATCATGGAATAGTTAGTCCTTAGATTTAGAGCGTGTTCTAGTGATACTTGTGATAGTGATAATGATGGGACCTAGAGATATATGATTGGGTATTACCTTATGACCTAATCTAAGGTAATGTTGTGATATGATGTCCATGTGGGCCAAATTAAGATAGAGAATCGATATAATGGTCTTGTTTCCTGACCCATGATAGAGATTGGGCATGATGACCTTATAGCTTGACCCGAGACTGAGCCATGTGTGGATCGACCTTATGTCCTAGACTAGTGGTTGTGTGACTATAGGCCTTGATCCAAGATACGTGTTTCCCATGTTGTCTAACATGTTGAGAGTTGATGTTGTCCTTGTGGTCCAATCTGAAAGTTGATGACATTGGTATTATAGCCCAATTAGATATGTGATTATGTGTAGGGATTTTTTTCTGGCATGACATCGATTCATGTATAGTCATGTGTTGGGGAGGCGGGGTTATCACATGATGACCCGATGAATCTGTGTGATATGCCATGTGTTTTGGTGGCCAAGATAGCACATGAAGACTTAGCATGGGTTTTTATTTATGTATTTATTTTCTTTGTTCATACACAAATATATGATTTTGTATATTAAGGGTGCTTAGTCCTACCCTACCATGTTTATACTCCCACATTTCATTGAAATTTCAGTGTATGTGAAAACCATATGTTTCCCATTCAGGTCAGAGCACAGGATGTGAATTGGATCGGTCTTTTGAATCTTGATGAGTGTGTAGAGTTATAGATTTTGATGAGTCTTTGGGTTTGTAGGAGATCCACCTTGAATTTTATTCCATATTATTTTTTATATGTGATCAACCTAGTGGGAGACCAGTTTTATGTTTCAGTGATCATCATTTGTTGATATAGAATTCTGTTTAGTGCTTTTTCTATGTACTATAAGGATTTTTATTTACGGTCATTGTTTTGTTGGATCTACCAGTATTTTAATCACCATTATGATAGTATAGTATCCCTACTATTATGTTAGTACCTCATCATTAGTCGATATCCTATGGCACACTAGGAGGGGAGACTAAGTTCATGTGGAACTCCATCTAGGACTTGATGATTCTGTTTGGGGATTTACATAAAATATCATACAATTTATTTTGATGGTTTGGATTCATCAAAAATGTCCATGAGATTGCAATAGATTTCAACTTCCTCGAAAGTCATGAGCGACAGGATGAGCAGATATCTCTATTAAATTTCATTTATATGAATAGAATAGTGTTATCACTGATAGTATAAAGAGCTAATAAAAGATACACTTTTCAGCTCTAAAATATAAATCTCTTTTTTTCAGTGCTAATTAATAGTTTTTTCAACACTAAATTATCTACGGAAAACAGGGTCTTCTGTGTAATGGATGATCAAATGACCTTTACATGAGAAAAATAACACCATGATACTAGGATGAGTTACCTTTACGTGAGGTCTAACTACCATTTATCAATGCTAATTTTTAACATTTTTTCAGTGCTGAGTTTGGAACTGAAAACGTATGGATCTATCTGCTCTAGGTTCAGTGCTGATAAAGTATAAATTCAGTGTTGATAAATACTAGTTTAAAAAATTCATATTAAATAAAAAAATTAAAATAAATTTATAATTATATAGAAATGAATAATAAAAATTACAAAATTACATTATAATAACAAAATTAAATGTAAAAATTTAATAAATTATAAAAATATTATAAATGAATGAAAAATATAAAATAAATAAATATTATTAATTATATTAATTAAAAAAATATTAAAAATGAATCAATAATATTAATTCAATAAATAAAAAATTGAAAAATGAAAAAATAATATTAATTAAGTAAATTATTAAAATTATTAAAAAATCTATATTATATATTATATATATTACAAAAATAATATAAATTAATAAATATTAAAATAAAAATGATTAAATAATAATAACTGCATTTATATAAAAAATATTTTCTATAAATCACTGATTAAAATGAATAAATAATAATTATATAATGACTTAAATAAAAAAAATATTAAAATAAAAATGAATTAACATTATTTATGTAAATTATAGACATGTTTAAATATTAAATATCAATAAATAAAAATATATAAATATTTATTAAAAATGAAAAAGTTATAGAAATTTTAAATGAATAAATATAAAAGATGAATAAATTAAAAGAATATTAAAAGTGAATATGTATTAAAATGGAATAGAAAACAAAAAATGAATAAATATTAAAAATGAATAAAATTTTATAATTTCAAATATATAAATTGAATAAAAATTAGAAAAAATAATTAATAATTTTAATTATATAAAGGAATTAAATATTAAAATTGAATAAATATTAAAATGAAAAATATATATTACAAATACATTTAACAAAAACATATTTATTTTAATGTGATAATTAATAATAAAAAATAGAATTTGAATAAAGATTTAAATAAAAATATGTTAAATTAATAATGAATATCTGTTAATTATATAAATTACACAAGTATTAAAATTATAGAATATTAATATTTTATAAAATAGAATTAACTATGAAAAAATGATGTTATAAAAATATTAAATAAATAAATATTAAAAATGAATAAAGTGGAAAAAATATTAAAAACTAAGAAATATTACAAATGAAAGAAATATTATATGAATAAATGTTTAATTATGAATAACAATTAATAACTAAAAATGAATTTATTAGAAAAAATATTTAAAAATTAATAAATATTAAAAAAATTATTTATCTCACAAAATAATAAAAAGGATTAGATATTAACATAGAAATGTATAAATATTGAAAATTACATTAATTTAAAAAATATTCAAAATAATTTACTAACTAAAAAATAATATATTATTTTCTTGAAAAGGTTGGGGTAATCTCCCTTTATTAATCATAAAAAAGAGTCCCTTTTGAGAAATGGGAAAAAGAGAAATTCATTACATAACCCAGATGCCAAACAACTTAAAAAACATTACCCAATTCCCATACATAGTCACAAATTCCAAAATTTAATATAGATCAAAACAATAACCTACTAGATATCCCCCCCATTTGACAATTCAGTATCAATTATGTTTATGATGATGCACTACTGTTTACCAAGAATTGTGACGTGTTGGAGACACAACATGGAAGATCACTCCTTTATCCCTCAATGAAAGTGGGAAAAGGACTAAACTATATGTTCTTGCACACCTCTCTCTAACGTGAGCCACACACCCAATGGTGAATGTGAGGCACTCAATGCACTATAACCTGATGTGACAAAAAAACAGAGAGAAAACACAATGTAAGACGATTGACAGATTGAACATCCATCCATCAAATATTCTTACAAATGGATGAATGATGGATGTCATCACAATCATCCCTCTTTTGAGGCCATCCTTTCTACGACACCTACCAAAATCAGAATTGACTTCCAAATGAAAGATGAAAAAATCCGGATTTCGCAATGAAAAATGAATCCCATCAGACATCGATCCCCATGACCAAAATGAAAAAACAACAACAAGACACAAAAACTGTGTTGTCACCACTGCCCAAAAGAACAACACCTTCACTAACCAAGGTCCAATTGATGATCTCCCTAGAATTCTAAGCAAAGCACTGATGACACACATAAGGGAAGCTTTCTCCAACACCACTAGCACCTGAAACACTATATCATACAAAAAAGGAAAAAATGAATAGCAATGTGGCTACAAAACAACCCAAAATAGCCCCAATCCTCACCACCATTCATCAATCAACATCGTTAACACCTCTAAATATCAACCTAATAACACAGCGCATCATTTCACCTACTATGCACACACTTTAGACATCAACAATGATATCCCACCTCCAGCTTGCAATCATCAAACATCACTGCCAAGAAAATGTTAACTAATTTCATTAATGGGATTTATTTCACCTTTATTTTACCTCCCTATAATTATTTTCCATCATTTATGGGTCAATGAGGTATGACCTAATTAAGTCTTCCATGATGATTTAATTACATTGAATACATGTCTTTCTTTTTATTATATAAATAAATGGAAACCTTTCTAGAAAATCATCCCAATTTGTTGGTGAACAAAACATCATTTGTGTTCAAACATTTCCCTTCAACCTTTTATGTTTTTTCACTTGAGTTTTCATGTAGATTGGTCATTCATTTCTAACATTTGGTATCAGAGTGAGTTTTACTTGATCATTGATTCCACACTATGATCCCTTATCTACCTAACACTCCCAAACAACATCATCACGTCCCAAAAACCTCGTTGGTGGTGGTAGCGACCCTCTGGTGGTACATCAGGTGGTGAAGGAGATCCAGGGATTGACAACATATCTAATACACATTAAGATGAACTACATCGATTGGTCCTTTATGGTGAAGGTTATTCTTCAAGAACACATGCTTTGGGATGTTGTCGACACAAGAAGTTTTGAACTCTATAAATATCGGAAGGTACTGGAGGCTATCCTTTGTGTTGTCCCTCTAGAGATGATCGCCATACTCACCATCAAGTAAAATGGATAGAAATAGTGTGACAATATAATGTTCATGCACATTGTAAATATTCATGTTTTCAATTCCAATGATTATAATCTCTGCATGGAGAATGGAGACATTGTATTTTGAAATAGTGAATCAGTGGTTGACTTTGCAATCCAGAGCACCGGGTTGGTCAGATAAGTCATAATCCTTGGAGATATAGATCCTCATGAAAATTTAATTTAAAATTACTTATGCATCATCACCTTCAGGTTATCCCATATTTCTATTTCCATTGATACATTTCACAATATCTCGATACAATCTATGGAGAAGGTAACATGGAAACTCAAAGCATTGGAGGATAATTTTGAGTCAGCACCCACCGCTAATGGTTGGAAGAAGATGCACCAAAATTGGGAGGAGTGGGTTTCATGGATGAAGGAGTAGATACTAGGGTGTTATCCTTTAATGACACAGTTGTCATAAATTGGATACACTGAGGACAACAATAAAATACTACCAATGGTAACAAAAAAAATGTAAAGGATGGCTTGGGATACAGTGGTGGTATTGAAGTCTCAATGGACCAATGATGCAACTGTAGAAAAATAGTATATGGGACCAAATACTATCACATCTGGAACAATAGGTCCAAGGACCTTCTAACCCAAGGTGACAATGATTATCTCACACATCTTATGGAAAGTTCATTCACTATAGTTCATGATTCTCCACCATCACAATCCACCACCCCTAATATTCTACTATAATAATGATTCCCTCTGTGGCCAGTCATAGTGAATGTATTCTCAAAACATGATGAGGATGAGGTGCGTGATAACAGATTCCTGTATATTGACACCAGTTCCACAAAACACATGACCAGTTTTTCACTATCTAATCTGAGTTTGGCTCTTGGATCCACAACACAATGATGTTTGGATATGTCTCTATCTTCAACATCGATGGGTGTGGTACCATCATTATCCCCTTCAAAACTGATGAGCACTACAATATAATGAGGGTATGCATCATCACAAGTCTCAACAAAAGCATCATTAGAATTATA
This sequence comes from Viscum album, assembly GCA_963277665.1. Lineage (NCBI taxonomy): Eukaryota > Viridiplantae > Streptophyta > Magnoliopsida > Santalales > Viscaceae > Viscum > Viscum album. The sequence continues at coordinate 819,769,336 of OY728142.1, forward strand.
AAACATGATGAGAATGGATTCCATATAACAATGATGTTTGTGGTGAGTCGTCAGATGATGTACACCTCTGTGACAATACGGTGCTCATTGGTTTTACAAGCGATCAATATGGTCCTCCACCCCTCGGGTTGATGACATAGCCATCTCCAAACAAAACGGTGTCATGGATCCTAGAGTCAAAATCAATGTAGATAGTTGGGGACATAGTCATATGGTTTGTGGCACCAATGTTGAGGTACCAGAAGTAGTCATCTTGTGCCTCCCCCAAATCTAGTTGTGCAAATACATTGACCTCAACGAGCTGTAAAGGGATTGATTATGGTTATAGAATATTATTGATTGTGGGTTATAGTATTAGGTAATCAGGCACTATAATGCACAACCTCTCCATAAGGAGTGTAGGATAATCTTCATCACCTTGGGTTAGAAGGGAGTCAAACCATTTCACCATGATAAAATAATCTGGTATCAAGGAAACTGCTGAGGAAGCATGGGAAACCATAAAGACCATGCACATCGGCATTGACCGCATTTAGAAGGCCAATGATCAGATGCTCTAAAAGGAGAATGAATTCATTTATTTCTCAATGGTGAATTATTAGACGACATCACAATGTGGATCACAGGGTTGGTCAGCCAACTCATGATCCTTGGTGATCCAGACCCTCAAGAAAAAGTCATTCAAAAGTACTTGTACATCGTCCCCTCTGGGTTCTCCCCAATATCTCCATCAGTTGAGATGCTTCATTATATCTTGACCATATCTATGGAGGTGGTAATAGTGAGACTCAATGTGAAGTAGGGTGGTTTTGAGCCACCACCCACCACCAATAATGGAGGGAAGTTTCTCCTCATAGAGGAGGAATGTTTTTTATGAATAGAGAAGTTAAATATGAGGGGGAATCCTTCAATGACTCAATGTTCAACAATTGGAATCACCAGATATGACAAAAAAACTTGGGCATTGGTAATAGTCAAAATCAAAATGATGGATTGGGATATGGCGGTGGTTCTGAATTCTCAAGTGACCAAATATGAAACTATAGAAAAATGGTAAATTGTGCCGGAGATTGTTACTGAAGACTGAAAAGGTATGAGGCCCTTCTAACCCAAGGTGATAATAATGATATCGCACTCATTATGGAAAGTTAGTGCACCATAGTTCTTGATTCCCCACCACCTCAATTCACTAAAACCAATATTCTGAAACCATAATATAGCTATCTATTTTCTGTCAAGGTGAATGTCTTCACACAACATCATCAGGATGAGGTGAATGATGACTACTTATGGTACCTCGACACGAGTGCCCCAAACCACTTGAATAGTTCATGTACTGTATACTCCATGTTTTACTATAGGATATACAAAACCGTGAATAATTTTGATGGATCTGTCATCAACGTCAAAGGGTGAAGGACAATCTTTCATGCCTTCAAAACTGGTGAGTGTTGAATTCTCATGGGGGTATAAATCATCTCGAGGCTCAACACGAAAATCATTAACAACAGAAAACTTGATGAGAATGGTTTCCAAATACTGATGGTGTTTTTTGTGAGCCTTGGGATGAAGTACACCCCCATGAGAATCTGATGCTCAGTAGTTTTACAGGTGAGCAAGATAGTCCCACACCCATAGATGTTGATGACAGTGACATATAAAAACATCATGGTGTTGTAGATACTTGATTCAAAATCCAAGTTGATAATGTGGGACACAGTCATATGGTTTTTTGAATTGTTTTTGAGGTAATAGAATCCATTATTGTGCTCCTCCTCTTGATCCATTTGTGCGAAGACATTCTCCTCAAACATAAGTAAAGGGTTGTATTGTTGTTGTAGAATATTGCTGGTAGAAGATTATAGTGGTGTGGAATCGGGCACTATAGTGAACGACCATTCCATAAGTAGTGTGGGATCATTGTTATCACCATGGGATTGAAGGGTCTCATACTGTTTCATCCTTCTACAACAATTTGGTATCATGGAAACATAAAAGGAAGTGTGGAAATACATGAAGACCATGTGAAATGAAATTTATCTCATTTGAAATGAAAATTATCAGAAGATCCACATGGATTAAAAAGAAGTTTTTTTAATGGATAATCAATGTATGGATTCACAGTGTGTCTCCCTAGGCTATTCAACAAACTCATGATCCTTGGAAATTTGAAGCATCAAGACAAGGTCACTGAAAAGTACCAATGTTGCTTCCCTCCAATAATGGTGGTGGGTACCAGCTCAAAGAAGTCCTATGTTGCATTGAATCTTCCTCAAAACTCTTACAAAGAGAGTTTCGAGATGTCAAGAAGCATATAAATTGAAATTGGAATTTTTGATAACCTGGAAGGGATGACATGATGGTACTTTTCAATGTCCTTGTCTTGAGGCTCCATATCACCAAGTATTGTGAGTTGGTTAACGAATATAAAATCATAATGTATCCCTCTACGTCATGTCATGGAGAGTGTTTTCACTCGACTGGATCAAGAGGAGGTGCACAATGATGTATTCTGGTACATCAGAACTGATTACACAAACAACATGCATGGGTCCCTCACTATGTATTCTATGATTGACTTTAGGATCTATGGCACTATAATGATTGGAGATGGCTCTATCATCAACATCGAGGGGTGCCAGACCATACTTATAAATTAAAACAATATCAAGAAAATCATGCTGACAAGGGTGTACTTCATACCATGTTTCACCAAAAAACATTATTAGCATCAGACAACTTGATGAGAATGGTTTTCAGATACTAATCGAATAGGGAATCCAGATGATTTGTGCCCAGCAGTGGTGCCTGCTGACTATGGTGATTTTCTCTCATGGATGAATGTGAAAGATCCTACTCAAAATTTCGCATCAAATATGCTCTTAAAAAAGGTATCTAAGAAGGAATGGTGTTGGCATGTGAGGTACAACAACTAGAAATTCCAGGCTCTGTGTAAGCTCAGTCAATGAGAAATGGTGTGAGGGATTCCACTGATTGATTTGGTGGATGATTTCTATAAAAGAAACCTCATTGGTAAGAAGTGATGAGTGTATTGTCCGAGACAGAAGAATCATTATGTTGAGAAAGTCCTTGACCTTGTCCACAATGACCTCTATGGGTCGATCATGCCGATGATTCCTAGTAGCCACTACAACTTTATGATACTTGTGGATGAAATGAGTCGCTACATTTGGCACAATATTAACGCAATTAGGGACAAACTTTGTGGGATATCAGATGATTTCGAGCCATAGTGTAGGTGGATACAATGTGCAAGCTGATGGTACTCAGCATAGACTGCAGTTGTGACTTCACTTTACTATAATTCAATAAAGATTATGTCGATCATGGAATACAACTAGAACTCACGATACCCTATTCACCACAATAGAATGGCACTACTGAACAGCATTACCAGATAGTTGTTTCTATGGATCATAGAACAATGATGGAAAGTTCCTTCTCAAGATATTTTGGGGTGAGGCTGTCCTTTCTTTCATCTTCATCTTTCTTCACTTCTATCTTCATCCTCATCCAAGAATTATTATGTATCATTGATGGGATGATTCCAAATGAGGCATGGCATGGAGAATGGATGGGGTGAATTTTCTCTACACCATTGGCTGCATTGAACATTTCATGAATTTGAAGCCCCACCTGAAGAAGTTTGATGACCGGAGTACACCAATGATCTTTTTCAGTTACTAGTTTGGGTCCATGGTGTACAGTGTGTATGACCCTATTAGAAAATGTGTGAATGTGACATGTGTTGTCAATTTCGATGAGCCATAACTATGGGATTGAAAAAATAAAGATAAAAAATGTGTATTGAGTACGAATGACCAATTCACTATCTAACACACAACAGTATGTATGATGCAGTCAGTGGAGACTGACAACACAGTCGGAGAACAGATATCTTCCCTGACATTCACAAGCACATGATCTACAAACCCTCCAACACCGTACATGGTCATGGTGATGCATGTTCCATCAGCCACTACATAGTTTGTATCACTACCATCCAACATGGAGGAAGCACTAATCATTGAGCACAACGACACCCCACTTCAGTTCCAAAGTATTGATGACATCATCATGGTTAAAATGCCTCATGGGTTTTCACTACATGAGATAGACCCTATTGAGCTAATTTTCACTACGACAGAAGATCCATCCTCCTTTGGTGATGCATAACAACACTAGTGTTAGTTCAAGGTGAGGCATGAAGAGATGAATTCAATTTGGTAAAAGGACACATGGGATCTCTTCGATCTCCCAATTGGACATCATCTAATTTTGATCAATTGAGTCTTTATGGTGATGCATGAATAGCATGGTGTGGTAGAAAAAAGAAATAAATGGATCAATGTAGAAGGATATGTCCAATAGTAGGGGATTGACTTCAAGGAGGCCTTTTCCCCTATCACATGATTGCAATAGGTGTGAAACCTCATCAAAATGGTGGTTCAAGAATGTTGGGAGATGCATCTGATGGAAGTCATATCAATATTCTTGAAAGGAAAACTCTAATATGTGGTAAGCGCTGAGAAACCACTAGGATTAATCATTAAATACCCCAATCACAAGGTGCTCTTGCTTTGTAGATCACATTATATCCTCTTACATTCCCTAAGATTATAAGAAGTCGTGTTCAACATGATCCTTATGATGCTTGGGTTTCACAAGAGTGACTATGAGTATGATTTGCACACTTGTGGAAATGGAATTTCTCATCTGTTCATCAGGGTGTATGTAGACGACATGATCATCACCCACACTGACATCACCAACATTATCATGTTCAAGGATGAGATGAAGAGTCTCATTATGATGAGTGACTATGGATTTCTATCCTACTACCTTGGTATCAAATTTAACCAAGATCCCAATGACATATCCCAATGTCAATCTACCTACGTGACAAAATTTATGGAGAATAACAGAATGGGAGATTGAAAACCCTATCAAGTGATGATGGAGGTCTTCCTAAAGATAATAAAATGATGCGCCTACCCATTGGTCAATGCCACTCAATAAAATAGAATCATCAGTAGCCTCTGGTACCTTGTGAAAACATAAGAAAACATTACTTACATGGTATGATACATAATCCAGCTCATGGACAAGCCATATAAAGATCACTTCATTGCAATCAAGCACCTATTGTGATACATCACGGGGACACACAACTATGTTGTCTAATACACAAGGATAGAAAAATGTCAGTCAATGTGATTAGGATTTATCAATAGAGACATGTCTTGTGACATTGATGACCGCAAGATAACTGCATGGTTGTTCTTCTCCCAGGGAGACAATCCCATCACATTTAAATCACAGGTGTAAAAGGTGGTGGCATTGTATTCATGTGAATCATGGTAAATTTCTGTGACAACCACGAAATTCTAGAGTATCTGGTTGGCTCTAATATTAAGGGAATTTATCTACTTAGACCTCAGTGCACTGGTTCTCAATGTGGAAAAAAATTCCACCATTTTTTTAAGCAAGAAACATGTCTTCCATAACTGGAGCATGAACATTGACACTAGATTAAATTTTTATTCTAGAGTGCATTGATAGAGTGTAAATCATTCTCGATAACACTCATACCAGGGAGAGGCATGTGGGTATTCTCACGAAGTCACTAGGTCACATCAAGTTTCTAGGGTTGCACTCAAATATTAGAATCGTTGATATCTAGTAAATAAGAAATATATTAGGTGGTGATTGTTGACTATTTTCACTAATGGGGTTTATTTCACCATTATCCCCCCCCCCTCATTACTATCCCTCATTGATGGGTCAACATGGTTTGATCTTATTATGTATGTCATGTGGTTTTGATTACACTATAAATATATTTTGAATTATTATTTTAAATAAAGAAATGGAAACCTCTGAAGAAAACCATCCCAATTTAGTGGTGCACAAAACATCCTTGGTGTTCATTTATTTTCCACTATCTTTCTAATTTTTGTCTTATGTTTTTTTGTTGATAAATTGATCATTTCCAACAGAGAAGTGAACCAATAACCTCCATGTATCAGCTTCACGACTAGTCGAGTGAATCCCAAACTCTGATCTACTGACTCTTGGGTCTAAGAGGTAGTATATAGATCCACAAACACTAAAAAATGGGGAGATAAGATATGATGCAGATATGAAATAATATTGAGAACTCACAATGATAACACTATGGTTAGAAACTTTTTTGACCTAAGAATCCAAAGGAGTAGATGAACCAAAGACAAACTATACAACAAGATCACAGGGAGTGACGAAATGGTAATACACAGAATAAGCTATGAGGGAAGGGAGAGGGGTGAGGAAGTGTGGATGCTTCAATAAAAAAAACCTAAGAGGAGGATTAAATAATATCCTGAGAGTAAAACCTAGGAGAGAAAAGATCCATGACTATTTTGACTAAATTTATCAATTAATATTTACACATAAATTTATAGTGAATAAATAATCACTATAATAATGAATAAATATTAATTATATAAATTAAAAACATATCAAAAATATAAAAAAAGATTAATTATAAATGTATAAATAAATATTGAAATTTGAAAAATTATAAAAATATTAAATGTGTGTGTGTGTGTGTCTACTATATAAAATGTCATTAATTAAATTTAAAAAACTAAACAACTTTTACCAGGATTTTTTTTACATATATGTATAAATTTTTACACACGTGTGCATGGTCTATATTGAGATATCAAATCGAAAAATGGATTTTCAAATTATATAATGATATATTCATATATGTATATGTATATGTATATATACTTAGACATAAAAATTACATACATACATATAAACACATACATACATAAAGACATACACACACATGCATAGACATATACATATATACAACTATACATACATATACATTTGTACTAATACATACACGCACATACACATACATACACAAGCATATAGCTATGTATCATGTCTATCATTAGGTAGTATGCATATGTATTTGTATGTATATATATGTATATGTATGTAGTTGTATTTATTCATATTTATATAATCATACATACAATTAAATAAATGAACACATAAAAACACCACACATGGATGGTGAATTAAATGAATGCTTTTTGAAATACAAAAAAGATGGATAAGAAGTAAAAAACTTACCAACAAAAAATAATTCTCCTTTTTTCCAATTTTCCATATTCTGATAATCACCTAGACTACTCGAGAGGCAACCTATCCTACATTTTCTATGAGGAAACATTACATTTCCTTTTTCATCTCTGTTGTTGAGGAATGTTCATTTGGAACCAACCCTAATTTCAATTTTCTATTGGAACTTTTATCGTCTGATGAAGTCGTGGAGGATCTAACATTTTGAAGATAATCATTCAATGCCTTCTTGATTTATATGTCAGATAATGTCCATATATCATCATATGTGATCATTTCACCAATATAATTAGTGCCAATGATTCACAAGACATATAGTTTAGCCTTTTCAATACTAATATTCACTATAGAATCATCATCAGCTTCGGCTATCAACTATAGTGTGAGCATCATTGGCTATAATTTCCTGTTAACTGAAACACCCTTTTCATAGGTTATAGACAATAATTGGCCCTCATTTCATGTTTTAGTTATTTGGAAGTTTGTTAAAACTTCTCCAATTCCAGATATTTTTTCCATTATTATTATCAGCTACCAAAACTGTGTGATTCCCCATGTGGGATGATGTTTATTTCCTTATATCTGAATCAAAATCCATTATTTCTAATACATTCTCATAAGTTCAATAGTTATGGATGTTCCCCCATTATGAGAATCCTCAAAAACATGCCTATAAGATAAATATGAATTGGTTCCCTTCACATACCCCATCTTTTCACATTTATTTTTAGTAAAAAAATGATGCATAAACCTACTATATCATGAAAAATCATGGAGTGGACTAGGGGAACATGCCAATGTAGGTGACCTATTATAATTTTTTCAATCAGGTAGGTCCATATAAGGGTTATCTTCCACTATAGTCTTTCCTTTCTTGGTGCTATTTTGTGGGGGATAATTAGCTTCCCCCGTCATTGAATTATTAACAGTAATTGTTTTGTCATTTTTGAGGCTCTCTGAGTCCTAGACCAATAATTATTTTCATCTCCACAATCCAGGATACAAAAAACCCTTTATATTAGCTTCCTTTCAATTGAAAGGGGGTTTCACCCTTATCATCATCCTTTTACCTTTTCGACCGCTGAAGTTTAGTCACAAGATATTGGGATGATCAAAATATTCAATTTCCATCTCATTATTTAAATACTATATCTCATTGATGGTAGGGTCATCATTTCAAATCCTAAATGAGAGGATTAAACCATCCTAACTAAATATAGATGATTTCCCTTTATTTGTATTGGTTGGTTTGTGAACCCTGAATTCACCTTCTTCCTGAAATTATATTGGAATGTAAAAATACAATGTTTCCTACCAAGAGTTTATTTCATGCATATCTCTTATCTGTAAAATAATGTCTCTACAAACATGAGATTCACCCAATGAATAAGGTAATTCCTACCTATGCATCCCATAAGAACTATTTCCAGAGGTAACCTTAACATATACCTTCGACCGAAATTTATCAATAGAATTCCATTCATTTACCCGAGATTCATAGATCATTATATTATGAAAAACCCCATAATTTCTAACTATATTATTTTAAACCATAAAAAATCTTTCACTTTTTCATAATCATTAATCATATCAAAGAAAAAGTCATTGGCAGAAAACACAATTGTTTTTATCAGTGGGGAGCATAGATCAGCCTCAAATATAAACATAGAAAACAGACCAAATCTATCAATTTCATATTCATTATCAATAATTATGGGAACTACAAAAAATGAGGTAATTTTCCATAGGAGTTTTTCATTCTATAAGAATCAGCTTATTTCTTGGATTCGAATCCATAATTGAGTTACAATTTTTTGACATCAAGTGGACCAAACGATGGATCCCAATCACGAATTTTGAGAGCACCATGTTTTTGATTGAAAAATTCCATCCCTCAAGATTTTAATTTTATGTCCTAGAAAAAAATACAATGTGAGAAAACTTATTTCCCAATGATGTTAATAATGAGTCATCAAATCCACATATGTCTAGGGGCCACCTCTAAAGATCCGAAAAGATATTTTTAGGTTCAATGTCATGTTAATATACGTGATAAATAAAATATATATCACATTCATTGATCCTTTCTAATATAATAAACAAAAAATTCATCAACAAATTTTTTTTTCTCTTCTTCTTGATCTTGTGGGAAGCCAAATTGGGAGCCTATTCCAAACTCATTAAAAATGATTTTTTAAAACAAACTCATTATGCCAATCAAGATTTGAACCAATGGTGTATGCTTAAACAATCACCACTGGATTCCCCCTAACATCAGACGAGTTCAGTATTAAATGAATATCTAGAACCTATACATATGAGGCGCGTTTTATAGATTTTGGATCCCTATAAATAGTGTTCTTTATCATAGAGTGCGAGAATCCCAAATATGGTAGGAAATGAGAGGAACTAGGTTACCACCCTAAGTAAAATATTCTATCTATATTAACCTTGTATTTTCTCAAGGACATTTTTCATCCTCTGGTGGATTATTTTCCCTCCTAAATTTTTTATATTTTCCCTCTCCACCCATTTTGGTTTTCTTCTCCTGTAAATCCATTCACCATAGATCCTATATACTGACTTGGGGTTTCGGCAATTTCGACCAATTTAGTTCTCCTTATAGCTCCCAGAATGACTTTCTATCATCATTCTTAGTTATATTCATTCTTTCATGGCACCTACCATGCCAACATACATCACGGATGTCTTATTCCTCTACGGATCCCATCTACTGGATTGGGTTTTCCATAGTATCGACATTCGTTGTGTTTTTAAATTAGTTTTTAGTTTTTTTCAAATGGATGGGGTTCCTGATATTTTTCTAAATGTGACTTGAGTTGCGTGAACTACATTCAGGAATGTTCCTTTAATAGGAATCATACACGGGGTTCATGCATTCTGTGTGAATTGTATTAAGGATGCATGAACCTCTTTCATGCTACTTTCATAATTTCTAATTTAAAAAAAACATCACTATCAATAAATATAAATACATATTAGTTAAAAATCATTATTACGTATAAAATATCAATAAATATTATTAAATAATAATACATATTAATTAAAAAATCATCAATATGTATAAAATGTCAATAAATAATAATACATATTCATTCAAAAATCATTAATATGTATATGATATCAATAAATATAAATAAATAATAATAGATATTAATTAAATAATAAAAAATATTAATAATTGTGTTCATGAAAATTTTAATCATCTGGTCTAATTCTGCATGCACCGCATGATTTCTAGTAGATTTTATTCATTAATTTTTACAATAGAGCAATACATTCAAATTTATTTCCAACTGAATATGTTAATATCTTAATATGTTAATATGTTAATATATCCAATTTACATTACCAAACATTCATCCCATTCAACTCCCATGTATTAACAGGATTTAAATATGTTCAAGGGAAAATGGTATTAGTTAATGATTGAAAAATTTATCATGTATTATTTCACTCTAAATATATGTGATTCATACTAGGTCTAGAAAATAGTAGGATTTTATTTAGGAAACAATGTTTTCCTCTACCAATTGACCTTGATACAACATGAAATGAGAACACATGTACTTATCATCAAGGGTAATCCAATTTTGTTTTAAGATGAAGATATTAAATGAGATATGAACCCTTTATTAGAATAATTAACCTACAACTCATGCAATCACATTAAGAAAGTATATCAAAAACATTCATGTGAAATAAAAAGGATAATCGGCATTTGGGAACATCCATACGTTAACTTTTCTTATATAATTGATTAATTCCATTACAACCCATTTCTATTGAGTTTATTTTTTATTAACAAACTAAAAAAGATTTTAAAAAATATAACTCTTTCAATAACATGATCTTCTTAAACATTCTATATTTATGATATATTATTCTCAATGGTATATTAATTCTTGTAGTAATTTCATATTTCTTCATTTACCTATTATTTCCAATGATTTTCCATCGAGGATGCACTCTGTGTGTGGGTATGTATATCAATCTACCCCACATTCCCTCTTTCTAAAGGTGGGTGGCATCCATCGCTTCTTCAGAGACATTTTATCACTATTTGAAACAGGATGTTGGGATGTTTTCTCTCCCTCTGTTGATTCTTTCTTAGAAATCATCACTTATTCTAGGTCTCCCTCATAGATTTGAGTCATTGATCATTAATATCATTATCGGTGCCATGTCTTTATGGATTTGGGGTTATTATGCTACTTCTTTTTGGAAATTCCAAGGGGTCTTAAAAGGGAAGAAACCTTCGGTTAGAGTAGATGGTAACATCATGCATATCGGGGAATCTCTAGATGGGTGGACATTTGAAGAACTATATTCTTACTTATAAGAGGTCATATCAAGGGTCCAAAACCAGAGGCATCCTACCTTGGTTTTGGGGTATCTTATTTCGGAGGCATGTCTCGGAGGTATTGCTCAGCTTCCCATTTTTATCATGGGGTATAGTGCATGTTTAATGTCACGCGGAGACGGTTACACCAAATGTGTAGTTTCTGATGTTTTCCTCAGACATCCCATGTTTAAGATGGGGTAATCCATGAGTTTGAATTCTTATTGAGATGGATTGAGAGTGATCAGAACACCCCATGGAGACGAATCATATCGGTATATCCCTAGGAGGGATAACCTAATACGGCTACATGGTGGATGGATGGAAACACCCAAAAAGAGGAGACATAAGGTGGTGTGTCTCAAAAAGGGATGATTCCACACCATGAGGGTGGATCCAAAAATGGGGGCACCATATTCATTGAACAAGGCACCCAAAAAGAGAATAACATGGGAGGTGTGTCCCATAAAGGGAAGGTGTCACACCATGATGGTGTATACCGAAAAAGGAAGCACTAGATAAATGGATCAGAACACCCAAAAAGAGTAGACCTAGGTTAGTGTGTTCCCAAAAGGGATGATGTCATGCCATGAGGGTGGATCCGAAAAAGGGAAAAACAGATTGATGGATCAGAATGCCCAAAAATAGAAAAACCAGTTTGGTGTGCTCCAAAAAAGGATTATGTCACACCATGAGGGTAGATCCCAAAAATGGACCACTTAATGGATGGATTAGAACACTTGAAAAAGAAGGGATCCAAGGTGGTGTGTCCCAAAAAGGTATGTTGTCACACCATGAGGGTGGTATGGACACCACAAAGGGTGGATCAGAGAATAGTGGTTCCCAACAAATGGGACACCAATGTTTAACATTGGATGGGATTGAACAACATGGAGGATTCCTACGTAACCTGTATAGATGATAGGGATCAAACCCACATAGTTCAAATGGATGGTTGGTGTATTACACACTGAGATGGCCCAGGTGCTGCTAGGAGCAATCATATGGATGAATGGAATTATCTCACTCTGATGCGGTGGCACATGTAAGAATCAAGATGAATTGTGGATGACTTAATGAAGTGGATGGTGAATTATATGGAAAAATCGTGATGGTAACAGTAGTGTTGGGATTGCGCATTAGGTGTGATTCCTACGTATCCTTATGAATGGTAATAAATGTCCACATTAATTAGTGGGGCGATGTGACACCCAAAGACTAGGCCCATGAGAATAGAGCGCATGGATGGGGACATGAAGGGAATACAACCTCATGGTTAGGGCATGAGGATCCCAAAACACAAAGGCTATAAGGAGAGACTAGTATGGGTAATGGATGATGGGAATGAACCTTAGGTAGGCATCCTACATATCCCTGTGGCAGAGAATCATTGTCCACGTTGTTCAAGATGGTGAATATAATTGGGGTGTACACAAAGGAAAACGACCTAGAGACATGATAGGGATTACTTGTGGTTAGTGTCCCATTTTATGAGGGAATATTTTGGTGAGTATGGATTGAGGGTGGGGCCTATGCATGGTTAGCTTCCTGGGAACTGGTCTAACACCACTAAGGGGCATACCAAAGAAATGGGTCCCAATAAAGGGGACACCAAATTTTACTAGTGTTTGGGGTTGAACCTTGGGGTGGCTTCTTACAGACCCTATCTAAAAGATAGGGATCAAAACCCATGTTGTTATAAATAATATTGTTTAGAGTCTTGGGGGATGAAAGGGACATACAATCTAACATCATGTGTGATGAGGGTAAACCAACATGAAGTGGTCGGGACAGATGGGTGATGGTCCTGAACCTTAGGGGGGCATCCTACATACCATGATTGAAAAGGAAAAGGATAAAATACCATGTAGTTTAGAAAAAGGGGTATGGGAATACAGACTAATGCCACCCATAGAGGATGTCATGGTCACTATTTACTATAAGCTTACATGAGTTATGCTCGGGGTGAGAATTAAGGGGAAAAAACCAAATGATGATGGTGAAATGGTGCAACAATGAAGGTTGGTGGACATGGATTACACATGGAATCATACCATGTACCACTAAGAAGTGGCAATGATTCATGGGGTTTATACATGGAAGTAGAATGTGTTCCTCTATGGAGTGGAAATGGTGGAAGGGGCTAATGCATGGACATGGCCAGGGTGCCACTATGGAGGGGCAATGGTGGATGGATATTATGCATGGACATCTCATAAGTGATGCTATAGAGTGGAAATGGTTGATGGGGCTTACAATTGGAAGATGTATGTGTGCCATAATGAATCAACAATGGTGGATGGGTCTTACACAAGGATACTACCCAGGTGACACTATGGAGTGGCAATGGTGGATGGGGCTTACGCATATAATATTCCCGTAATCTCTTCCTCGTGTATGGCCATGAGGGAATCCCAACTCACTTGTGGGTTATGGAATATAATTGGGGCCTACACCTATGCACTAGTGAACAAGCGATATAACACTAAGGGTGTTGGAATCAGTCCAAACAAAGGGGGATGAAATGTATGAATCATATGACCATCATTCAGAACATAATGACAAAGACATGATGAAGGGTGATAACTACTATCCATATTCAAAATGAAACATCCACATTTCATTATCCCAAGATGGTAAAAACAAAATGGGGCCAACAACTAACCGTATTTGAAATGCGGGGCAAAACTAAAAGTGTCATCCAATGTATTTGGGGGTGTTGGACAAGAATGGTAGGTGATCTAAAGCGGTATGGGACCAGGCCATTATGAGGTCCCTTCAGACATGAAAAAAGATGAAGATTTGAATGAAGGACACATAAATCATGGGATGGAGTGGTGTAATTCTCGAACAAATTACAAGGTTCTTGAAATTACACCACTATAATCATGGTAGGAGGCATCTTATTCATGTCACATAAGGCATATCTTATTTGGAACAATAGGAATCCTATTATTGAATTATATGTAATATTATATTATAATTTCATGTAGTCAATAATATTAGTCATAAGGAACCTAATAGTGGATGGTGCGGGACATATGCTAGAGCTGCCCTTTCTGGTTGAACCTGGTATAAGAGTCGGGTGATGGGGTTTGGAGGAGTTGATTGAAAAATAGTTTGACTCAAGGAACTCATGGAATGGATGATGGGGATCTCAACTCATGAAATATGAAAGGGACCAAGAAGAATATGTCGACTCAAGTTATTTCAAGGAGTGTGGGGGAGTATCTCAAATTATGGTATTCAATTGTTGGAAGGTTGGTGTGTAAGGTAAAATGTCGGAGACATGACCAAAAATGTTTGCGGTGTGACTCTCAATTTTGTATTGGGTTCTTTGATAGTAGAGAGGGGTCCAACCTAGAGTTTAGGGACTATATCCCAGCATTGAGCTTGACTGGGGGTGAAGGGGTGCAGCCCCCCCCCCATAGTATGGGGCTGGGGGTACATTCTTGGGAATTGGTGCACATAATATGTCCTACCCACATGTTGTGATATGTGCATGATTGGGTTGTGCGGCACAAGTGCATGCAAGATGGGGACATTGGCACTATTGCGTACAAAATTTATGTTTTAGAATGAAATATTGGATGTAGTAAGTGCGTGATTTGAATCAAAAATTCATGAATGGAATCATGTTTCAATAAGTGATCTTTAACACACATGACTAATGATGAAAATGGATTGGGTGAAGATCAATCCCCTATGGGACCTCGCGAAGGCGGACCCATATGGTACCTGTCACACAAGATCTCATGTGGAATGTTCCATTATTCTATACATGTGTGAAAGAGGAGGTCTTATGCATATCAGAGCAATGGACGACCATTTAATAGTTACCATGAGGGGAGGGGTGAACATGTTTTTATAGGTGAAATGCTAAGTGGGGGAACATAAAATTCCAGGTGCGGAAGAGATCTTCCATGCACCCTGTGGTGGTTTCATGGACAAAGGTGTGTTTGAAGACGCATTGTGTGCGTAAGAATCTTGAGAGAAGATGAAAATATTGTTCTCACATCTCAAAACATGTGTGCACATTATTTATCAATTTTACTTGGACTTCACAGAACATTCCCATAAATATCAAAACTTTTGTGCAGCTTATATAGATTTTTCTCATGTGGTCGGGGAAGAATATAACATCGATTTTGGAGCGTAAAATGATTTTGCAATAGGTTGCATACAAATTTTTTTTATTGTGAACAAGATTTCTTTATTGCATGAAAAACATCCATTCTTTCATGCCAAAGTTCCAGTCTTGGTGTAAAATCCATATATTTCCCCAGAATCATTTTGGATGACCATTTTCTGTACTCAGAATTCGAATGACCATAACTTCTGATCCATTACTCTATTTTGTCTCCTCAAAAAGTTAAATCGATGCTTTCAAAACAAGCTACGCTACAATATAATGTTTGGTAGTATTCAATGATTTAAATGGGAACTTTTTCTAGTGACAAACCCTTTCGATCAAGGGAAATCCATATAAATATCTTTATAATGGTGGATCACTTGAATAATGATTTTCAAGATGTTCTAATAGAGAAAATACACTATAATTCATCTTCAACTTATTAAATTCCTGATTTGAAAAAATATATAACTTCACCAAGAATGGTCTTATTCTAAATAATTATTCTTCAAAAATCCAAAAATATAATAACAAAACTATGATATCTTCTTTGTACTTATTTTTCTTTGATATGTTAACACATTCTTAAAATTCTTCAATCATGACCCTCTTTTCATACATATGTTTTAATACCAATTGATTAATCATTAAAGGATGATAAATTATTTATATTTTTGATCAAGAATTAATTTCACGAACTGCTTCTCATGTTATCCCCATGTAAAGTTGGTTCACCATCAATTCCTTATATCATAAGAATAGATAAATTAAATAATTATTAAGGAAATATGATGGATCTTACATACTTTTTAATGCGAATAGGAAGGTTGATTTTTTTCAATGATGTTGGTCTAATTCTACTAGTATTCATGATTTCATAACTGAACATCTATTATGAATTATATTTGTGTAGAAAGGATCTCTTAACTATTACATTATGATTTTGATGGAGATTTGGTTTCTTTATTATCCTTCATGGATGGTGAAATCATAACTCTATTAAGGATTTTTTTTATTCTAGAATCATTTCAAATCAATCATTTTCATAATTTACATAATTTTATCACATGATGGAGGTATTTTAACCTTAAAATCCTCCAGTGATGATTGTGAACTAGTAGAAACTATGTCCCTTTATAATGTCTGAATATGTATCTTCTCAAAATTGTCCAAATGAACATATCATTTCATACATCTCATATTTTTGTTTTTCTGATCTTCAATCATAATCAATTACTCTTTTGAAATATCTATTATTCATTCCATTTGTTCTTCATGTACCATTTTTTTAATAAAGAATCATGTTCCATGATGTTCTTGGATTTTACATCAAAATTTAAATCATTGAAATCAATAATATTTTTCAATATTTATTCATTTTCAAGGATCATTTCATCCAGAGTCTTTTTTTCTAAATAATTAATATTATTAGTATTTATTAATTAATTTATGAATATTATTTATTATACATATATAGATAATAATATAAACTATTATTATTAATATCAAATGAATTATTATTTATTTTAGTAGATAATATGATTCTAGTATGCCAATTATATAAAATAGAACAGAACGTTGTAAATAAGAATAGTAAGACAAATAAAACATTTATCACAAATCTAATCTCAACCTCATCTACACCTATGGTGGGGATTCTCCTTTTTCCCACATCTAGGAGTATACTGGATGCATCCACAAAGTATATGTCTGTGTCTCCACTCTGGCATATGCTACTAAAGTATATCATCATCAATATCCACCTAAACATCCTCCTATGTAACAAGCGATGGACATACAGCCTCCAAGCCTATACCCTATACAGCCTATAAGGATAGTGGATGATGACTAGAACTCTCACCACATGTGATGAAGATGGATGATGTGATATGGATGTCTTCATAGAAGGGAGTAAAAATGTATCCATGTCAGTCTAGTAAACATCAATATTTTCCTCTGCCTGTGACTGAGAATCTGGAGGAGCATCTGACTGATCATGATGAACACCCTCCTCTTGCAGAACAACATCATCTAATTAATCATGATGAACACCATCCTCTTATAGAATAGTAGCATCCATAATAGGGTCATCACCATAAGGTACATCTATATCAGGATCACTAAGCTCTGCATCCTCAACATTATGTGGTGTAAATAATGATAATTCCATTTTAAATATCATTAATAGAATGAAGCAACTCTTCCATAGGGCTGTGAAAATATTTTTTGTCAAATGAACCAATATCTATTTGATTATACATGTTTTGTATAAGACTGATATGATAATCTTGAAAACAAATAAACCATTGATACTAAGTGTTAATAAAAAATATGTTTAACAGTGCAAATAATAATTTATACCAAATGATTGAAGACCCATTTATGTCATTTCTGAAGTTTGATTGGGGACCTGTAGTACCAGAACACAAAATCATGTAGATCTAATAAAGGAAAATGAATTTTCCCCGCCCCTCATAACCATAACTCCTATCGTTTTCCCCATAGATCAATATTTGTGGCATGGTATTTCCTCCAACAATGTATCTACTCTTGAAAATATTTCAGGAATGATGTGAAGATAACTGACTAGATGGTTCAATAATAGGATGAATGAATCTGAAATTCCTCATAAACATGTTTTTCTAATTCCACTCTAATATAATAAAATGAATCAATGGAACCACAAAAGATCCAGTTGAAATCATCGTCGAACAATAAGGTGGAAGAGTCTGGATGATTTCATATGAATATTTCATCCATGTAATATGAAATAAAAATGAATAATCAATTAGTAAATGAAGAGATGTACAATAAAGAATAAATATTTAACAATATAAATAATAATCACTTATATCATCTAGTCAAATGTTATCTTGTATAAGTCTGTAGATGTGGACATCCAATTTGGAGAAATATGAATGTTGATGCGACTGACTCCACTAGTAGATAACATTGTTATCGATACATTACATAATAGAACGTTATACAGTTATGATAATCATTAGAAGGAATAAATAACAAACCATCATCCATGCTAATCCTCTCCTAAAATATCTACAAGCAATGGTGCACACACATGTGGAGTTAAACGAAGGATGTGCTCCCATACCCACATAAGATATAAAAAATTAGTGGATTTGTCATCAAAAACCATACCACTAATCAGCCTCAAAATATACGCACCTAAAAATCACAACATGGTGATCTTTTCAGCATCCTCTGTTGGATGTGTGATGTTAGGTCTAACTAGTTAATGTGTAATCATCCACTGATGATGGACCTACCATCATCATGGATCTTTATGCCGAGTAATCTATGAAAAAGATCAAACAAATCTTCTCTAACTCGGGCTATCATATTTTCATCGTGGATGGGTAGGCCCTACACAATGGACACATCCTGTAGGGAAATAGTAATCCACCCTCTCTAAAATGGAACTTATGTTACTTTTGCCTCTATCTATCAACAAGTGCATCAATGAGATGAGGATCATAAAAATATGAATATTTATATCACTACTCCATAGAATCCAACATGAAAAACATGGGGGATGATAGTAAGAGGTGGGGGTGCATGATTGAAATGTTGAGATCTATGTACACTCAAAGGACGCACAAGACATCCCTCTAAAACCAACATTAAACTTGAATATCCTTGGATGATGGAAATGGAAGACATTCCTCCTACACAAATGATATCATCATTAGTACACAAATGATATCATCATTAGTTTTTTATAGTGATTTCAATAAAAATTGAAATCATTTATCATAAAAAACATTAGCATGAAAAATATGGTTGAAAACATATGTTGGTGGTGTTGTTGTATTTGGTTATGAATTTCTTATTTTATTGATCTGCAATGATGGTTTATTTATTAAATATTTTATATATAAATATATAGTGAAGAAAACCTATATTGAACATGTGGAATCATGATATTTGGATTTCTATTGTAATTTAATTTTGTTAATTTTTTTAGTATCTCAAAATTCATTATGATATAATCCCTAAATGAATCAAACAAAAATTAAAACATGTCATAAATGGAGAAAGTTATAAAAAAGATTCATAATTGAAATTTCCACATACAAAATAGAATACAAACATTAATGATGAAATAAACAGACATGTTCAGGGATTAAGGGATGTGGAGATCTATCCTACCACTCGGGTACATTTTTTATAAGTATGTCCTTCTGCGTGAAAAATATTGTATCATAGTCCCCCTCCTTGTTGCTAAGTTCAATCCATCTCATTTATGATTCAACTAAACTTTGGTCTTCGTAGGGGGTGCAACCTTGTAGTATAAAGCCAATAATTTATGAAAACACATAAATTGAATAAAATATAAATGAAAACAAAACCATATTACGAAACCTGGAAATATCAAGGATGATAGTCA
Organism: Viscum album; assembly: GCA_963277665.1. Classification (NCBI taxonomy): domain Eukaryota; kingdom Viridiplantae; phylum Streptophyta; class Magnoliopsida; order Santalales; family Viscaceae; genus Viscum; species Viscum album. The sequence goes on from OY728142.1 coordinate 819,789,400, forward strand.
TCTGATCAATAGACAATGAGGTTGAATAAATGTCACCAATAGGAATCCAATATACACTATAACGGTTAACCAAATTATTCATGTGATACAGCAGGTCAACATAGGTCTCCCATTATATATTTACTAATTCACAAGGTGTAATAACATGTGAATGTGGATATCTCAATGCTTGAATGTTACCTTAATCATTGTACTTATTATCTAATATCACCACAAGCACTCAACCACTACTGCATGTATCAGGTTCATAGCACTATCTTACCTAAAATCTACTCTTTTCCCTATAAAAGGATAAAACAATCCATCTGTAAGCCTCATTCAATATCTGATCAATATCACTTTTGAAATGTTGATTAAAACAAATTTTGTTTTCATTCCTCTCATAGGGATTTTGTGATCGGTCATCAATGTAGTGAACTCATATTAAAAATTCCTCTTGCACTAAAGCTATGATAGGGAGGTTTCGCACAACCTTAAGGACCCCATTTATAAAATCCATTATATTGGTGGTCATATGTTCATATCTCCTACCACCATCATATGAAAACATCCATATTTCTATTGAAATGTGTATTATATATTCATACACATCTTCAATAGTACATATAATCCTTTCAATGCATCAATTGTGTTGGACATGGTGAATTAAAACCATCATTTGTTTTACTTTTTGATGACTTATATTCATTATTTTGAATATTAAAAAATTCCATATCACATCATGATTGTTCTTATGTATAGCATTGTATGTGATAATGTCCTAAGAGTAACTGTCACCCTAAATGGTCATTGTAGATTTCTATTCTGCTGAGAACTCAGACGTTCCATGACATTATTCATGAATATATGTTCTATAGCCATGTTATATCACTTTAGGGACACAAATTATATAGGCTATCAAGGGTGGAGACTCATTGGACTTTTAAGAAACCTTCTCATGGTGTATGCCCTTGGTAATGTCTAGGAGAAATTATGAAAACAATTTTCACCAGTAGGAAATCCACATTTCGACATGTCATTGAATTTTTTTATCTTCATATGTGTGTATTGGTCAATAGACATTAATATTATCACTAATATGTAGTATGATTTTCATGCATTGATGTATGGACAAAAACCATGACGTTAGATGTTCGCAGTAATGTAGGATATGTTGACTGCGTCATGAGTAATATTGAATTAATGAATAATGTGAGAAATGATTTATCCATTATATTCATTAACAAAAGATAATATCTTAGTCACTTTGATGTAAATGATATATCCTAAATTAATCCATGTCTATGGTGATCAATAGGATTTTTATATTTTTATAAATTCATATAATGAGATATCGAGCATATAGGTTGATGGAACTTGCATGCAACTTGTTTGACTAGAGATATTGTGATAAGGTGATTATATTACATGGAAAGTGTTATTTTGAAGAGAAATTTCATTATGACATTAACTTCATTATCTATGGGTTTCTTGGATTGATGCTAGATGCTAACCTTTTCTTTAGGAAGGTTCACCTAATGAAACTGAGAAAGAGGCCTAGAGGGTCACACACTAAGGGTTTCTAAAATCTCAAAAAAATAATTTATTATTTAACAAGTTGAATAAATATTATTCTTGGTTGTGGTTTAATAATTATTTATGTATGCCTAATCATATTTATCTCATCACTAGTTTATTTGAGAGAATATTTTGTTGGTGAAATAATTAATAAATATTTATTTTCTTTTTATTAAATTTAATATTTATTAATTTTTTTGGATAATAATACTATGAAATTTATTTAGTAAATAAATAGTCATTATTCAAGGCATGGTAAATATTGAGGAGGATTTTTGGGCTGAGTTTACAGGTCTGGTGAGAAATAATAATATTAAATAGTATTTGATTAAATATAACTTTTACAATAAGAACATGTCCATAAATAAAAATATTGATGTTATTATTTGACATGTGGATATCACTTGGTTTAATAAAATAATTAAGGTACTTGTGAAAATTATTTTTTATTTCCTTAGTGAAATAAATGCCCAGTTATATTATTATCTCGTTCACCAAGCAATGTGATGTTTACATTATTTTGGATAAAACCTACCTATCATAGAGAGTTGTTTCCTCTACAAGAAAGCTCTCATGAACAAGAGAGATCATCCACCACCTGATCAAGTAGAATTCATTGGATGAAGTTCTCAAGGAAACCAATGGAATATGATGCAAGCACAAGGATATTCTGTGATATCACCCAAAGAATCCTTCAGTGACATCAGAGGATTCGTGGAGCAGGTGTGGATCAATTCTAGAGGAGATCTACCTTTGATATATAAAACACAATTAAAGATATCATCATGTAGCTGGTTGGACTCATCAATGAATAATAAATCATCTTTGAGGTAATTATTAATTAATTATAAACAAAATATGTTGACTATATCTCTTGGTTCCAGGTTTCTCTTCCTTGTTTCTCTTTCTTTAATTCCATTTTGTGGATCATGACATTCATCTTCACATAGATCCTGGATTGTTCATTGAATATGGAATACATTAATGTTGGGCACCATCCCTCCCATGCTTCCATTTCTCTTGGAACCTACAAGTGGTATCAGAGCAGAATATTATTGTATATAATTATTTAACAATCATGGGTGATTTTTTCAATCTGAATTTAGTTTTTCTATTCAATTTTAATCATTATGTTTTAATATGGATGATAAGATCTATTTTCCCCTATCATTTCTCCCATATATAATAAAATCAATGAATTTTATGATTAAAAATATATCAAGAATCTCATCCGAAGGTGGAAAAGATTATTTCTAGGTAACACATTAATACACACCATGTAATCGGAATTACAAGTTGTGTAGTTGTGTTCAATGCATCATAAGTAGTTTAGAAATTACATAACCCATGTGAATTAATGTCATGCAGTGTAGTTTAATCTTAGACCATGTGTTGACCATGATATATTGGAGCCCGTTAAGCCAGACTATATGCCATGTGGCCTACTAAACATAGCATTTACCCCCTTTTAGTTCAAGGTCTGTCTATTTATTCCATACATGATGTACTCGATAGGTGACCATCTGACATGGATTTAACATAGAGTGTGGACCATCTGAAAAGCCATATACTCAAATATTTCTAATTTACAAGTCACATGTCAAGTTCCTATGCATGTACTTTGGATCTATGATAAAAAAAATGTACACACTTTGTAAATTCGATCTACATGTCGTGTACTTTTACCTGTTACTTAGATTTATAATTTATTATGTTATGTAACCCTTGTGACATTTACTTTATTGTGGGTATAAAGCTAGGATGTTCCATTTGAAAATCTTTTATATGTGTGTGTCTGTGTGTGTGTGTGTTTTACTCACATATGCATCATATTCAAGAGCTTCACATCATATATGAGTTTTATTATAGTTATTATTCTATGTACATACTATATGTCACAAAGAACAATGTGCATACAAGTATAATACTTGTTGGGTAGTTTTGGATGGGTATTCATGGGTTTACCTCCAAGTTACATGTTATGTACATAGTTAATTAAAAATGAATTTATTAATTTGTTTAAAATTATAATAGATGATAATCTCAAGGAAATTTAAAAAAGGATTCAGATAAAATGATTTATTAATAAAATGTAAAAATTAATAGATTTTAGCATATAAAATTTGAATGATTAAAGAACTGAATGCTAGTTATATTACTTGTGTAATTCGTTGCATGCATGTGGATGATCATGATCTAGACCATACCATTGAATGTTATTGGTTTTATTTTAATTTATTATTAAATGAAATTGTTGTCATGTGAACCTTCTATCTTCATTAATATGTAGAGCATGAATGCCCTTGGTTTTTTATGTAAACCCCCTATTACTCCTCACAAGTGTGTGATTAATGGAGCTCCCAAGCTAGTAAAGGTGGTTCAAGTTATAAGCCAAGAAGAAACCAATCCAAGGAGATACAATGGTGGATAGGTGGAAAGATATAAACACAATCCATAAATGGTTCAAGGTGTATCTTCCCTTGTCTAGAAGTTAGTTTATCAACCTCTATAGGAACTAACTTATAGGACAAGATCATGATCATAACCTTTATTTTAATTCTATTTGTTGCATGGTTATTTCGTTATTTTTTTTCATTATCACATAACTAATGAACTAACAAGAATGAAAATATAAAACTAAAATAAACTGGTGTATATGTAAATATAATCTAAATAAATTTTAATCACATAAGTAACCCACTTAATATTAAAAATCATGTGAAAATATAATAATTGGAAATTTACTCATAAAGAATAAGATGAATCAGTAAAATATTAATTTGGTATAGCCTTCCATGACTATAGTTAAAATCAAATCATAGTTCAAAGTGTTTAACCTACCAATGTTGGGGTGATTTAAATTATAAGATAATTTTAATTTGAATATTTAGGTTGAATTGTCATGGTTGACATCAAGGGTTGACTAACCAAGTTAAACATGGTGTAACTATGAGGAAGAGGTTAAGGAAATATAAATGAATGATTTCAGGATTGGGGAGTACACTCAACGGATCAAGGAACTCTGAGTTAATGTAGCTGGGATTTGTAAAGCCTACTAAAAACCATTATATTTTCATGACCAACCATATTTTGGGTAATGATAAGGGAATATGGATCCTTGCCACTATAATATCCAAGAAATCAGATATTCTAATAACAATAGTGTGGAATATTGGGTCCCGATAAAATAATGGGAGACTAATAATTATTTATTTATTTTTTCTAATTTTATAAATATAAATTACTAAAATCTGAACATCTTATTTGTATAAACAACCTAAAAATGACATCAAACATATCATTTTGATCCATACATTGGAAGGGAAACATTCTCACATGCACATATTTCTGGAGTTTAAAAGGAGCATACATGTCATCCTTCGCAATGAAAATAAAACTATATGTGCTGGAAGAACCTTTACCAGTTTCCCATGGATATGATGTGAGTGATTAAGATCTCTCTTTTTATGAGAAACATTTGAATGATGCTACAGATGTTTAGTGTTTCATGTTATAATCCAAGTCTAATGAGCTATTGAAGAAACATGTGGAAATTAATGCTTATATCATGATGTCTCTCCTTTAGGATCACAATAAAGGGAATAAGATAAAAGAGAGGCATGGGATCTACAAAGATTTGTTCATGACTAAGAATGGAGATTATGCACGTGGTAGGCCTCATGTGGTCAATATTATCGGCTACATTGGGAATCTGGGCATCATGGAGATTAAATTCCAGGATGAGTTTCATACAGATCTTATAATTTAATCACTTCCCTATACCTTCTATATTTTTATTGTGAATTAAAATATGAAAAATAATTAGAAGAGTCTATTAGAGTATCTAACCATTATTTGCTAAGTGGATAATGACATGGGGCATGACAAACCTGCAGTCCTTATATTGAATAGAAAGATGATGGACAAGGAAAAGGTCCCTAAGACTTATAAATAGTCTAAATCCCCCGAGCCCGATCTCACTAAGAAGAAGACGATCCAAATGTAAGACAAGGAAAAGTTCGAAATATGTTTTTCATATGTAAATTTATGCCACTAGAATAGGAACTAAACACATGGTAAATGGGAATTCAATGGTGTGTTCGTTATCAAGTAAAATCTTTCCATTTCTACACATTAGGTATTAGATATAAATTATTGTGCTCACATATATATTCAAATGTAAGAACAAAGTAGATTTCAAAAAAAATGATAAAGGAGAGGTGGATCTATGAGCTTTTAATGGTGCACTGATGGAATCTATTTCAATTTCTTACTACCACCATTCATTCACAATGGGAATGATTTTAGTTTTAAATGATTATTATTATGTACCTACTATTACCAAAAACAAAATTTTTGTTACAAGTTTAGATATAGATAAGATTATATTCTTGTTTAGAAATAATTTTTTTATAAGGACAACATATGTTATGGTAGGACACATTTAAATAACAGTCTATATGTATTATATTATGAAAACCAATTTTTGGAAATCGATAACGAATCAGGTTCACATGACACTTATAATACCCTATTGTGGAATCAATGACTTGGTCATGTATATGATAAGAGTTTGACAAAGCTCTTTCAAGATGAATATTTAGACTATTCTGAGCTAAAAGTATTTGATAGATTTCATTCTTTTATACAAGGGGAAATGACCAAACGACCATTCGGTGGACTGGGTGGAAGGGACACAGAGCTTCTAGGATTGGTACACACTGATGTGTGTGGACCATTTCTAGTATAATATAGAGAAGGATTTTCATGCCTCATAACTTTTACTAAATAATTTAGTAGTTATTGATATATCTAATTAATGAGGTATAAGTATGATTCCTTTGAAAAATTAATGGAATTCAAGAATGAAGCATGAAATCAACATGGTATAAAGATAAAGAATCATAGATCAGATGAAGGTGGAAAATATATTAACCAAGTGTTCATCGACATTCTATGGGAGTTTGAGATTCTATCTCAACTCACTCCACCTTATACATCATAGTGTAATGGTTTTAGTGAGATGAGGAACCGTACCTTGTTTGACATGGAATGTTTGATGATGGTTCATGCATATCTTCAATTATCCTTTTGGGGATATGAATTAAAAACTACAGAATATACATTAAAAAATTACCAAACAGTGTAAAAAATGGAATTCCCTTTGAGATATGGGGTGGAGAGAAACACATTTTATCACATACACATGTATGATGATGCATGTTGTTTCATAAGGACTTCTTAGGTAACAAACAAGAACCCTGAAGTAAGAAGTGTATCTTTTTTGGGTATCCTAAGGATCCAAAGGGATACTACATATACAAACCCTTAGAGAAGAAATTGAATGTCACCAGACAAGCCGTATTTTTTTAAATGAGAACATCCTCAAAAAAGGGTAGTGGGAGAAAGATTGACTTCAATGAAGTTGATTCTAATGATACACATGAGATGGTATAGAAACATGTTCCACAGGTCCCCATGGAAGAAGTAGTTACTCAAACATATGTAATTCATAAGAGTGTGTGGGATGTAAGAGAACCCAAGAGATATGGTTTTCTAGTCACTAATTATGGTGACTCATTATTGGCAGACAATGATGAAACTATCTCATACAAGGAAGAAGTAGAGAGCTCAGAAGCTACAATATGGATATAAGTTAAGATTTTTAAGATGAATTCCATGTATACAGACCATGTTTGGGTTTTGGTAGATGCACCAACTGATGTAAATCATGTTGGGTGTAAATGGTAATTTAAGAGGAAATTGTACATGGATGGTAATGTAAGTACCTATAAAGTAATGTTAGTGGATAATGGGTTTCAACATCTCCATAGAATTGACTATGATGAAACATTTTCACCAGTTTACATTTTTTAATCCATTAGAGTATTATTTTCCATAGCATCATACCATGAATATGAAATTTTTAAAATGGATGTCAAAACTTCATTCCTTAATGGGATCTGTAAGGAACATGGCTATATAACACAACCAGAAGGGTTTGTGACACCATGTTATTCAAAAAGTTTTTACAAGTTGTAGAGACCCGGTGATGGATTGAAGAAAGAAACTACACCATGGAACATTTGATTTGATGAATGCATATTAGAATTATGATTCATTAAGAATGAGTGTGATCCATGTGTTCAAAAAAAATAGTGGGAATGTCGTTCTTATACAAGTTTTATATGTTCAAGACATATTAGTTATAGTAAATGACGTACCAGTCTTACAATAAATTAAGGTCTTCTTGAAAAAATTCTTCTCCATGAAGGACTGAGGAGAAGCAGCCTACATTATAGGGATCAATATCATTTGTGATAGATCCAAGTGTCTTCTTGGATAAATCAAAGTACATATATTGATTAGATAATAAATAGATTTGGAATGGAATTATCTAAGTGGGGATTGGTTCCAGTGTCACATGGTTTACATATTTCTATAAAATGTTTTCCCAAACACAACCGTAGAAATATAGAATAAGTTAGATACCATACTCTTCAGTGATAAGATCAATCATATATTCCATGTGATATAATTGACTTGATGTTTCATATTCATTGAGCATGGTAGGAAAATATCAAGCAGATCTAGGAGAACAGAATTGGACTTCTATTTATACAATCCTTAAGTATCTGAGAATAAATAAGGATATGTTCCTTGATTATAGAGGAGACATGGATGTTGTCATCAGATGGAAAGGTAATGTTGGTTTTCAGATAGATCATATGATATGAAGTCATAATCAGGTTATGTTTTATTTATCAATGGAGGAGCTGTGTGGTGGAAGATTTTAAATAAGCAAGTTTAATTGATTCTATAGTGGAGTTGAGGTACATAGAGGCTTATAATGTAGCCAAGGAAACCATTTAGATTCAGAACCTTGTATAGTATGTTGGTGTCGTACCTTGAAGTTAATACCCTATAACATTGTATTGTGATAATAATTCAATGGGGGGTCTTGTAAAAGAGACAAGTTCACATCAATGGACAAAGCACATACATTGGAATTATAAACTATTAAGTTATTTTTATCAAACGGGTGAAGTTACAGTGAGAAGAGTATCCTTGAAAGATAACATTAATGACTCCTTGACTAAAGGAATCTCTCAACAAATGCATGAGTATAATGTGAGAGATAGTGGAATGAATGTCATTAGAAATTAGATCTAGTTCCAGCGGAAGTTTATTGGATTGGGTGCCCTAGAACAAAATGTTTTTTTACTTTATGATAACTTATATTCATGTTTTTGAATATTAATAAATTCTTTATCACATCATGATTATTCTTCGATGTAACATTGAATGTGATAATGTCCTAAGAGTAATGATCACACTAAAAGGTCATAGTGGATCTGCACTATGATGAGAACCCATAAGTGCTATTATACAATTCATGAATACATATTCTATAGTAGGATGATATCATTTGAGAGACACAAATGATACAGGCTATTAGGGGTGCAGACTCAAAGGATATTCAGGGAACATCTCATGGTGTACGACCTTGGAAATGTCTTGGAGGATATTATGAGAACTAGAAACGCTAGTAAGAAATCCAAATTTCTATGTTTCATTAGATGTTCCTTTTTACAGACATTTGTATTGTTCCTTAAATGTTAAAATTATTATTAATCAATATTATGAGTCACGCACATAGATGTATTGAAAAAAACTGTAAGGATGGATGTTCGCGGTGAGGTAGGATATGTTGGGTGTTTGAAGAGTAATATTTCATTAATGAATAATGAGATAAATTATTTATCCCTTTTGTTCTTCAATGGAAGATAATATCTCAATCCCTTTAATGAAAATTATATCACTTAAAATATTCCCCAACCATGGTGATAAATAGTAATGTTCTATTTATAGAATGTCACATAAAGTTAAATTGAGCATATAGTTTGATGGAACTGGAATGCAACCTGGTTCATAAGAGATATTGTAAAAAATTGTATTATATTACACGGTATATATTCGTATGAGGTGACATGTTGTTTCTAAATTAACTTATATCTCTATGGGTTCCTTGGAATGTTTCTAGAAGCTAACCATGGACTTAAGGCGGGTTCACCTAATGCCACTGTGAAAGAGGCCTAGAGGGTCACAAAATAAGTGTGTCCATAATATGAGTTAAATATTATATTATTTAACAAATTGATTAAATATTATTCTTAGTCATGGTTTAATAGATATTCATGTTTACCTGGTCACATTTATTACCTCACTAGTTATTTGAGAGAAAATTTTGTGGGTGGAATAATTAAAAAATATTTATTTTTAATTTAGTAAATATAAAATCTATTTATTTATTGGAGAATAATGAAATGGTATTTATTTAATAAATAAATGGTCATCATTCATGGAGTGATAAAATATTGAGGAGTATGGGTGGACCAAAATTATGGGTCTAGTGAGAAATAATAATATTAAATATAAATGGATTAAATATAACTTGTATATTAAGCACAAGTCAAGAAATAATAATATTTATGATATTAATTACATGGTGGTTTCATTAGGTTTAATAAAATAATTAAGGAACATGTGAAAAATATTTATTACTACCCCAGTGAAATAAATGGATGATTATATTATTTTATCATTATCCAAGTGACGTGATCTATTTTGTGCAAAAAAAATTGGTGAAATCATCTCATGCCTAGAGAGTTATTCCCCCTATATGAATGATCTCAAGAATGAGAGATATCCTCCTCCACCAGATTTAAAAAAACTTTGGAATCAACTCTTAGGGAAATCAAAGGTAGATGATAAAAGCACCGAGATCTTTTGTTCTATCACCCAGAGACACCTTCGGCGATGTATATAGATTCGTGGAGCAGGTGCGGATCACTGTTAAAGGATATCTACCCCTGATCTCTACAAGCCAACGAAAAAGCACTACATATCAGTGGATGGATGTATCAATAACGAAAGAATCACCATAGAGGTAATTATTAATCAATTATATTAATTATAAACAAAATATCATGACCTTCTCTCTTTGTTTTGGGTTTTTACTCCCTTTTCCATTTTATTTGATTCAATTTTGTGGATCACAGAGTTCATCATCACATAGATCACAGATTGTTCATTGAATATGGAAAAAATTAATATTGGGCACCATCTCTCCCATGCTTCAACTATGCCCAAAACCTAGAGATCAATCCTTTCTTATTAGGGATCATATATTGAAACCATAAGATAATAATTTATTAAAATGGATATTGAATTTTCCAAAAAAAAATATGTTTAAAAAAATACCCAACTTTAGGATTGCATTATTTATTGCCTCAAATAAATAATTCTTGTGCACATTAATTGAAATATGTCCAATGAAATATCGATAAAAATTATTCAGCTCAGTCCATGACACCCAATCACTATTTATAGCCTCTATAATCCCTCGATGAAAATCAGATATTCAACACGCGCCCTGGTTTTGGGTGACATGAATGTGTACACATTCCGAAAACTAGATACATTATTCAAAATTCTATATTTCAAAAATAGAAAATGAAATTTTTAGAGGATCATGATTTATATCTTGTGTGTTAGAAGTGAGTATAATGCATGTATACATACAATAAAGGAAAGTTCCATCGACCTGAATGATTTTTTTTACAATGGGGAAAGCAACAATGTATGGCCTGAAATCCCAAAAATATATATTTAATGTCACATTTGATCGATTGAATTGGTGTCTAGAGAAAACTAAATCAATATAGTCCAAATGATAAAAAAAATATTTTTAAGAGACAATAATTCTATTGGTTGTGGAATCATTTCATAAGATACTCTCCAATCACCATACACTTTTACAATTGCCTTCTGTTTTTCATTCACAGAATTGTTGTAGGATATATTATAGTTAAACAACTGTTAAATTCATTCATGGACAATGTAAATAGGAACATCCTGACATGTTCATGTCATCTCAACATTAGCAATTGATATAAAATATAAATCAAGGTAATAGACATCCCGTGAGAAGATTGGATACACAAAAGTGTATGAGACTTCCAATTTGGATATATTCCAACATGAAAAAAAATTATCATATATTTACCTTAATCAGAATTTATATTCTGGACAATACATTCCACAATGAATGAGATATTTTTTCTTCATGGACTCATTAACCACAAATGTGAAATTTTACTCTATGTGGTATTTTTTTTATCACAGTTTTTATGGAATGTTTACTTTTAACTCCTACCAAACATAGATTGTGTTATCTTGTGATGTAGATCTATTCCCTATAATTCTAGGGATATCAGAAGCTGTTGTAATGATTCCCAATCAAAATGTTTTCACACAGCATTCCTTCAACTAATGAATTCAATACTGAAAGATGATTACCAATAACTATTGGATGTCATGGATTCCTGACTCTCATAGGATCCTCATAAGGTTCATTCCACACATCACCATATCATGGATGTTTGTCTCTCAAAGGAACCTCATAAGGTTCATTCCCTACATCACCCTCACCCACATCATCTCCAGATTCCTCAATAGACTCTTCATCATTAGATAAACATTCATTCACTATATCATCAGTACACAAAGGGTTGTCATCTATATTTTCATCCAAATTATGATCACCTTATTTATAATTTGTTTCTATCACAAGATTCCTATGAGAAGGAGGAAATGAATAATACTATTGTGAAGGACCAACTTCTACAGTGCTCACAAAACATGGTTCTATAGTAATTGGTTTCACCAAATCAATTTCTTAAATCACCATATACAATTCTATCAGATCATTAGTACATTGTTTCCTTAATAATACAGATGCATCCATCCAAAGTTCATCATCGGCCATAATGTACCTAGTATTCCATAATTACTCAAGATATAGAATATGTATTTATGTCATTGATGTAATTGATTGATCATTCCTCAGTTTTAACTGACTATGCATCTTATCATGAACATAATACAATGTTAGAAAACTATGAATATTTTCCACTCTAGTAGGTGGAAAACAATAGAAAAAATCCTACTTGATATAAATTACCTCAAAATTGTAATATATATTCATAGACACGATAACCTAGATTAAAAATTATTCTAAATTTTTATTAAAAGGGGGAGCACAAATGATGCCCCATGGAAACAAGGAGACGAGGGTCCAAAATGTTGGAGACCATGGGAATCCCCTCATATAATATTAGTCCCCATCGAAGTTAGGATATAGAGGTCATGTAGAAAAAGACCCTCTAATCCATGAATGTCTAAAGATTCTAGAAAATCCTCCATGTTGTTGCCCTCCCATAAAGAGTGGTATACTTTAATATTGTGGTCAATGAGTTCATGGAATTTAAGGATGATTTACAAAATGGACCATGAGATATCTCCAAGACCCTAGAAGACATTATGGACAAGAGGGGAATCAGTTTCAGCATTTTCAAGGTCAATCCCATTATACTGACAAATTGTGGGACTCGTAAGCATGGAATTTTCCTCAGCTAAATGTGATGAGACATGGTCCAACCAGATGGAAATTTCTAGAATGGTCTAGCCATTAGATTCATGGGAAAGTACCCCACCACACATGAGACCCATGACATAGGACCCGTTAGTGTTAAGGTTGAGGCCCTGAAGCGGGGGATGCCACCAGACCCATCTGCCGATAGTGGGGATGGAAATGGGAGCATGGACTTAAATAGAGTGAAAGAGATGTTTCAGGGTGGGGGCCTCCCTTCTGATATTCACTTCCTTGACCAGATCAATCAAAAGGTTTTTAGTCCTAATCATGATCACATGTGCATAAAAAGACACTATGTCATGAAAAAATCTATTCCTGGCCCACCACATGCACCAACAACCTGCATGCAGAACCAGGGCACGCGCTCTTTTCTCCAGTCATTGAGCCCCCGATTCGTGGAGCCAGCATGAAATAAAGGGTTTCTTCTCCAAGCCTAGAACTGAGAAACTAGTAATGTCACCAAAACATGTCAAAATTCTGTTTTCTCAGTCACTCATAAAAAATAGATTATCTGAACCTTCCTCCATATGCTCTTTATAGCAGACACATTGGGAGGCCATGTTCAAACTTTATTGCTTGGTATTCTCATCGGTGGAAAAATCTCTATGGAGGATACTCAGTGTGAGGAAGTTGAACTTCATCAAGATGGCTCAATCCCATATGACACCATTCCATTCATCCTCCACAACCTGTGGGTGGGAGACCCGATGATAATCTTTTGATGAGAAGGAGAAAGAAGAGGACGGGGTAAACACACATCGATCAGGGGATGAGGCTAGTTCAATGAGATGGAACACATCCATCTGGTCCCTATTAAGAATTGTGTTTATGAAGGATGGATAGCTACTGGCCTCCCTAAAGGATATGCTCGTGGCAGGCCAGCTTGGGTAACCGATGTTCTCCACACACCAGTTGTCGTGCCAGAAAGAAACCTCCCTTATTTCGATGATCCATCAAGGGTGGTATTTAAGCAAGGTGATGATGGGAGCGATCTCATGCTAGAAGGGGGTGGCGCAATGGTCCCTGCCAACCCCATCCCTTTAGTAATAGGTTTTCATGGATCTTCCCAAGAGGTTCTTCTTCTCCAGCACCTCCCATTCCATTTTCACAAGCATGCTTGTCAGGGTGTCGTTAAGGCTTCAGACATTGATACCACCATTGTTGATAAGACTTTCTAACTTATACCTAGAGGCCCAATGCCTCCTTACCTCAGACTGGGGATCCCAGATAAAACCTGCAAAAAATATATCCTTGGGTCGGATGACCCCCTTGGGAACCTTTATAGCATATATGGCGTGGATCAAGGTTTCCAAGAGTTCACTATTAATCAGGGAGATCCTACCTCCAATGTATAGGTAGTGGTTCTTCCAGTTGAGCACGCTCTATGTGATCCTGGAGATGATGGGTTCATGTTAATGAATGAACATGGGCTTTGGGGAGACAGGGGCTCCCAGATACACCATGGAATGTTGCCTTTTTTCATGCCCTGTGAGAGTCTCACATTGAGAACACACCCCTCAGTATACTGTTCAGATATGAGAATTTTTGGATTCCCTTATTTATGTTCTACCAACTCAAAAAACCAGTAGGCCTCCAACACTCTGTGAAGGCCTCCCACTGATTTGCAGGACCCGTTGATGAAGAGAATAGAGTCGTCTGTAAAAATAAGATGAGAGGCATAGGGAATGATCATCCTCATGGGGAAGGGGAGGATCTCGGTCGTGCTGATGTTGTGGTTAATGAGCCTGCTGAAGACATATTGGGTGATGATAAATATTCTCGATGATATGGGGTCCCCTTGGCGAAAACCGTGCATGGATTTGAAGAATCCAAAGGTTTTCCCCAGGAGTGATATTTTCATCCAACCTGAATTGAAGCACCCAATGATTAGATCAATGTTCCATGAGGACACTCCCATACCTAAAAAACAATGTTGATGAATCCCCACTCCATGCGATCAAAGGCCTTGCTCATATCATGCTTAATCGCCATGTTGGAACCATGTGATTTGAAGTGGAGGTCCATGCTCATTTCTTAGGCCAAGCCGATTTCCTTTGGATGGAATGCCCTCTCACGAGGTTGTGATGTTCCATAGAGATCCACATGGGGGGATAGATCAATAACATATCATTAATGATTCATGCATGGATTTTGTAAGGGTATTTACACATGGTAATCATACGGAAGTTCTCCAAAGAGGTAAGGACCTGGATTTTGGAATGAGAACAACTATGGTAGCACAGGCAACGCGAAGCAATGCACCGCCCCTGAAAAAATCATTTATGGTCGCAGTGAGATCCACCTTCATAATCTCCCACGAGGCATTATAGAAGGCTCTAGGAAACACATCAGAACCAACCGCACTCTCTAGGATCAGACTCATCATGGCTCCATAGATCTCATCCTCCTACAAAATAGTGCTTAGGGAGTTATTATCATGAGTAGATATGTTGGGATGAATGACATCAAATATCCCTATGTCTCCTCCATTGTATCCACATGGAAAGGTCATGTTAGGGCATGTAAGCATGTCGCGGAATTGGGCAATGGAAATCTCCCCCACCACCTCCCTATCGACTAAATAGGAGATGCCCCCTAGTTCGATGTTTGGATTTATCCACCTCTTCTTTTCTTTGATACATGCATAAATGCACGTAGTGTTCTTATCCCCTTATTTAATTCATTTAATCCTGGCATCATCCCTTGACTTCATCTCTTTTCTCAAAATCATGTCTGACAGAAGCTCCTTCTTACTTAGGAGGTCCTCAAATGACTAATCATCCCAGTTCACTTCGAGGTGCCTCTCAATATGATCAACATCCCGCATCACAGCTTCTAAGCCTCTAACTGAAAGAGGAGGATCCTGCCACCATATTTTAAGTCTATGCCTGAGTCGTCTTAACTTATTGTGGAAGGCTGACCACATATGGCCCTGGGTGGGGGAGTCCTAGGAGGCCCTAACCTACTCGTTATAGCCGGGGGTGTTAACCCAGTGCTAATAGAAACGAAAATGAGAGTGATGCTCATCTTCGGCTGATATATTGATCAATATAGGGGAGTGATCTAAGACTCCTCGTGCCAGATGGGTTACCCAGGTGCCAGAAAACACAGAGAGAGCATTCAGGTTCCCTAAGAATCTGTCCAAACGAATCCACGACCTGTGTGAAACCTGTTGATTAATGCACCATGTAAATCGGTCTCCCATAAATTTGAGGTCCAGGAGTCCTTTTCCAGGCATGAATTGGGAGAAGGTGATACTGGCCAACCTATTATAAGGGAAAATTCTCTTCCATTCCTGTGGGTATGTGACAACATTGAATTCCACCCCTACAAACCCCGGTAGGCCGCGAGGGTTGAACTTGTTGAGAGCACTCTATAGGGACTCCCACTAATGAGAGTTACAACATCCGTAAACAAAAGAGAGGAGGAAAGACTTATTACCTGCGGATACTATAACATTAATGTATTGATCCCCTGCCTCGGTCAACACCAAATAACAACTTCAATGCTAGAAAATCCATATGTGTTTGTTAGGCGGGTCTGTATGCATAAAGACATGCATTTTGAGCTTCCGGGTGACGTCACTTATCCTGAATGGTTGCTACATGTGCTCTAGGATGGAAACCACCGATATCTTATGTTTGGAAATTTTAAAGGCCATGAAGTCTTTTTTGACATGAGCTCCAATACCACGGGAGTTCCAAATTAGAAGGGGATTCATTTTGAAAAGAGGGGTCTGGGAATTTCCCCAGATTGCATGGCCATCTCAAAATGGGAGGACAAACATCCCTGATGTTTTTTGGACTGAGATATTGTGCACATGCCACTACCAATAGGCAATGAACAGATAGTGGGAGACTCAAGGCTTTGGAGAGGTCCCCGGGGTCGCCCCTATTGTCTGGACTAGAGTGGACCTCCCTCTTCACCTCATCCTTGTTCCCATACAAGTCTTCCATACCTAGAAGCAAGATGGGGCTTGTGGCCATAATCAATGGTGAGCCTTCGAAGGAATAGCCCAGTGGCACAATCACCAGAGACCTCTCCTCTGCGACAAGGTCACTACGAGTCGGGGCTAGGTCTTTGTGGGGGAGGCTCGTGAAACCCAGGAAAGGAACGTGGGATAAGGGGGGGGGGGGGGGGGGTGACAACATTGATAGAGTTTTGGCACTGTGAAACATAAGGCCCCATATCCCAGCACTCATCTCTGTTGGACACCACGGTAGGGTCAGGTAGATGCTCGTGTATTGGCACCACAACATAGGCAAGGGAAGTTTTGGAGGTCTTATTTGCTAGGGGAGGCCCCTCAGATACACCAATGGCTTTAGATTCCTGAACTAGGCACCACCCACTGGCCTGAAGAAGGCGCCGACACACCTGCACAAAGTGTCCTTGAAGAAGGCAATGAGAGAAAAATCTGGGATACACAGGATAAGAAATATCTTGAGCCCATAAGAAGGTTTTTTTTATATGAAGATCGAACTTTTCTGGCACTTCGAGTGATAGATCCAGTTCAACACAGATGCTGGCCACAACCACATCTAGACAAGAGCTGGTCCGGGGATCGGAGCAGAGAGTGCCACCTGGAGAATCGCTAATTACTTTCAGGAATCCTGCGTTTTGAAAGGGAATCGAAATCCCCGAGATACTGAGCCAAATTGCTCTACAAGGATACTCTTTCCCCCGGTGAGCATCCATAGAACATCTAGATTATCTTATTCTCTAGAGACCCTAAGAGAGAGGATCCCTACACAGCGCCTGAATGAAGTCCTCCTGCAAAGCGAGGACATTGTAGAAGGATTTCCGATTAAGAACCAAGATTTGCGCTGGGAGCCGCTAGCCCTAGGAACCCACATAACTCTGAAAATACGACAGGGAGGGTTTAGACACGCCAAAGCGAGCGACTAGGGTGAGAGGCAGGCAGTCCGAGGCCTCCTGGAACGCCGAAGTGGGGATGTCCAGGCACACTTGGGATCCTGCACGCGATGATTGAACCACACCCATGGAGACTTCTGGGAAGCATGGGTGGGAATCAGAAGAGGAAGAACCACATCCTGTGTCATAGAGTGAAGGTGGAGCTCCAAGGCAGGGAGGGGGGAGAAGGTGGCGGGGAGGGCACCGAGCAGGCAGTCTTCATTGGCGGGGGAGCCCAGAACCACAGATCCACCTCCCCAAGGCTCGCAGAGGAGAGAGAAAATGCGGAAGGACCACTCGAGTCGGGATCTAGAGGAGGTGAGGCCAAGAGAGACATCGCCGACCCAAAGGAGGAAGCCACAATAGTCTAAAAATTTTGAACAGGAGGTGGCGTGTGAGGCGCGTTCTTTAGAGGAGGCAGATCCATTCTATTTGTGATTTCTATGGAATACCTGTATTATTTTATCACTATTGAGTTATAGTGATGGTGATATTAGTACAATATAAAATTTAATATAACGTAATATATTTTTATACCAATTATAAAAATTTTCATAGATTTTATTTATTTATGAATAAATAACAATGATTTGATCTTGAGATTTACTATGGATTAGTATATAATCATATGATAAACTATTCAAACCCTATTGGAAGACACATAGAGTCTCTATTATCAAATATTTTTATCAATTTTCAGTGTCTTTTCAAATATCAATGCTTCTGGGAGAATTCATATTCTCAAATGCCTCTTCAGAGACTCCTCTTCTTGGACGCCCCATTAGGGACGCCTCTTGTCGATTGAATTTTAGTTAAAAATTTACTCACAAGCATGTAAGGGGGTCTAGGGGTACAAAATACAAAACATTTTTTAATAGAACATGTATGTCCTTACATACATAGTGAGAGATGACTCACAGGTCAATAATGTGTAAACGAAAATGTAATTATTACAAATAATATAACCACATACACAAAAACAGACTTGCAATTCCTATTATGCATCGGTCGATCATCTCATGATCATTCATTACCCAAGACTACTAACTTGTTTTTTGAAATACATATTATGTTTTATACATTATTTAACATTACCTATTAATAAGTCAAATTTATATTAAATATCTACCCCTATCTTCCAAAAAACTAACTTTCGATATGCATGTATATATATATATATTCAGTACTAAAATTTAATATATCACGAACCAACCAAGGTCGACCCTTGACCAGTCACCCTAGCCAATCCGCGGTAAGGCCTAAGAGGTGTTCCTGATCCTCTCGGGCTGGTGACAAGTGCCAGGGAATCAACAGAGAACAACAAGGGAATGATTTTGCACAATAAAAATAAACTATGTAGCAAAAAAAATAGAACAATGAAAAATAAATCCATGACATGAAAGAGAAAGAACAACCAAAAACACATACTAACCGGACCACGACCAAAAATCCACATGACCCTGAGATTCACTCTCCAACCACTACTGGAAAATAGGTCTATACCCACGGTTTTGGAAAACCGTGGGTATAGGGGTACTAGGTGAACCTATACTCACGGTTGTGCCGAAAACCGTGGGTATAAGGTATTTTCCGAAGACTTATACCGACGGTTTTTGAAAACCGTAGGCATTGCGGCTTTTTTTTGAAGACCTATACCCACGGTTCTCCAAAACCATGGGTATAGCTTTGCCGCGTTATGGCGCGGAAATAAAATTAGGTGGGAGACGGAAAATATTTGGCGGGAAGACAATTTTTTCATCGGTTAGTCGCGGTCGTGAGGATCTTTGCGAGGTGAGGGTTCAAAACCCAACGGGAGCTTTTTTGAATTTAAATATGGAATATTAATATATATAACGAGTTATAAGCATAAATAACATATAAAAATTCCAGCTCAGTTGGTCGTGCTGCTGCGTGACTTAGCGCGAGTCGTGTGTTCGAACCCCGTTGTGCGCTTTTTTTAGAATTTAAATTCATTTGATTAATATATATGCACAGATATATTTACATATAACAAATAAAATATACAGATCGGTTGGTTCGTCGGTGGGGTGCCATTGCCAGGCGTTGTGCATTCCCCGAGTTCGAATCCCCATAGCGGATTTTTTTGAAAATTAAATCCCCACGGTTCTCAAACCGTGGGGTCAACACTTTGCCAGCGTGGCCATGCACCTACCATGCTGTGGAAATCTTATCCCCATGGTTTCTTCAAACCGTGGGTATAGCCCGACCCCCCTATCCCGACGTCGTTCCAGCCCACGGTTCCCAAAACCATAGGTATAGCCTATACCTACGGTTTTGGGGGCTATACCCACGGTTTTGGACCGTGGGTATAGGGTAGTTTTCCGGTAGTGAACACCAAAACCAATCATCACCCAAGGTGATCCAAAACCGTGAGTATAGCCCGACCCCCCTATCCCGACGCCGTTCCAGCCCACGGTTCCCAAAACCGTAGGTATAGCCTATACCTACGGTTTTGGGGGCTATACCCATAGTTTTGGACCGTGGGTATAGGGTAGTTTTCCAGTAGTGAACACCAAAACCAATCATCACCCAAGGTGATCCAAAACAGAGAAGGAATGTGCAAAAGAAACTAAAAGCAAAAAAACACTATAGGAATGAGTATTAAAACTCAATAGGCATTCCAAAAAAACTATTCCCAATGAAGTAGCTTTAAATAAATAATTCACTAATTCTAGGTTTGAACTAAATTATATAAAATAAGGGCACACACAACTCACAACTCAAAATAAGGGCAATTGAAAAGTAGAAAATTGGTCCCAACAACCGAACTAGGAACCTCAGTCATCCTCCACATACAAATATGCACTAAAGAAAACTTGTTTCGAACCTAGGTTCTCATGAACAATCCAGAACATACTATACATGTGACTCATCTTAAAGTCATGCCTACAATCAATAATATCATAACACCCAAACACTCGGTGTGACACCCCAAACATGTTCATGTATAATAGTAATAATTTAATATTTCAATTATCATACTAACCAGTCCGATTTTCGAAGGAAATATTATCTCACTTTGTTTAAGGAATAATATAAAAATAACTATTTTTTATCAAACACAATTTATTCTAATGAAAGAATTATTTAATATAATATTTTAAATAATAATTATACTAATATATATATATATATATATATATCTAATTTGTTGTTTTGTTCTAGAATGTGATATGTATATATATATACATATGTAAACTATATTTGAATTATAATTATGTTATAAAACTAATACTATAATTTATTATTTGACATTAGGAATTATGTCTTTAAAATATTTTAACGAAATTTATTTGTAAAAGTGAACTTTTTTAATTATGGAGACAATTACTTAATCTTTTATATGAGTTTTATATATTTTTCAAAAATATGATATATACATAATTATTAGATTATTAAATTTTGATTAATGTTTCATAACATTATTAATATTTTGAAATTTGTTTAATAAAATTATAAATATATAACCATTTTAATAAAATGATTAGATGTTCACATATATGAATGATATTTTGATAAAAATTATTGATGTCTTGAATCATATATATATATATATATACGTGTAATATTAACATTTTTCTAAAGTTTCAAAATTAAAAATTATGATAATAATTATTATTATAATACATTTCAAATTATATATTTAATTTATTACATTATAAGTATGTCATATGAAATATATAAATATATGTTTTGTAAGAGGATATAATAATAATAACCATTACTTTTTAAAGTATTGATAAAACAATTTTAAAAGATTAACTTTTGAATTTTTAATTTATTCATAATATATGATAATAATAGGTTATAGATTTAAAATGATAATGATAAGAAAATAAAAATATAAAAATATAGTTACAATAACAAAATGAAAAGAAAGGAAAATAAGGATATCTGTGAAGAGAAGGAGGGTCTCGATTTTTGGAAACTAGCTTAGGGTTTTAGTAGGTTTCAATTTCATTTGGGGAGCCGCATGATGATCTGAGGTCTCCTATGAAATATGGAGTCATGTATGGAATGCATCACCTAGGACCAGAGAATCAGAGGTTCTCGGAAGGCCGTGCAACGATCGGTGTGGCATTCGAATGTCTGTCACAGTCGCCGATCCGAAGACCGAGACTGAGTCGTGTTCAAATGGCGGGAGGCACGGCCCTACGGTGTAGTCCAGTTCTAGTGTCGATTTAGATTAGGGTTACTTTTTTAGGTTTTCTCCAATCTAGAGCGAGGTAGGCTTTTAATCTTCGGATCTATGCGGTCTAGGAGTGGTTGCGCAAATCTGTTCCTAGTCTGGTTTATGCACCTCATTTCCTTCTCTCTCGCTCCTAGGGACCATGGATTTGATTATTGATCATTTTAAATTATTTATGTGTTCCTTCATTGTAGCTTTGTCAATTTTCTATTAGAACATGAACTGATTGGTTTCATTATTGACCACTTGTGTGGTTGCGGTGGTTTTCTTCTTATTGTACTTAAATTTTATATTGATGGTGAACTGTTGCAGTGTTTGTTTATATGTTGATTTTCCTCTATCAGTTTCATTGTCACAATCATATGGCTATTTGTTTTTGGACCAAATTTCATATTCTATTCACCTTTTGGTTTATAAAAAGAATGGAATTGAATTTGTTTCTTTGATGTCAATCTCAACTATACTATATAAAACATATGCTGAATAATAATCATTTCATAAATTTTATTTTAACTCTATAGGGATCTTAAGACTTTAAATAGGGGGTTTGGGTTTCTGTGGTGCATATTGGTTTAATGTTTTGAGTTTTTCACCTTCTGGATTTCTTTGTGCCTTTCTCCAAAGCTCCTACGTGGTGTACCCAAGCATCGAAATATATCAAAGTAAGGGTTAAATATTTGTCTCGAACATTTATCTATTTTACGATCTTATGTTTTGTGAGGAAACTTTATTTATTTCTTTATACCCTTTATTTTATTGTTGTGAGGGGCCTTTTTAAATTTTTTTTATTATATAAAATTGATCATACAGATGATGTATATATTCAGATATATATATAGGTATATTTATTTGTATTTCAAATCCAAGCTGGTTAATGTTTTCAAATTTTGTATGTTTGTTTGCATGATTATATAATGTTTTAAGGATTTATTTTCAAGTTTTTATATATCCACAAACTAGATTATACTCTTTCTATATAATCATATACATAATAATATATAAAAAAAATTGTGTGACTCCAACCAAATCTGTTTTATGAATTTTATAAGATGTTTTCCAACCCTTAAATAATTTTTTTGATGAAAATTATGTTTTGGGTTCAATTATATTTGTAATTCTTATGAAAAACACAATATATAGTTATGTGCATATTTAGGTATATACATATATATTTACATGCATTTCAAATCCAAAACTATCTATACATTCAAAGGTTGGATGTTGTGTTCACAATTATTTTTAAGGATTAAATTATGCAAGGGTTTTATTTTGAATGGTTATACTAAACCAATGCAAAATATACACTTTTGTATATTCAGATTTACATGGTTAATTAATTACAAATCTATTTATGTTTTTTAAAGGTGAATACCAATCTTTAAATAATGGTTTGGATGCGAAATGAGCTTTGGGTTTAATTGGGTTTATATTTAGTATGCAAAACCATAATTTTTACACACATATATATACAAACGGTCACACATGTTATAAACTGGACATGGTTTGGTTTTTAATAATGTTACAATGGTGTATTAAATATGTTTTAACGTATTTATTACTTATGAGAAATTATTAAACCTAGTTAAATTATGAAAAATCATATATACACTTTGTGTATAGTTTCCAAAACCCTATTTTCATATTGGATTATTATATTTTAATTAATGTATTGATGTAATTAATAATTGTAAGACATTAATGAATATTAGTCTCTATGTAAGCCAAACCATTTGGTATTTATGTAAATATGTATGTCCTAATCCATAAAGTATGTCAAACTTATTTTAGTTAAATAAATTTTAATGATATTAGCCTTGTTATAATTTCATGTTTCAAAGGTATTATATGATTGACCATGTTGTGTTTTATGATTAAAAATAATTCTTTTTTTATTATTTGGGTAAAATATATTAATGGATAAAAGGTTGTGTTAAACCATGCGATAATGTTATTCTCACTTAATATTTTATCAACTACGATGATTTATTTTAGTTAATTCATGATGTAATATAATTGACTGATCACTGACACTTTTATCAACATATTAAATAGCATTTATTTTCAATCATGGAATAGGAATTTTAAATTAATGAGTTATCATTTTAGCATCTCATAATGAAAAAATCTTCTCATACATTATTTGATGTTCTTCAGTAATTATCTCATGTGAAAAAATGTGTAATAAGCCATGTATGCCTTCGATAAATTGTTACTGCCACATTTTCAAAGTTATCTGTCATATTATGTATTTTTTTGGATTAAATGGTTTCATTTTCCATTTTATTTATAGTTGCACTCAATGATTCATGCATGCAGAATATCATAATAATGAGATAAAAAATTAAATTACTCAAAGTGGTATGAGACAACTTGAGTAATATGATGTAAAATGTAAATATTCAGAGTGGTGTGGGACACCATGAATATTAGACTTTACTGGACATGTGAGGAATTTATTGGACTATTATGTTCCAGTTTGGGGACCGATAATTGTAAGCCCTCTGATTTGGGGTCCAGTTATAGTAGACACTCTAAGTTGGAGTCCGGTTATAGAGGATATCTAGGATGGAGTCCAGTTACAGAGGCTCTCCTGGTTGGGGTTTGGTTATATTTATCCCCTAGGTCTTGGCACGAGACCTTGACAGAGAAATTAATATATGGTTTTATACATTCCCTCATTATGTGTATGAAAATTAATTAACCAAATGGATGTTAGAATAGTAGAATATTCATGGTTAAGAGCCAGTACTTATGAGTATTAGAAAATAAATGCTTATGGCATGAAATATGTTTATCACTTAGTGATTTAGTATTTGGTGTATGAAATTGAAGTTATTACCTTTACATGAAACTCTGATTAGTCATTACTCTTAGATGTTTAATTTGTTCTTACATATTCATATACCATACATGTTTAGAATGTCTTTTATTTATTACTCCAAATGAGAATTCCTATAATTGAATCATGTATCCTTGTAATTTTGTTAGCATGTTTTTAATAGAAAACATTTATGATATATTAAATGTCTTATAACTTTTCTTTAAGAGAAATGTTTTATGGAAAGTTTTAAATAATATTTTCAAAATTTATATTTGGAATGGTATGTTATTTTTAAAATCCCTTACTGGGAATTCTTATCCTCACCCTAGGTTTTTGAAATAAAATTTTCAGGTATCATCTTTTAGCAGAAGTATTTCAGAAGTAGCTGGTTTCCCAGAACCTGAACCGAATTTGATCCTCTGTATGGGACATGATGTGTAATTTATCAGTTAATTTTTTTTTTAAAAAGTCACACATCATGTTCTCAGGCACTGGCTCTGGGTATTCTGGGGTCGGGGCATCACATATGGTATCAGAGGATTTGGTTTAGATAACTCTAGAAAACCAGAACTGAACAAAAATAAATCTACTTAAGTAATACTAAGAACGAAATTTTCATCATTTTCAGATGGAAAGCAAAAGTACTTGTATTTTGTCTCTTCCAATGTAAGTATTAGGGACCATAGTGGGAAAATCAAGTGTAGAATACAATGATACTTTTGAGAATATTTGTTTATCATGAAAAACCCTCTACTGAGTATCCAACTCTCCTCGTGTACTCCAACTTCACCAAGGAGCATGTTTCATCTATTGCCTCATGATGAAATCTCAATTCACTTTCTATATACGATGAGGGAAATAAGTTGAGGGTATCTTTAAATGTTTTACCCTATCCAATAATTTATTTTCTCTTGAGGACATTAAGGAGGATGCACAAGGGGGTGACCTCCGGGCAGTATATCTATGTCATATTTTGACCTACGGACTCCGCGGTCAGGTTTTGGACTTTGAATCCCTTGAGAACAAGACTAATAGTTTACATTATCGGCATCCAATTCATACCTATGTCGCTCAACATGATACCTGACACGCTTCTCTCAATTCAAATTCTAGATTTACACACACTGTTAGTCCTAGTTGCACACCTTGCATTTGGACCAAGAAGATAGTAGAATTTAGCACTTCTTTGGGGATTAGTTTGTCTGAGAAGAGGGGAAATCCCCAACATCAGTGGAATCAATGAGGAGTCATCTTAGAAGACATCAGGGAATCCATAGTAGTGTTTTGTGATAGGGAGCAAGAGATTACATAATTTCAGGAGTTTTATAAGTCATGTCTAAATGAATGATGCTATATACTCTATTTTGATATTCTTTTATATTAAAAAATGACTCTAATTAAAATATAATTTCCATACTAAAGGCTGAATTCTTAAAAATTTTCAGACAGAATACATGAGTTCACCAACCAATATTTAATCTCTTTTTACCGAACTGTTGGATACTATAGTCATCAAGACATGCTCTGAGGAGTACGATAATATACCAACATATGTTTGACTTGTAAAAAACTCCATCAGGTATTGAACCTCCCAAAAATTCTCCATGTTTACCAAGGAAGAAATATTGTTTATTACCGTATACAAATTTCACAATTTGCAACATATAGGCAAAGAGGGAAGTTTCATGAAGATCTATTTCTATGTTTCACTTTGGCAGATAACTACTGAGCTGTAGGTAAATTTCTTAAAGATGCTCTGGATGGTGACCATCAAGCGGCCTACCTATTCCAGGTCATATGTTTTAGTATGTACGAATAACTCTACAACATCAATATTTTCAAGCATAACATGTTGCGAGGGAATTATTGGGATTTAGTCAACTCTGAAATTTCCAACCTCCACACATCTCATGCCTCCCTATGGAAGAATGAGTGCTTAAGGCATGGGTTTGACCCTAGCTGTTCATAGTGTGTCTGGTACAAGGAAATCAAGAAGTTTAATACTACCTTAGGAATCCACCTGAGGTCGTCAGCACCCTACCATCGATGGTGTTCTTGGTAAAGGGACCCCGTGAGTGACGTGTGTTTGGTGTTTCTCTGGTTTTTTACAAATATTTTAGAATTGAGAGGATGAAATTCATTGAAGGGGGGGATAATGTTACACCCCAAAAATTTTCACGTATAATAGTAATAATTTTATGTTTTAATTATCAAATTAACAAGTCTGGTTTTCAAAGGAAATATTATCTCACATTGTTTAAGGAATACTTTACAAATTACTATTTTTTTCAAACATTATTTATTATAATAAAATAATTATTTAATATAGTATTTTAAATAATAAATATACTAATATATATATATATATAATTTTTTTTACTTATGGGATGTGATATGTGTATATATATATATGCATATATAGACTAGATTTGAATTATAATTATTATATAAAATTAATACTATAAGTTTATATATGACATGGTGAATTATTTCTTTAAAATATTTTAAAGACATTATTTTATAAAAGATAACTGTTTTAATTATGCAGGAAATTAGTTAATCTATTATATGAGTTTTATATATTTTTTGAAAATATGATATATACATAATTATTATATTATTAATTTTTAATTAATGTTTCATAAAATTATTAACATTTTTAAATTTGTTTAAAAAAATTATAAACATATAACCATTTTAATAAAATGATTAAAACTGCACATATATGAATGATATTTTGAAAAAAATTATTGTTGTCTTCAATGCTATCTATGTATACGTGTAATATTAACATTTTTCAAAAGTATCAAAATTACAAATTATGATAATAATTATTATTATAATACATTTCATTTATCAATTTAATTTATAACATTATAAGTATGTCATATGAAATATATAAATATATGTTTTGTAAAAGGATTTAATAATAATAACTTTTACCTTTTAATGTATTGATATAACAATTTTAATAGAATAACTTTTGAATTTGTAATTTATTAATAAGATATGATAATAATAGGTTATAGAAAAAAAATTATGAAGATAATATAATAAAGATATAAAAATAAATTAATAATAACAAAATAAAAATAAAGGAAAATAAGGAGATCTGTGAAGAGAAGGAGGGTCCGATTTTTGGAAACTGGTTTGAGGTTTCAATAAGTTTCGGTTTTGTTTCGAGAGCATAAAGATAATCCAAGGTCTCCATAGAAATCTGGAGTCATGGCCGGGATGCATCTCATAAGACCAGAGAAACAGAGGTTCTCTGAAGGCCATGCAACGGTCAGTGTCGCACTCGGATGAATGTCGTGATCTTCAATTAGGTGGTTGGGACTGAGTCAGGTTCATACAAATGGAGGTGTGGCCCTATATTGGAGTCTGGTTCTGGTGCTGATTCGGGTTAGGCTTCCTTTTTAGGTTTTTTCCAATCTAGAGTGAGGTAGGCAGTAAATATTCGGATCTATGCGGGCTATTAGTGGTTGCACAAATATGTTCCACGTCTGGTTTATGCACATCGTTTTCCCACTTTGTCACTCCTACGGACCATGGATTAGATTATTGATCATTTTAAATAATTTATGTGTTCTATAATTTTAGCTTTGTCAATTTTCTATTATAATATGAATTGATTGGTTTAATTGTTGACCACTTGTGTGGTTGCGGTTGTTTTCTTCCTGTTTCACTTAAATTTTATATTGGTGGTGAATTGTTGCACTTTTTGATTATTTGTTGAATTTCCTCTATTAGTTTCACTATCACAATCATATGGCTATTTGTTTTTTAACTAAATAGAATCTTCTATTCACCTTTTGGTTTATGAAAATAGGAATTGAATTTGTTTCATTGATGTCAATCTCAACTATACTTTATAAAATAGATGCTGAATATTAATAATTTCATAAATTTTTGTTTTAACTCTATTGGGATTTTAAGACTTTAAACAGGGGGATTGGGTTTCTGTGGTTCATATTGGATTAATATTTTGAGTTTTTCACCTTCTGGATTTCTATGTGCCTTGATCTTGTGCCCCTACTTCGTGTACCCAAGCATCAAAATCTATCAGAGTATGGGTTAAATATTTGTCTCGAACATTTATCTATTTTAAAATCTTATGTTTTGTTAGGAAAATTTATTTATTTCTTTATAACCACTATTTTTTGGTTGTAAGGGGCCTTTTTAAATTGTTTTTATTTTAGAAAACCGATCATACAATTTTTTTATATAATCATATATATATATATATATATATTTGTATTTGTATTTTAAATCCAAGCTAGTTCATGTTTTCAAATGCTGGACGTTTGTGTCCATGATTTTATAATGATGTAAGGATTTATTTTCAACTGTTTTTATATCCGCAAACTGAACTATACACTTTTTATATAATCATATACTTATAAATATATAAACAAATTTATTTCAGTCAAACCAAATATGTTTTAAGAATTTTATAATATGATTTCCAACCCTTAAATAATGTTTTTGATGAAAATTGTGTTTTGAGTTCAATTAAATTTTTACTTTTTATGGAAAACCAAATACATAGTTATGTGCATATTCAGGTATATACATATATAATTACATGAATTTCAAATACAAACCTATCTATACTTTCAAAGGTTGGATGTTGTGTTCACAATTATTTATAAGGGTTAAATGATGCAAGGTTTTTATTTTGTATAGTTTCACTAAACCAAATCCAAATACACACTTTTGTATATTTAGATATTCATGGGTAATTATTTACAAATCTATTTTATGTTTTTTTAAAAGGTGAATACCAATATTTAAATAATGGATTGGATGTGAAATGTTCTTTGGGTTTAATTGGATTTATATTTAGTATACAAAACCCTAACTTTTACATATATATATTTATAAATATACATACGGTCACACATGTTATAAACCTAACCTGGATTGGTTTTTAATAAAGTGATAATGGTGTATTAAATATGTTTTAAAGTATTTATTACTTATGAGAAATTATTAAACCCAGTTTAATTATGAAAACTCATATATACACATTGTGTATAGTTTCCAAAACCCTAATTTCATATATGGATTACTAGAATTTAATTAATATATTGATGTAATTAATACTTATAAGACTTTAATTAATATCAGTCTATGTGTAATCCAATCCAATAAGTATTTATGTAAATATGTATGTCTTAATCCATAAAGTATGTCAAACTTGTTTTAGTTAATGAAATTTTAATGATATTTGCCTTATTATAATTTCATGTTTCAAATGTATTATATGATTGACCATGTTTTGTTTTATTATTAAAAATAAAATATGTTTTTGATTTCACCAAAATATATAAAGTATAAAAGGGTGTGTTAAACCATGCGATCATGTTATTCTCACTTAATGTTTTATCAACTATGGTGATTGCTACTAGTTAAGTCGTGATGTAATCTAATTTCTTGATCACTAAAACGTTTATCGGCATATTAAATAAAATTTATTCTCATTCATTGAATAGGGATTTTAAATTAAAGAGTTATCATTTTAACATCTCATATGGAAAACCCCTTCTCATCCATTATTTGATGTGATTTATTAATTGTCTCATGTGCACAGAGTGTGTAATAAGCCACGTATGCCTTCGATAAACTGTTGCTGCCATATTTTCAATGTTACCTGTCATATTATGTATTTTTGGATTAAATGGTTTCATTTTCCATTTTATTTATAGTTGCACTCAATGATGCATGCATGTGTCATATCATAATAATGAGATAAGAAATTAAATTACTCAAAGTGGTATGGGACACCTTGAGTAATATGAAGTAAAATTTAAATATTCATAGTGTTATGGGACAACTTGAATATCAGACATTACTAGACATATGAAGAATGTATTGGTCTAGAATGTTCCGGGTTGGAGACTGGTAAAAGTAAGCTTTTCAGGTTAGGGTCTGGTTACAGCAGATCCTCCGAGTTGGAGTTCGGTTACACATGCTCTCCAGGATGAAGTCCGTTTACAGAGGCTCTCTGGGTTGGGTTCCAGTTATTGTTTCCCCTAGGTCATGGCACGAGGACTTGACACAGATATTAATGTCTGGTATTATACATTCACTCATTATGTGTATGATAATTAATTAACGAAATGGATATTCGACTAGTAGAATATCCATGGTTCAGAGCCAGTATTTATGAGTATTTGAAAAGTAAATGCTTATGGCATGAAATATGTTTAACACTCATTGATATAGTATTTGGATTATGAAATTGAATTTATTACCTTTACGCGCAACTCTGATTAATCATTACTCTTAGCTATTTAATTTGTGCTTACATATTCATATGCCATACATGTTTAGGATGTATTTTATTTATTACTCCAAATGAGCAAGCCTATAATTGAATCATATTTCTTTGTAATTCTATTAGCATGTTTTTAATTGATCATTTTTATTATATTTTACATGTGTTACAACTTTTCTTTAAGTGAAATGTTTTATGGAAAGTTTTAAAGAATATTTTCAAAAGTAAAAATTAGTATGGTATGTTTTTTTAAAGCCCCTTACTGGGCTTAATATGATCACCCTAATTTTTGAAAATAAAATTTTCAAGTATCATCTTTTAGTAGAAGAAGCATTTAAGAAGTACCTAGTTTTCAAGAACCTGAACCGAATTAGATCCTCTATATGGGACATGATATGTAATTTATCAGTGCATGTTTTTTTAAAATCCACACATCATGTTCTCAGGAACCGGCTCCGAGTATTCTTAGGTCAGGGCATCACACTCAGTGTTTCACTACCTAGCCTAAATGAGGGGCCCAATTCTCTAGTAGAGAAGAGTCCATACAAAAGGTTAGTTTCCAGTGTGTTGTCTATACTTGTTCAACAATCATTCCTAGAATATTCCTTTACTATGTCAGGATCCCATTTTGGCATGTGTAATAAAAAATAGGTGAGTCAACAATGTCAATCATATGACCAGTCATGATTCATATACATCACACAAAAAAACTCACACAATTGACGTACACAACAAGATACTCCTGATTCATTCCAAAGAAAGTTTTAAAAAAAAATAAATTTTATCAAAGTTCCAAATGGGACATGAGAAAATTTTAAAGAGACATCATTCCTCTAGAGAAAGAAAAACATTTGTTCACATATCAGAAGAGAGTAGTTGAAATCATACCAAAACCACACATGAATGTTCGTGAATTATATTCAGAGGCCAAACTGGCATTAGTTCATTATTTGGCGTCAATTCATCAAAAAAATAATTCAGGTTCCATTAAAAAAATAAACAGTTTCATTTACATCAAATATTTATTCCCAAAAATAATTATCTAATATTTTATCTCATTCATCATAAATCAATTAAATATCAAAAAATTAATAAATTCTAAATGTAAAAGTGAGTGTAGTGGGTGACCTAACTCAAGACATGAAGCTCATGAAGATGGAAACTCAAGACCGCTTCACCTATATGCATATACATTTAGATATATATATATATATATATATATATATATATATATATATATATATATCCTTTGACTGAAGTACATATTCCCCACTCCATGAGGAAATATGTACAAGGAGGATATACATAAATACCTTCTTACCCATGTATATACATATAGGTCTTTTTCAATGACGACCAAAACCCACACCGAGATGTAAAAAACACCCCAGAACGATGCAATGGAGTATAATAACTACCAAAGGCTCCAAATAATACCGAATTGAACAAATAAACATGTGTAACCTCACACCAAAACACAATCAAAATATTATTTTTAAATGCGCACTAAAATCATTTGAAAATAAATTTCACACTACTTACATAACTCATAAAACCCATTTAAAGAAGTAAAGCACCACATTGAGCATCAAAAACGTGTTTATAAAAACTCAACCATGCCATGATAATTCACCAGTCAATTTAATGTGCCAATTGGTCCATTTATAGAAGAAACCTAGTGTGCACAACATGTCAAAAATGCACCACACGTTAAAAATACTATTTTTAAATCACACACACCTCCAAACATTTCAAAAACATGATTCACACCACTTGCATTATTTTATAAACCATTTAAAATTTTATAAAACAATTATATATAGGAACCCAAGGCTTTACACAAAAAAAAACATATCCAGAAAACTCGTTTATGAATAAATGCACAATCTCAATGTATCAAAATAGAATGCGCACAAAAATACTTAATCATTAAACACGCCAAACATATTATAAAACTTTTCACATAATTTTGAAACCACCCAATGTCATATAGTAAACCATTGAGCCATTTTCTTCCAAATAGAGAAGATAAGGTAAGAGTTCTTATTTTAAAACCTTGGTTAGGGAAAATAACCACTCCAAATGTCATTATCATTTGATGGTTCATCCATGGGTTCACATCGTGCATCCATGGATGTGCCCACATCCCACAGAAAAGTGAAAGATAATTTACTAACAACTTTTCTTATGAAAACATTCACACAAACTATCCACCACCACATAAAACCATTTCAATAAAACCTCAACATCCTTAAGCCACCAAATTAAATGAAAATAACCTCCATAAAATATTTCCACAAGACAACACACTCAAAACAGCCTACACTACCATTTCAAGATAAATGCATTTATTCCAACAAAATTGGCTAGGAAAATTCATGGGCATAAATGAAGAAAAAATTTAAAATGTATTTTTAATCAATTCTACCAACAAGAAAAATAGCGTCAAGAATTAAATACGGATAAAATAATAGTGCAAAAAAAGTTTTAAGAATTAATTTACCTTGATCAAGCATCATGGTGTGAAATTGGAATAAAGGGTCATTGAAATACCTACCTCAACCCATACAAATGTGACAAAAACATTGATGAATAGAAGAATATTTCTTCGTTAACCAATCACATACCCTAGACATAAACAAACGCACCGAAAATTACCCAAAGCATTAAAATTTAGCTAATTTGAAAAAAAAACACCCAATAAGAAAAAAAAAACTAGAATATGTTTTATTTCTGAAGAGGTTGGGTCACATTCGGGAATCAAGGTGCGCCAAAAGGGACAGTTGGCTACATACTAGAAGGCTGACCGACTGGAAAGAGTGTTTCGCGCACTGGGAGACCAGCCAAATGGAGATTCCACGCACCAAAGAAGGTGGGGAAGATAGTTATGATGCAAGGGAGAGGGAGTGGCAGGTCATCCTCACTTGCATGAAAGAACCAAATGGAGAGGGGGATTCATTGACACAGGTGGACAAGAGAACACCAGAATGAAGTTGGTCGTGCAAGAGGGAAGATGGGGCGGCTATGCACTACACAGGGAGAAGGAAAGATACTCGCTCGACGGGTATTGGGAGGGGGATGATGGGTTGGCTAGGGTTTCAAGATAAAGAAAAAAGTTATAATAATACTGATAATAAATATATTTATAATAATAATAATTATTATTATAATAATGTCATTATTACTATAATCAATAATTTATTTATTTATTTTCTTATTTCATATTATTTTTCCCTATTTTCATTTTATATTATTTTAAATGAAATTGTATTATTTATTTTAAAAATTGAGTTACCCCACGGTCTGTGCACAGTTACATGAATCCAAACACATGGTTGAGCAAGCTGTGCTCAACCCGCATCACCCAAAACTGTCCCATTACATTACCGAGCCACACACTTGTCACACGACTTAAAATAACCACATGAATATCACATGCCACAACCCAATGAACTGGGGAATCAGTGTGGGCAGATCGCACAATAGTGAAAGAGCATGCGAAATTTTAAAACTCGACCTGCCAGCTACTGAAACCCAAAATAATAATTAAATCAATTGAAAATTAATAAATCAACCATGTCAGTGTGTGACAATTCTACCAACCTAAAACATGTTCTTCCCCTAGAATGTCCCCAAGCCAACACTTGACACAACTAGAGTCAATTCGAAGACAAAACCAAAGGTAGCCTAGAGCCTCAGGGTAAATTTTCCCAACACACGTCACACTCGACCAATTCAAAATGAAAAAACTCTTTCCATGGTTGAGGGGAAAACATAAGAGGGATATCCCCACCACAAAAATTTCACTAACATGAGAACCCTAAAATATGAATGCACTACCGATTAGGGGGGAGGGCAATGTCAGAACTCCAAATCCTAACTCATTCAATTTCTCCATGTGTACCAAACATCATCCTAGAGAATTAAACAAAATGATTACTAGGAAATGACCCGAAAACCTGAGGATGAGAAATTAACTCAACTTCCCCCCACCTACACTGACCAAATAAAATGCTCACCGCAATCATAGACTAGGGAATCATTATCCAGAACTCAACTCACGTCCTCAACACTAACAGAAAAACTCCAAAACTATGATTAAGACCATTACAGGGAAAAAAACACACCGACACACTAGGATGAAGGAATCCCCTACAGAACCGAAACACACTATAGGAAAACACATAGAGAGGTTCCCTAATTAAGAAAGGGAATAAAAACATCACCCATTAATTCATGAAAACAATAATTCCCCTGATGAATGAAAATGAGAAAAAACTAAAAATCAGAATGGGTCCATTTATTCATGGGCAAAAGACCCATCAAGGACAATGAATGATTTGAAAGCCACACTAGGAGCAGATAAAGACCCTTGAATTGTGGCAGAACGGTCTCATCAGACCACCACAATATGGATGAGCTTACTATAAAGTTAAAAATAGAACCTAGAAACATTGAATATTTCATCCCATTGTTGAAAACATGATCTAGACCGAGGTTCCACACACCCTTGGTAACTCCTGATTGTGCGTGAACTTCACCTCGAGACCTGTGGTTGGGGCCCTGATTGTTGAAGAATCTCCTAACTCACATTCAGTCATTTGCATCATCTGGTCCCTAAATCCTTTCCCTGTATGATTCAAACAACCTCAGTGGTGGTACATATTCAAAGGGATGCAACTTTACGTCATAGAATGCTTGGACTAGCCGTTCTGGTGGCACATAAGAGAGTGTTCTAACAAACAAGGATTCAATATTGATGTAGAAGATTTTTCAAAAAGAGGTTCCCCCAGAAGGCACCCCTCACCAGATAAGTAACCCTTACGAAAGATGAAAACCACCAACTATACCCCAAACACTAATTACTATAAGAAGAAAAATCTCCACTATCCCCAAATCAGACCCTCAAATAGACCCGAGAACGAATGAACCTTAACACTCTTAGGAGTTCCCAAGAACCCAAAGACACACTATCTATACAAACCACCCAACTGCCTTTAACTAAATTCTACAACCTTGATAAAAAAAGAAACACTCGAAAAGAATCGGAAATGGGGAATGACTCATAAGAAACTTTGGGGAAGTTTCTAGGTAGCCTATTCCGAACAACATGAAGAAACGCAATCGAAGCAGGCATCAAGACAAAACTCAATCAAAAGAAACATCTCGACCTCAAAAAAACCAGCTCGGAATCCAGATGAACTTGATCACAACCAAAAACAACTTTTCAAGAATCCCATTTCATATAAAATTTCAAAATAGACACATTTCCAAATGAATTTAAAAATACTGAAACCCAATATTTAAACCAAATCTAATTCAAAAAATTTCATTTCCCTTTTTATTTTAAAAACTTCCCTATGGTCCCTTATGAATAGTCCCTTGTGAATTCATCCAATCGCGCATACATCATCAATGAAAAAGTGCCATCACACACTCTCTGTACATACCCACGCACATGTGACCCTCTGTAAAGAACGTCACGGTCCAAGAATCCATTTTCCTTATCAAATCCAAACACATACCTAACCTTCCAAATCAAAACACATTCCATTTTAAAAACCAACCTTACTTATTTAAACCTATTTGTGGAAAGAACCCCCATTAAAAATCCATTTTCACTTTAAAAGTCCACTTTCAATTTCAAAACACACCCACATCAAATGAAAAAAAAAACTCAAACAATAATAAACCTTCAGAATGAAGAACTATTATCCATGCGTAACCTAGTGACATGGTGGCGATCCATTATATAAGTGAGGCATAACACTAAGAGATCAATGAATTGGGAACATGGACTCCACATGGGTCATCACCCCACATGAGTCTTTAACATAACCTGATTCGCCTTGATTGTCATCCCTCAATCCAAAACAACCAAAGACAAAAGACTCAAATCTCAGACTACACCTGGTAACTCGAGGATCAGTTCGAGAAAGAGTTCATGATGCTCTCTCCACACCTACCTCTTGAGCTTCTACAGTCCTAATCTCCGTATACCAAACACCCCAAATAGAAAGGGCCCCTCTTATTCCATTTGGTCACGAACCAACCAAGGTCAACCCTAGACCATTCACCTGAGACAATTCGCGAAAAGGCCCGAGAGGCATTTCCAATCCTCTCGGGCTGCCGATAAGTGCCAGATAATCAATAGAGAACAATAAGGAAACAACTTCTCCCAATAAAAATTATCTAAGAAATAGGAATAAAATTTAACAACGCAAAATAAACAAACGAATGTGAAAGAGAATGAACGAAAAATAACACATACTAAACTTTCCATGAAAAAAACACCATGTGACCTTGAGAGTCAATCTCCAACAACCAATCCAAACGTCACCCAAAGTGATCCAAATTAGAGCTGGAACCTGTAGGAGAAACTAAAAACAATAAAACACTTTAGGCATGAGTATTAAGACTCAGTAGGCATGCCGAAAAAAACTATTTCTAATGAACTACCTTTAAATAAAGAATTCACCAATTCCAGGTTTGAACTAAATTATATAAGAAAATGGGTTTCCATGCATACTTTAATTTATAAAACAAGTAATAGTCCATCGCACTTTTTAATATCAAAAAATGTTTAATGTTTGAAGGGAATAAGTGAATTAATTTTTAAAAAAAATTTGTGAACAATTTAAAATCTTAAAATTTAGTTGTTAGTCAAGAAGAAAATCAAACACAACACATGACAAACAATAAAAGAAATGGAAAGGTAGAAAACGAGGCCCAACAACCGAACCATCCCTCTCAATCATCTGCCACATACAAATAAGAACTAAATAAAACATCGGTTGAACCTATGAGCTTGTGAACAATCCAGAACTTACTATTCATGTGACTCATCCTTAAGGAATTCCTACTCTTGTTTATGTCATAATTCCCAAATGCTCGGTGTTTCCCTACCTGGCCTAACTGAGGGAGCCAATCCCTCATCAGAATAAAGTCTGTACGCAGGGCCACTTGCCAGTGGATAGTATAAACTAGTGTGGAAATCATTCGTAGAAGATTCACTTACTATGTCAAATTCCAATGTCAACACATATAATAAAAAAGAGTTGATTCACCAATGTCAATGAAGTAACCAATCATGATGCAAAAACATCACACACAACAACTCACACAATCGATGCACACAATAGGACCACCCCTGAGTTAACCCAAAGAATGTTTTTCCAAATAAACTATTTTATCAATGTGCCAAACGGTCCCTGTACAACTTTTAATGAAACACCATTCCTCTAGAGAAAGAAAAACATTTGGTAACACATCAGATGATAACATTTGAAATCAAACTAGAACCACATTTGAAAGTTCATGAATTATATTCAAAGGCAAAACAAGCATTCTTTAATTATTGTGAGTCAATTCATCAAGAAAATAATGCATGTTCCATGTGTAAAATAAACAACTTAGACTAAATAAAATATTGTTTCCAATAAATTATTATCTAATATTATTTATCATCCATCAAAAATCATTGAAATATAAATTAGTTAATAAATTATTTATTTAAAGGTGAGTGCTATGGGGGACCTACCTTTAGACATGAAGCTCATAATGATGGAAACCCCAGACCGCTTCACCTATATGCATATAAATTTTCATATATATATATATATACCCTTTCACCCATGTACAAATTCCCCATTCCATGAGGGAATATGTGCAAGGATTATATATATATATACATGCTTACACATGTATATACATATAGGTCTTTGTTGATGACGAGAAAAACCCACATCGCTATGTACTAAACACCCTACAATGATGCAAGGGAATCTAATAACTACCAAAACTTCCAAATAAAACCAAATTGAAAAAAAAACAAGAGAAACATCACCCCAAAAACACACTCAAATTATTCCCCTTAAACGTGCTCTAAAATCATTTTATAATAAATTTGACGCTACATACATAACTCATAAAACACATTTAATGACATAGAGCACCAACTTGAGCTTCACAAACATGTTTATAAAAACTAAAACATGCCATGATAAATCACCATCCATTTTAAAGAGCTAATCGGGCCATTTAGAGAAGAACCTTGGTGTGCACAACATGAAAAAAATGCACCACCCATTTAAAGTACAATTTTTAAATCACACGCAGATCCAATCATTTGTAAAACATGATTCGCACCAAGTGAATTATTTAACAAACCATTTAATATTTTATTAAACAATTTTAGAAGGGAACCGAAGGATTTACACACAGAAAACCCATATAGAAACCTCATTTATGAATAAACTCACACCCACAATGTATCAAAACAGAATTATCACTACACTAATTAATCATTAAACATGTCAAACAAATTATAAAACCTTTCACAAAATTTGGAACCACACTATGTCATATAGTAAACCATGGAGTTATTTTTTTCAAAGGAGACGAGAATATAAGGTAAGAGTTATTTTTGGAAGACCAAGGTTGGGGAAAATAACCACTCCAAATGATGTTATCATTTGAAGGTCCATCCATGGGTTAACTTCATGCATCCATGGATGTTCCTACATCCCACAGAAAACTGGGATGTAATTTCCCCCCACTTTTTGTATGAAACCATGCACACATACTATCCACCAACACATCAATCCATTTCACTAAAACCTCATCTTCGATAAACCATCCAATTCAAAGAAAATAAGTTCCATAAATTTTTCCACAAGACAACATCAATCAAAACATCCATCATAACCATTTTAAGATAGAGACATTTATTCCAACCAAATTGGAAAAAAAATTCATGGGAATAATTGAAGAAACAATTTAAAATGTATTTTTAATCAATTATCCCAATAAGAAAAATGGTTTCAAGAATTAAATATGGAAAAATAGTAGTGCTAAACAAGTTTTAAGAATTGATTTTTTGAAGATCAAGCACCAATGTTGTGAAATTGGAATAAAGGGGAATGTAAACACCTACCTCAACCTGTGAAGAAATGACAGAACATTGACAGATAAAAGAATATTGCTCTGCAGACCAATCGCATTCCCTAGACACTAAAAAAAATGCACCCAACATTACTTGAAGCATTATCATTTGGCTAATTTTAAGAAAACATTCAAAAGAAAATAAAATAAAAACAAAACAAGGGTTCACGCCGAAAAGTTCGGGTCACAACCAGGTTGCAAGGCGCGCAAGGAGGGAGAGTTTTTCATGAACCGGAAGGCCGACCAGCTGGAAGGAGTGTGTAGTGAGTGGGAGAATGGATAGATGGAGACTTCACACCACAGATGAGGTGGGGAAGATGGCGCTGACGCAAGGGAGAGGGAGTGGCGGGTTGGCAGTGCGTGCATGGAGAAACCAAAGGGGGAGGGGGTCACCGACACAAGTGGACCGGAGGCCTACAACGGGAGGGTGGTTGGTGAGAGGGTAGGCGGGGTGGTTGTTCATTACATAAGGAGAAGGAAAGGGTCCCACGTAATGGGTAAGGGGAGGGGGGGGGGTAGGGTAGGGTTTTAGAAAAAAACAGGAAAAAGTTATAATAATAATAATAATAATAATATCATTATTACTATTATCAAACATTTAATTAAATAATTAATTAATTATTTAATTTTATTTAACCAATTCTCAATTTATTTTAATTTAAATGAAATTATATTATTTATTCAAAAAACTGGGTAACCTCACGGTCTGCACACAGTTACCTACAGCCAGATGCACGGTTGAGAAAGTCGTGCTCAACCACATCACCCAGCAGTGCCTAATTACATTGCTGAGACATGTACTCATCACACGGCTAGAAAAACCACGCTCAAGTCATGCACTACAATGCAATTAATTTGGGTATCCGTACAGGCTGACTGTACAATAGTGAACGAGCTTCCAAATTTTTAAATCTCGACCCTCCTGATACAGAAAGTCAAAATAATAATTAAAGTAATTATATAATAATAAATCTACCTGGTCGGGGTGTGACATAATATATTTAATTAAAACTAATACAATTTACACTTACATAAAAACCATTATAATACTTAACACTTATGTTATTTTAAATTTCAAAAATTACACACACATATATATATATTTTCATGCTACAACTTTTAAAATATAAGTAAATATATAATATAAATTATTACTTGAAAGAATATTTAATTATAATTAATATCATTTCTAATTTATTGATTAATGTTTTTATAATTTGTTCATAAAAGTAATATAATTCACACTTACAAAAAAGTATTAAAATAATATAAACTTATGTTATTTTTTATTTAATTAATTTACACATATATACATTTGATTGTCATTTTTAAATTTTATAATTTTTAATTTACTACAATTAATACTTTATTACATAATAATGAAAATTATTTATACATACTATTATTTTAAATTATTATTTTTAGAATACTTTTGTATACCATTATTAAAAATAATTTTCAATTTATTTTTTAGTAAATTTAAATATGATACTTAATATAACTAATAAATTGTTATTAAATTGTATAACTAGTTTGTAGAATATTAAATTTAAATTAAAATTATATTAAAAATATGATATTTTATATACATATAAATATGATAAAATCTCCATTTAAATTAAAAATATAAACATTTTTAAAACAATTTTATTTCCCTAAATTTAAATTTCATTTTAGACATACCATATTTAAATTTCCTAAACATTCAATATGAATTTATATGACAAACAATAACTCATTCAAAAATAAAATAATACAAAAGACACTAATTTACACATTCATATATGCATTAATACATATTAAATAAATAAACCGCACATAGAAACACTAATTTCTACACATATAAAATTAAATTAATGAACCATATAAATAAAATAAATAGAAACAATTAAACAATTAAAATTTTAAATAGAAATGTTTCTTTCATAAACATAGAAAATATATTTTGAGAATGAAATTTTGAAGGGCTTCAAAACTAAACTCCGAGCAGAAGAAAGATATTTGAGGGGAGGGGGGGCTTATTTTATAGAAACTCATTGGCTAGATGCATTAACCTCATTCACAAATCCCTCATCCTATTTGCAAAGGCTGCATTAATATGGTTCACGCATCTCGGGTCCAATTTTTTAAAAAATTAGGACCCTCTCCCCTTTAAATAAAAAAGTTTGAAAACCCATTTAAAACTTTCCACATTCATTGGTCTCCAATCACCTCGATGTTCTGATCCTGCATTAATTTCTTATCATGATTCCGACTTATTCCCTATAGTTCTAGTGAAATATTTCACTTAACATATCCTACCTCTATAAAACCCATCTATTGGCCTAGGGTTCTGGTGGTATCAGGTTTCCTTTCTCGACATTCTACTCCCTGAAAAATGTTTTTCTATTATGTGTCATTGTTATAGTGATATCTACTTCTACCAAAGTGACTCTAGTCTATAACTCAATACTTATATCTTAATTTTTTTTAGTGTTCTCAATTCATTACTACATCAGATTCCCTATTCTGAAAATTACATTTTCCTCCAAATTATTCATATCTCTATATGGGTAGTTCTTCAAAAGGTCTCATTTGATGGTGCATTTCATAGTAGTTTTTTATTAGTTTTGTTTAAAAATTGGTTGTTTCATCACAACATAACCTGTTTCAGTTTAGGTGAGATTTATTTCCAAATAAATTAGGGGTTTTTTTAAAATTTATTATCTAATTTTTATTTGTTATCATAATATTGTACATATATCTTTTTCATTCATTAATCAAAACATCTACTATGTTCGGTCAATCAACACCAATACTTGGTGCAGTTTTGGTAACCCTATCTGATTTTATTGACTAATCATGAACATTCATTTTAATTTTATTCAATAGAATTGAGTAAAAAATGATAAGAAAAATAGACTATGAGGGTTTAATGTGTTGTAGTCCAAGGGCATCGCCTCTGATCAAATTGACCCCCTCTGATTTAAATTAGAAATTATTAGAGAGTATAGTTACCGTGGTTCCTTGGAACACCAGAGAAGCTAGATGATCTTCCACATGATTACCCTCCCACCAGGTGTGGGTGACTTTTGTACAACATTTGAGGATTTCTTTTCATTTTATTATGATATAATAGATTGACCAAGGAGTGCCACCTCTTCCATGAAATTAATTATGTAGAATCATGGAGTAAGTCTGCACTTAAGAAAGGCAAATATTCTCTTGGATGAAATTCATGATCCCCATGAGAACCCCCTTGGCTTGTCTAGAAGGGAGTTTTCACTGCCAGAGTGATCATTAAAAGTAACAAAAACACTCTCCCTATAGTCCGCGATGACACCTCCTCCATGCATTTAACCCGAGCTACATGCACCATCTGTGTTCATCTTGAGACCTTTATCAGGAGCCATCCACCCCAATCATCTACCTTTCATCATAGTGGAAAGATGGTGCATCACAAGTGAGAGACAATGAAGAGCCTGTAGGGATGGCACG
Organism: Viscum album; assembly: GCA_963277665.1. Taxonomy (NCBI): domain Eukaryota; kingdom Viridiplantae; phylum Streptophyta; class Magnoliopsida; order Santalales; family Viscaceae; genus Viscum; species Viscum album. The sequence continues at coordinate 819,833,096 of OY728142.1, forward strand.
CCCATCAAGTTACTGACTAGAGTCACCATTTCCTCCCACAGGCTTCCAGTTTTTTAGATAACGAGTCTCCCAGTGGAGTTAACCCCCACGTATCTGGCCCAGTTTCTTGATTTCCATATGTACCAACAGCCGACATTGAGGATTGTGGATCTCACCATTTTTTCCAGGCCTATATCTTCTATTCTGTAAAACCATCAGTCAAGAAATTCATTGTCACGGTTACACCTATAATAGTATGCAGTGACCCCCCCGAAAAAACTCCATATTTTATGGGCCCATTCCCCTTAAAAAACAAGTGGGCCAAGCTCTTCTCTTTCCTGGTCTTGTAACAGTGGCATCCGGAAGCCATAAAAATGACAAACTTTGTAATATAATCATCTATCTATATTTTCTAGTTATGGATCCTCCACATGAGAAAGTAATATTTCATAGGAATCTTGTTACACCACACAAAAATCGATCATATGTTATATTGGGCCTGAGGGGTGGATGATCTGTGGAAATCCTTGCTATTGAACCTCCCCATGTATGAAGGTTTAAGAACGCATCTATCTGGTTCTGTGTTTTTTTCATGGATGTCCAAAATCTCATGATGCCTCGTATCCAGAATTGATTGGAAGAAGGATGGGTAAAGACTCACCTCCTTGAAGGTAATGGTGGGATAAGGACACCCAATATATTCTACCACCCTTCCTTCCTAGTTATGTTGCCAGAACAAGATATTTCCCTCACCAACATACCTTTGTGAATGATATTGTAGGCTCGAGATGAGGGTGATGATCTTATACCAGAGGGGGGATCCATGTGAATATTTCTAGGCTACATTACCATGGTAATTTTTGTCCATAGTATTTCCCAAAAGTGTAATTCCTTCAATAGTTTCCCATGCCAGTTTTGTGTGCATTCAATGGATGGTGTCCCCTAATCTTATGACATTGATCCCGCCATCGTGAATTAGGCGTCCCATATTCTACCACGATGCCTAGTGTTTCGTCCCCTCCAACGACACATCCTAGATAAACCTCACCAATATTTTTTAGATTGTTCTAATAACACCTTTTGTAACATTTCTAGATGATAATGCATGGGAAGGAATGATAGACAAGATTCTATTCACCAAGGTAATGCACCCACCAAAGGATAAAAGGTGGTTTTTCTAGTTTAGAATGTGACACATGATCTTTTCCACTACTTGATCAAAATATATAATAAGATTTTTTCTCATAGAGATGGGGGTTCCAAGGCACTCCATTGGAATAGATCCCCGCTACATGCCCAACCTATTGCACAGAAGCAGGGCCCTACTTGCAGAGCATTTGTTTGAGATGTAAATCATACTCTAGTCCTTGTAAATAACCTGGTCAATCCAGTGGAAGTGGTCCTCTAGGATTTTGTTAATTTCATTTAGAAAACTCCTACCCGAGTTCAAGAAGATGAATGTGTCATCTGCAAACATCAAATGGGAGATAGGGGAAGCTGCATCTTTCTTCAGCAGGGAAGGATGTCTCTGTTGTCCATACCGTTATTGATCATGCGACTGAGAACGTATGTCATCAGGATGATGATTCTTGAAGACAAGGGATACCCTTTCCTTATCCCATGAGTAGCTTTAAAAAAGTGGTGAGTTAATCCTCTAAAAGAAACAACAATCCAAGAGGAGCTTATGCACCAGAAGATGCGGTCACAGGCCCAGGGAGATAGACCTATCTTATTCAGCACTCTGTTGATGAATCCCCATTCAAAATGATCATATGATTTATTCATGTCCAGCTTGAAGGATACATTGGATCCATGTGACTTGGTGTTAATGTCTCTCATCATTTCTTAAGATAGACTTTGATGGATCGACACATCACACACCCAGGATGATCAAGGGAGATCCACTTTGGGAGATGTTTTTCTAGCCTTGTATTGATGATTCTTGAAAGGATATTGTAGTGGAAATTGAACATACTCACTAGTCTGTAATTACTACGATAAGATGGATCCTTGGTATTTGGAATGAGAGCAAGGGTCACAACACTGGCCACTCATGGTAGGTTCCCTCCAAGGAAGAAGTCCTGGATCGCTGTGATAATGTCACACTTGACCACCTCCAATGAGCCTCTATAAAAAGAAAAAGAATGGATGTCTAGACTCGATGCACTGTCGGGGTTATTGTTAACCATAGTCACCTGTATCTCTCCCTCTTCTAGGAACCCTTCTAGGAATGGATTTTCTTCTGCAGTGATGAGGTTTGGAATTTCTCCCTAGAGAGCTTCACCCCCTTCTGGGTACCCACTGGGCATGTTCATACTCAGTCATGCAAGAAGATCTTTGAAGAATGTGTGAGCCATGCCTCCAACTATATTACAGTCGATAGTGTATGTTCCATCAGACCAGTCAATGTTTGGTTAGATAGGACATCTCCTCTCCCTTATACATGCATGAAAGTAGGCCATGTTTTTGTCCTTTTCATGTAGCCATTTGAATATTGAGTTTTCCCTAGCCTGCATTTCCCCTAAGAGAACCAGTTCATTTAAGTTCTTCTTTTTTTTCTATGGGATAATTATAGAGGGATTCATCCCAAGCCTCCTCCATCCAGGCTTCCAACCTCTCAATTTACGTTTTCAGATCATCCATGTTCTTGTTTAAAGAGGATAGATTATTTTCCCTTGTTTATAGGACCTGTTTGAGTCTCCTCATCTTGTTGTGTATGGACACCCCTGAGATCCCCTGGTTCAACTCTTCCCATATCTCCTTAACTAGTTGAAGGTAACCTGGTTATCTGCTCCACTAGTTTTTATACCTGGAGCATTCAATAGAGACCTGTTGAGGAGACAAGGAAAAAAACAATGGAGAATGGACTGAAATAGATCTAATCAGATGGCTTACCTTGGCATTAATAAACATAGATAAATCATAGATATTGGAAAGATAGTGGTCATGGTGGCTCCAACAATGGCATCTTCCTTTATGGTTGTTTCACTAAGTAAAGAGGTCACCTAAATAGCCTGTATCCCTAAGTCCATTGTCGATGATAAACTGTGCAATGTCCAAACTCGCCTTTTAGGGGAACGATCCTCTTCCCATCTTCTCTGATGTGTTTGATATGATGTTGAATTCATCACCTATGATCCATGAAAGGGTTCTTGGGTCGAAATAAGAGAGATCATTTCATAATGATTCTCTCATTTATGGGTCCGAGTTCCCGTAGATAAAGGACACGAGAATTTTGTTCATGACACTTCTTTTCTTCTTTGTGATAAATTAGTCTTTTGATCCAATCATCTCGACCGAAATGTATTTTATCTAGAAGATACAAATGTGGATTTTGGTGGGGGAATAATTCATGGAAGCATGAATTCTGATCCTTTGAGTGAACTTATAGATTTTTTCTGGGATTTGTTTGTGTTCAAGAACAAAAGAAATCCGTGCCTTTTGATTTTTAGACGCCAAGGTTATGATTATTTTTACCCTTTCACCAATACCTTGAGAGTTCCAGATGATTATAGGAGTCATTGATAATGAAATTTCCTGGCATGGACCCCTGACACCGTAGTCTCTTTCAGATAAGAGATCGAATGCTCTTGCAGTTGCAGTTGTTTCATTCTCAGTCTGGTACACATACCCGAGCTCAAGTCAACTTGTTACCTAGAGGGAGGGTGGTGTCTATACTAGAACATAGGATACCTTACTAGTTTAGCACTTTATGGGGACTATGGAAGAAGTTTGGGATTTCGAGTAAGGTAGGGTCCTGTAGGAATTCTACTCAAGGATTTGTAGGATATCTCTTTAATCTGATCACCGTCCGCAGTGGTTACAGGGTGAGCCCCCTTGGATCCACTCACCATGGGTTGCAACCCAACATGGAAGCATGGGATTTCCATATGAACATGCATGGAGAAAAATACGAAAGCAAGGCTCCGAAGCGAGGAGCCTAGGAGACATTCCCGTAGACCACCTTTGGAGAACGTACAGGATGGGCTACTCGTCTAGGTGAAGATACTTGAAGACACCTGGAGGGTCCCTAGAAAGTCCAGAGGGACAATTTCTAGATCTGGGGGTTCGACCTATACCATTTCAGAGGGAGAGGGGGCCTCTAAAGTTGTAGATGAGGATCGCAGATTGAATTTAACTAGCGGAGACAGGTTTGACATCGGCAGAGCAGTAGACGTACCAGAGCCTGTGCCCTGAAGAGAACCCTGGTGGATATCTTCCTTATGTCCGACTCTCTTCTCTTGGAACCAAATCCCCTTTCACTATTTCTTGAAAACTTGCACCGAGTGCCCCTATAGAAGACAAGAAAAACAGTACCCAGCGAAGACGGGGTAGAAAACATCCTTGGGCCATTCGAGCGATTCCACCATCTTTAGGTGTATCTTCTTTGAGACTGGAAGGGATAAATCCAGTTCTACACAAATGCAGGTCACCAGTGTTTTCTCACCACTGCGAGAGAGATCATCCATCCAGAGAAAACTGCCTAGAGAGTCACTGACGGCTTTGAGCAAGCCACCAACCTAGAAGGGAAATGAGAGGCTAGGAAAAATGAGCCACACCACCGCGTGGGGAATCTATTTTCCCTTATGAACCTCCATGGACCATCGTGCCAGATTGAACTGCTAGCAATCGAAATCCCAGGGGTCCTTACACCATGCCAGAGAGAAGTCAGAATATGATGGGTTTTTTTTATATAAATGGGTTTTTTAAAATTTCTTTTTATATAAAAAGGGCAGGGTCATGGATATTTATAAAAATGGGTCTTTATATGCGTGAACCTCATTCACGCATCTTCGGTGCAGAGAGATGCGTGAACAGGGTTCACACATCCTATGCGGTGGGGATAAAAGATGTGTGAAGCCCTATCACACATATCCCTTCACCAGGAAGCATGCACGGGGTCCACACATCCTTTTTAAACTTTATGAAGGATGCGTGAACCCCGTTCACACATCCTACATAAAGTTTTAATTTTAATTTTTCTTTTGTATTTTTAAAATTTTTATTTTGTTTTGTTTATATATATATAACAAAACTTTTCAGTTGAATTTATCTTCTATTTAATATCCAGCAGAGCTTCCATTACAGCAGTCTGGATTCTGACAGACACCATCACCCATGGTTCTCTTTTATAAGAGGGCTAGCCCAGGAAATCCTTCTACGTTTTCGATGAGGGATTCAGGCTCTCTCTTTCCTATGCAGAACATTCTGCATTTCCGATGTGGGATTCTATTTCAAGTATGTGACTTTGAAAGACTATAAAATATAAACTATAAGACCAATATAAATGAATCATTAAAACATGGAATAAACATATAAGAAATTGTTGAAAATAAAAATAATTTTCTAAAAAATATTGATTAATAATAATTTATAAGCTTTCAAAGATACATACATGAAACTTAAAAATGTTTCAAATACTTTTCTTTGAAAGACTATAAAATAAAAACTATAAGACGAATATAAATGAAACTTAAAAAAATGAATTAAACATATAATAAATAGTTGAAAATAAATAGAATTTTGTAAAAAAATTTGATGATAAATAATTTATAAGCTTTCAAAAACAAAAATTTGAAACTTAAAAACGTTTTTAGTACGTGGCTCTGAAAACCTATAAAATAGAAACTATAAGACCAATATAAATGAAAATAAAAACATGGATTAAACATATAAGAAATAGTTAATGATTAATTAGTTAATTAGTAATATAATTATTAATTAGTTAATAATTAGTTAATTAGCAATATCATTATTAATTATATAATAATTAATTAGTTAATTTTTAATATAATTATTAATTACATAATAATTAATTAGTTAATTAGTAATGTAATTATTAATTATAAAATAATTAAGTTTTTAGTAAGTTATATAATTATTAATTATAAAATAGTTCATTAGTTAATTAGTAAATTAGTAATATAATAAATAATTATAATTATTCATTACAATTATTAGTTATTAATTATTAATAATTTATTATATAATAATTAATTAGTTAATTAGTGTTATAATTATTAATTATATAATAATTAACTAATTAATTATTACATAATTAGTTTTTAATAATTAATAATTATAGTGGTAATTAACTAATTAATTATTTTATAATTAATAATTACTATTTATAATTAAAAATTATATTATTAATTATAATTTACAATTATATTACTAATTATAATTAATAATTACATTACTAATTAACTAATTATTTATTATATAATTAATAATTATATTACTAATTAACAAATTAATTATTATATAATTAACAATTATCAATTAAAAATTAAACATTATAATGAATAATTATATTACTAATTAATGAATTAATTATTATATAATTAAAAATTAAAAATTATAATTAGTAATTATATTACTAATTATAAATAAAAAATTAATTACTAATTAACTATTTAATTTGAATATAATTAATAATTAATAATTACAGTTAATAATTATAATTATTAATTATATTATTAATTAATTATTGTATAATTAAAACATTTATTACTAATTAACTAATTAATTAATATATAATTAATAATATATAATATATAATTAATAATATATAATATATAATTAATAATTAATAATTAATAACTAATATTTCTAATGAATAATTATAATAAATAATTATAATTACTAATTATATTTCAAATTAATTAATTAATTATTTTAAACTAATAATTATATTAAAAAATAAGTAATAAATTATTATATAATAAATCATCAATAGTTATAATTAATAATTATATTAGAAATTAACTAATTAATTATTATATAATTAATAATTAATAATTAATAATTAATAATTGTAATGAATAATTATAATTAATAGTTATCCTACTAATTACTTAATTAATTATTAATTAATTATTATATTACTAATTAACTAATTAAGTATTATATAATTATATTACTTATTAAGTTATTAATTATTAAATATTTGTAAATAATAAATAATAATGAATAATTAATAATAAATAATAAATAATAAATAATAAATAATTATATTAATTATTAACTAATTAATAATTTTATTACTAATAAACTAATTAATCATTAACCATTTCTTATATGTATAATCCATGATTTTATTTTCATTTATATTGGTCTTATAGTTTTTATTTAATAGGTTTTCTATGCCACGTACTTGAAATATTTTATGTTTCACTTTGGTGGTTTTGAAAGCTTATAAATTATTTTTCATCAACATTATTTATGAAATTATTTTTATTTCAAACTATTATTTATATATTTAATCCATGTTTTATGTTTTATTCATATTTCTCTTATAGTTTTTATTTTATAGTATTTCAAAGACATGTATTTGAAATTTTTTATAAGTTTCATATTGATGGCTTTAAAAGCTTATAAATTATTATTTATCAACATTTCTTATGAAATTATTTTTATTTTCAACAATTTATTCTATGTGTAATCCATGTTTTAAGTTTCATTTATATATGTCTTATAGTTTGTATTTTATAGTCTTTCAAATGACATACTTGAAACAGAATCCCACATCGAAAATACATAATGTTCTGCGTAGGAAAGAGAGAAGCTGAGTCCCACATCAAAAATGCAGAATGATTTCCAAGGCTAGCCCTCTTATAAAAGAAAGCCCTGGGTGAAGGTGTCTGTTAGAATCTAGAATATTGTAACAGAAAAACTATTGGATATTAAAAGGCAGATAAATTCTGCTGAAATTTTTTGTTTTATTTATATATATTTATATAAAGAAAAGAAAAAAAAAAATAAAAAATTTTAAAATTTTAAAATAAAATAAAAAATAGAGATTTCTATAGGATGCATGAACGGGATCCACACATCTTTTATCCCGACCGCATAGGATGCGTGAACCTCGTTCACGCGTCTCTCCGCACCGAAGATGCGTGAACAGAGTTCACGCATCTAAAGACCCATTTTTATAAATATTTCAAAACCTATCTATTTTCCATAAAAAAATATTTCTAAAACCCATATATATATATAAAACCTGAATTCGATGCTAGGGCAAGACAAAATGAATCACTGTGGAATGAAGAGATGCGATCCAGGACTTGAAAACCCCATGAAGCCATAAAACGCTTAAAGATCTGTTAAGGTGGCAGAGCGGAGCCTAATGGTGCGACAAGAGTTCAGTATAAACAAGCAGCAACATCATCGAAGGTCGAGGCAGGGATCTCCAAAGACAAGTGCAACCCATCCCACGTAACTGAGGAGGAGACCAGGACGATGTCCGAGAATTAAGGAGGCTGGGAGATGAGGACCTTGCCTAAGAGGGCATCCTTGAAGGACACGATCGGGCGGTAGGAAGCTATGGAGGAGCCATTGGGCCCCCGACGTGGTGAGAAGCCCGCATCATGGGAGGAAGAGCTGGGATCGAAGGGCATCAGAGCTTCCACCACCACTGGAGGGTGATCATATGATGGGGTAACAATCAATTTTTTTTGAAATCCCTCAAGCCTGTGAGTCACGTTATATGAAGCTATTAATATTGAATAATGAATATAGAAATAAATTTCTTTTTTTTATATATCCATTTAATCATGAACAAGTTAATCGGAAAAATTTCATTGTTTATTTATTGATTTCTTTTTTTAATACAACTACTTTATCACTTGTTGATTTATATGAAATCATGATTGATGATTTCTATAATGGTGTTATAGTACAAGAATAATGTCATTAAATTTTTTCGTTACAAATTATATTAATTGATTTATTCTCATAAATTTTTATACCATGATATTGTATATGCATAATTCCCTAAAAATTTTATGTCACAAATTTTATTAAATGTCACATTCACCTAATGACACATACCCTGATATTGTAAAACTCATTGAAAATAATATAAATGACCAAAATATATAGGCCCAGCCCACGGTTGAGCCCCACGATCCTAGGGATATTTTTCAAAAATGGGTTATTTAATTTTTTTAATAGAAAATGGATAGGATTCCAATGTATTTAAAAATGGATCTCAAGATGCATGAACATCGTTCTTGCATCTTTAGCGCGAAGAGGTGTGTGAATGGGGTTCGCGCATCATGTGCTGATGGGATAAAAGATGCTTAGACTATGTTCAGGAATTTCCCCTCACCAGGAAGCGTGAATGGGGTTCACACAAGATTGGAAAACATTATTAAGGATGCATAAACCTCGTTCATGCATCATAAAGAATGGTTTATTTTTTTTGAATCATTAATTTTTTCGTTTTGTTTATATAAATAAAAAGGAAAGAAAAAATTTCAGCCGAATTTATCTACTATTTAATATCCATCAGTACTTCCATTACAGTAGTTTGGATTCTAACAGAAACCCTCACCAATGGATCTCTTTTATAAGAGTTCTCACCCATGAAATCATTCTACATTTCTGAGGTGGGATTTAGGTTCTCCCTTTCCTGCCTGGAACATTTTTCAATTCTGATGTGAGATTCTATTTTAAGTACATGGCCTTGAGAGACTATAAAATAAAAACTATAAGACTAATATAAATTAAACATAAAACATGGATTAAACATAAAATAAATAGTAAAATGTAGTAATAATATCATAAAAATTGTTGAAGAATAATAATTTATAATCATTCAAAACCACCAACATGAAACATAAAAATGTTTCAAGTACATGTATTTGAAAGAATATAAAATAAAATCTATAAGACCAATATGAATGAAACCTAAAATATGGATTAAACATATAAGAAAATGTTGAAAAAAACAATTTCACATAAAATATTGATGAATAATAATTTAAAAGCTTTCAAAATCACCAACATGAATTGTAAAAATGTTTTAAGTACATGGATTTGAAAGTCTATAAAATAAAAACTATAAGACCAATATAAATGAAATTTAAAACATATATTAACCATATAAGAAATAGTTAATAAACAATTAGTTAATAAGTAATATAATTATTAATTATTAATTATTAAATACTAAGATAAATTAATTAATTAGTTAATTAATAATATAATTATATAATAATTAATTAGTTAATTTGTAATCTAATTATTAATTGATAATTAATTAGTTAATTTATAATTATTAATTATATAATAATTAATTAGTTAACTATTAATATAATTATTAACTATAAATATATTTTATTTATAATATAATAATTAATTAGTCAATTTGTAATATAATTATTAATCATAAAATAAGTAAATAATTAATTAGAAATTATTATTATTCATTATAATAATTAATTTTTAAGTTTTAATTATTAATTATATAAAAATTAATCAGTTAATTAATAATTTATTAATTAATAATATAATAATTAATTAGTTAAGTAGTAATATCATTATTAAGTATGATTAGTAATTTAATTATTAATTATAATTAGTAATTAGTAATTATATAATAATTAATTAGTAAATATGTAATATAATTATTTTTTATAATTATTAATTAATAATATAAAATAATTATTTAGTTAATTAGTAATAAAATTATATAATAAATAATTATTTAATTATTAATGTAAGAATTAATTAGACAATAATAAATTATTAATATAATCATTAATTATAATTATTAATATTAATTATTAATTATTAATTATATATTAATTGATTAATTAATTATTAATAATTAATTATAACATAATTAATTAGATAATTAGTAATATAATTATTCATTATAAATATTTATTATAATTTTTATTTCTTTATTATAATTTTTTATTTATATAATAATTAATTAGTTAATTTCTAATACAATTATTAATTATATAATGAATAATTAGAGAATTAGTAATATAATTATTAATTATAATTAGTAATATAAATATTAATTATAATTAGTAATATAATTGTTAATTATAATCATTAATATAATTATTTATTTTTAAAAATTACTTATAAATTAAAAAATTTGTTAATTAGTAATATAAATATTAATTATATAATAATTAATTAGTTAATTAGTAATATATTTATTAATAATATATTTATCGATATTATAATTAATAATTATTATAATAATTATAAATTATATTACTAATTAACTAATTAACTAATTTATTATTATATAATTAATTTTTATAAATTTAAAACTAATAATTATAATGAATAATTATAATTATTTTTTATATTACTAATTTAATATTTAACTAATGAATTATTATATAAATAATAATTAAATTACTAATTGAATACTTAATTATTTTATAATTAATAATTATATTATTAATTAACTAATGAATTATTGTATAACAAATAATAATATTAAAAATTAACTAATAAATAATTATTTAATTAATAATTATATAATTAATAATTATATTACTCATTAACTATTATAAAATTAATAATTTTATTAGTAATTAATTATTATATAATTAATAATGATATTACAAATTATCTAATAATTATATTACTAATAAAGTAATTAATTATTAACTATTTCTTATAAGTTTAATCCATGTATTAATTTTCATTTATATTGGTCTTATAGTTTTTATTTTATATGTTTTCAAAGCCGCGTACTTGAAACTTTTTTATGTTTGAAGTTGGTGGTTTTGAAAGCCTATAAATTATGTTTCCTCAACATTTTGGACATTTTTTTTATTTTCAACTATTTTATATATGTTTAATCCATATTTAAAGATTCATTTATATTAGTCTTATATTATATATTTTATAGTCTTTAAAAGACATATACTTGAGACATTTTTATGTTTCAAGTTGGTGGTATTAAAAACGTATACATTATTATGCATCAAACTTTTTTATGAATTTTTTTTTATTTTCAATTTTTTTATATGTTTAACACATTTTTTATTTTTTACTTATATTGGTTTTATAGTTAGTATTTTATAGTCTATAAAGGATACATAATTGAAACAGAATCCCATATTAGAAATGCAAATGTTCCGCACAGGAAAGGGAGAACATAAATCTCACATCGAAAATGGGGAATGATTTCTAGGGCTTGCTCTATTATAAAAGGAAGCTCTGGGTGATGGTTTATGTCAGAATCCAAACTATTGTAATAACAGTATTACTAGATATTAAATTACATATAAATTCATTTGAAAATTATATATATATATATATATATTATAAAAAACAAAAAAATAAAAAGATATTTTTTATAAAAACATATTACAAAAAAATAAAAAATTTAATGTTTTTGTATGATGCATAAACCTCATTCAGGCATAGTTCAACAACTTCCTGATGGATGTGTTAATATAGTTCACGTATCTATCAGCACGCCTATGACGTGTGAACTTCATTTACGAATCTTCCTAGGATCATGGATGCATGAATGAGGTTCATGCATCCGGGGAACAATTTTTAAAAATATTGGGAACTTTATCCTATTTCAAAAAAAAACAAAAAAACCCATTTTAAAAAACATCCCATGATCATGTGGTCTAGGGAAATAATCTTGATCGGGTGTACACAACCCCACTCCTGCCCTCCTCCACTGTAGTTATCTGTGTTGTCTGCGTAGGAACTCCTTCCGCTCCTGATTTCTTTCATTCATTCTTGCATAGTTCAATAGTTCAACAACTTCCAGATTGCTTTCATTCATTCTTGCATGTCAGCCGCCCTACCCAAATGTGAAGGATTATTTTATTTTTGATAACTCTTCATTTATTATCAATTTTATTTTATAAATTTTCAAATATTTTTTTAATTTAAAAATTATCCAAATGGTTGATTCAATAGTGTATTGTGGGTATAGATTTCAGATTTCCAATGTCAATTAAACTTTATAATTTTTGGATAATCAGTTTTTCATTATCATTTTAATATTTTAGTATTTTTTTTTCAAAAATTATTTGAATTTTTATTTCCATTCTCAATTTCAACATTCATGTCTTTAAAGGGTCTTTAGGTATTTACATAGATAATTAGGTTTTTTATAATCAATTTTTAATTATTATTATTATTTTTTAATTTTTTTAATTTTTTTTAATTTCAGAAATTATTTAAAATTTACATTATCCATTTTCTTGCCTGTCACAATTTCAAGCATCCCATATAAATTTAATTTTAGTTTTTTTCACACATAATTAGTTATATTTATAATTATGTTTTAATTATCATTTTTTTGATTTTATATATATATATTTTTTTTAGAAATAATTATCTAAATTGTGGATTCACTGTCGTCTTCCCATTTCATTTGAGATTTTTGATTATCAATATTTTATTTATTTTTCATTTATTTCACATTTATTTTATGATTAATTAATTTTAAAATCATATTATTTTATTGTTTTATCATTTTTATAAAAAAGAAATTTTTATTTGTGGACTATATAATCTTCATAATAATCTCTAAAATTTTCATATTATGTAAAACTTTGTGCCAAACGTATACTAAAATATAAATTAGATTATTTAAATTTATTTTTTTAGGAAATAGACATTCCAATTATATACTATTAAAATAAATGATAACTAAAATGTATTTAATTTTTGAGAATATTTCATTTTTCTGTTTTTTAAAACATGTTAGAAAATATGTTAGTTTACATTTTCATTATATTTTGATAACAAAAAAATGAAAACAAGAAGCCTTTTTCATAATCATCTCTAACTTTACAATTTTTATTAATGTTCATCTTTTTTACTTTAAAATAGTTTCATTTAAATTTTTTAATATAGTTGATAGAATTTTGAGTTTATATTTTTATAATTTTATTTGAGAAATTTTTAATTAATATATATTTATTATTTTAAATTTTTAGAGAAATTTTCACAATAATTGTTGAATAAAAATAAAAAATTGAATTAGTTGGAATATATGATTATTTTTTGGAAAGGCGGTTACTTTAAATATGTTATAATTCCAAATTAAATATAATTATTTGAATTACAATTCATAACATGTACATACTACCACGAAAAGAAATCAAATTTATAGATCCAAAAATAGGATAATCATGTAAAGAATGAATGAAATGGAAAAATTATTAGTGGGTTATATTTCTAAATTATTTTCTACGAGAAGTGAAAATGATATTTTTCATGTGTTATTTTAAAATTTATATGTGTGATGGTAAATTTGACTTTATTGAGTTTCAATGGTGATTTCACATGATTCCTGTTGTTTTTTATATATTATATAGATGTATAATGTCATTGGGACTTACAATCTATTGTTTTCCTTGGTTAAGTGGATTTTTATTGTGTTAAAAGTATTTTTAACCAATCCAACGGTTTTATTAAAATTTGGTATTTAAATCCTTAATTGAAAATATTTTTTAATAATTTTCGTAGAAAAATTATTTTCATTTTTTTATTTTTTATTGTTAATATTATATAGTCCAACATGTTTATTGTTATATATGTAGACTGAAATTGTTGTTTGAATCCACATGTAATTATATTTTAAATAGATTTATAATTTTACGCTTGAACAATGAATGCTCTAATCTGATTTTCTCGAGTATAATCCTTTAAATACTCATATTTAAAAGGCACCACTTTTATAATTTATCTCAAAGAACAAGATTTTCTGGTCTGATCCTGTAAATATTTAATCTATATCATGTTCTAGAGAAGAAATGTTGCATAGGAGATTACTATTGGAAGAATATCAAAAATATTTCCTGGTGGGTATTTATCTTACCATGAAACCATTTCATGAATTATTATCTATTAAATAAATTTATTTATATAATTTCTACAAATACAGGTTCAAAAAATCTTAGAAATTATTATATTTCATATCATGGGTTTCTAGTCACTCTTATACATGAAGTAATATCACCCAATGATAGCACACCAAGAGACACACATTCTATTATACACTATATCTTGCAATAGTTTTTTAATTTTAAATTTACCGATAAAATTTATTTTCTTTTATCAACTAATACAAAGGAATATAAAATGAAAAAATTGTTATCCCCTTTGTTTTCCAGGGTCTAACCAATGTGATAATTTTTTAACCTCATATGTTCGATCAAATAGGTGAAAACAAATGATAGTTACCATGTTATAACATGCTATTTTAACCTATATGTATGATGTTAAACTTTGGTGCATGAATAAGAATTAATTGAATGCACTCAATGGATGTTTTATCGTTAAATTATAGATTCAAGTAATAAGGGAGATATTGTTATTGATTCAAAAGTTCAGTCATCATCGAATTATTTACAAATTATTCAAGTACAAAATATCATCACATTATGTTCATTGATATTACTTATTGATTCCTCTTTGAACAAGAATCATTTCACTAATAATGAATGTATAAATTTCAAGAAATTTTAGACATTTGGTAAGATATAAAATTCAATTCAAATAAGATAATTTATATACAATTATATATATTATATATTTTAAATAATGATCTATTCTGGATAAAGTTCAACTGCATATGTATGATGTTAAACATTGGGGGAATATGTATGACTTACTCACATCCACTCATTGGATGTTTCTATATTACCTATGCTAGCATTGTTGAGTGGTGAATATATTGTTAATGATTCAACACTTCCCTCATCGTTAAAGTAAGTACAACTCATTCCAATACAAAATATATTCACTATATATTAAATAATTATTATTATCCATTCCTCTATTTAAACAAATAATTTCACTGAAATTTTTTGGGGAAATTACAATTCATTTCATACATCAAGTATGTTACTAAATGAAATTCAAATAGAATAGATCAATAATACATATATGTAATGTATAGTGTATTTAATGATATAGTCCGGACAAAATTATACTTTGTATTTATATAATATAAAATAGTACTTTAAAACCAATTAAAAATATAATTTCACATCATAAATTACTAAAAAAAGGCGGTTTTCAAATAAAATTTAGTATTTTTCATTATTCATCAAAAATGAAATTTTTAGAAAAATTCAAAAAATTAACCCTACAATTATATTGGTATTAAAATGTAAAAAATTATGTTTATTTTTTAAAATATATTTTATAATTGTTTTAAAAATAATTTTAAATGAGGTTTGTAAAGAGTGAATAGACCGTCTTTTAAAAAAAATGCATATTTTTTTGAATATATTTGTTTTTCTTTTAAGTGATGATTATTTTATTATAAATCAATATATAAATAATATAATTGTGTAGAATATATATTTTAATAATATATGTATTCCTATTGATACCTGTTTTTCCCATAATAATGTGATAACAATCATTCTAAGTAATAATATTAATATCATATTATTGTTCGGTAAAACTCGGTCTTTAGTGTAATGAAAGCTATCAATGATACTCTTTATTACATGAAATTCATGATAACATTAGTGTTGACTGTAATATATGATATCTTATACAATTTTATTCTTTTATAATTTTGGGGTGCGACATTCTCCCCACCATAATAAAATACAACCATGCAATTTAAACCTGATCATGGTAATCAGGGGTTTGATATTTGAAATTTTTTTTTATTGAAAAGCCCACATTGTAATAGGGTTAATAAAATATCCTCTTAATAAGAGAGAAATGTAGGTAAAAATGTTAAATGTAATAACACATAACTAGGATTATATATAGGATATGATTGATGGAATGTGAATATATGAACATGGAGGAAAGGTATAAATAATTATAGTGAGTGACAAAATTCATTGATTAAAAGAAAATGTGGTACAAATGGAAAGTTAATGGAATAAAAACCATAAATCTATAATTACTTAATGACCATTTGATTTATCAGATATGAATGTAATGGGACATTTTTTTTCAATATCCTTTTTTTAGATTTGACAAACACTTTTACAATCTAATATTATAATGGAATGAGCAATTTCATCCATTGGTTGTGATTTGATCAATTTCCAATTTATCAATAACTCCAAGAAATGAATATAAAAAATGATTTTTTATGCATGAAGTACTAATATTCACTTTTAACGGGTTATAAAAACCATAAATTAGTTACAAGTATTATTGTCCAACTCTAACAATTTTCCCAAACCAATATGTTTAGAACAAATTTTCCAACAAAATAAATTAATCTCTAAACATTAAAAGTAACACCACTAATTTATTATTAATATTTATTTTTTAAAATTTTTAACTATAAACAACGACATATTAACTTGATCATCATGTATACCAGTGGTAGGTGCAAAAACCTTATCATCTTTCAGTCATGGGTTCAATCCTTGTGGCCTTGCTAGAGGATTTAGGTTATGACCCATCATGTATTCTATCCTTTTAAAAAATCCATATTATAATAATTCCAATAACGTTCCCAAAAAATATTACATACATCCTGGAAATAAAATTAATCATTATGTAACCATTTACTAAGGTTTTAAATACAAATACATTTTTCACAAAATCTAATAATCTTATTTGACTATAATTACAATTTCATTAATGATAAAATTATTCCTAAAGGTTATAAATATCATTAAAGTTATTAATAAAATTGTAAATTTATTATTCCATAAAAAAATTCCCCACAAAAAGCAGATAATTTCCTTAAATTTCTCTTAAAATACCATTAAAAATGGTATACGCAAATTATATAATATCGAAAAAGAGGTGTTTAAGACTTTTAACTAATGATAAATATTAACAAAATATACCAAGATGGTATCCATAATAATTAAGTTACTGAATACAAATGTGCCTCTAAATTTAACACAATCCTTATATTTTTTCTCATTTTTATTACAGAAATACCTTTGGTAATATAATTCTAAAATTTAATTATTGAATGAAAATACACAAATGACTCATCCATTTTATTTTAACATAGGTCATTACATGGTCTTGAAGATACCCTATAACAGAGGTAATTGACTCGGGTAATTCCCATACTCTCCAAATATAATAAAACAAACAATAAATGGATCCTTATGAATATATTTATTTCTTTCCATTATACTATTAATATTTCCTTAGAGATTTATTACTTTATTCACTTATTTTTCAGACATAAATTATTTTATCATTTCTTTAAGACACTTTATTTTAATTCTAATACATACTAGTTTTACCCTAGGCTATTCATTTTGATCATCTATTCAAGCCCTTTATAATGGTTAGTAAATACAAGTTAATTATCCTATGAATTCCCCCTCAAGAGTGTCAAAATAGAAGCACAGTATGGCCTGTTGTCACACACCAAGTGATGATCGGGTCAATCCCAATACACCATTTTCAACGTTATTACCCCTAGGTATATCTATTACAAAACAACTTCCACTTATAATAATAAGATGAATATGTATTTTTTGTAAAAAGTACATAATATCTACCTTACCAAAACATTAGGATGTTAATATATACTTATTCTAAAATCATATCACAGGGATTTATTCCCTAATCTTTATTATCCTAAATCTAGTTCCCAAGGTTTCAATTAAAATTCCTATGATACCTGCTATAGTGACCTCAACCCTAGTAGCCTAGAGTTTGTGCATTCATTATTAAATTAGCATAAGATACAAGGAACCTCATTCTAATGGATAGAATAGTTTAGAAGTCTTGGTTAACTAGATACATACATGAGACTTTATTATATATGAATACACTAATTAGAACATAATTTTTTTAATCATAACATTATTCCATCAAGAATATTATTCCATATCTTTAAAAGTAAACATAATAGATTTTTTGGAAGGGAATACAAATAAGGGTGTAATCAAATGCTCTATAAGGGTTAACTATAGTTGAATCTATCATGAATCATTAAGAATAATCAATATTTAATTATTATTAAATGAACACAACTACCATTTAAATAACTACATAAATAATAATAAATATTTCAAGGTAAATAACTAAACAACATTCCATTTAAATAAATGGATAAGATATAATTAATATGGAAAGGTAAATAACTAAAAAAACATGTTTTGTAATAAATAAAATTAGAATGAAATAAATCCAATGATAATATCATTATAAAAGTATCATGGATTAAAATAGATAAACTCAAAATGAAGTAAATTCATAATTATTGGATATCATGATTCCCAAAAATTAGGAAACCTTTTCTCTCAATACCATTCCCAAGATAGATTAAACTACCAGGTACAAAAATATTGGGTTTGGATAACTAATTAATGGCATGATTCCCAATTTTCCCCATTATACTACTGATGCATCTTTGGGATATCATTAACAACTACCCACTTATTTATTGCATTTTCAAATCATTCCTCATATATTGAATAATTTATTTATTTCATAAAAAATGTTTGTTATCATCAAATATCCATAGTGAGTAAATAACATAGATTTATCAATATTTCCCCAGATAAAAGAATGAATTTCAATGTAGAGAACAGTATATAGAAATGATATACGGTTTAATAAAAAACATATCCATGATAAATAATATGAATATTTACAAGGGATTTAATGTCTAATGATCAGTGTAAAGTGAATAATTTAATGAAAGGTTAATGAATAAAAATTGAAATAAGGATGTTAATGTCATTATTAGCCTTATTCAAATTAATCATGAACCATCTAGATGAAAAATAAATATGGTATTAATATAATATATACCCATTATAATAAGAATAAATAGTTATTCTAAATGACAAATTATAATACCATAAAAATTTATTTAAAACTTTATTTAGGAAATTATCCTTTTCATTATGTAAATTACTTTATAAACCATAAAATATTTTGAAAATAATTTTCTTCGAAATTAATTTTTTTGAAAATAAAATTTTTAAAGTTAAAAAATTATAGAATATCAGTAAAAAGATTATTTTAAAAAAATTATTTTAAAATTTCACTGGGATCTTCAATTAAATTATGGTGGGTAATTCAAAAAATGTCATTCATGTTAAAGAGAACATTCTTTTTTAAATGTAAAATGTAATGAAAAGTGTCTTGTTATTGAAATGATATGAATATTCCATTCAAATTTTTTTATAAAATGTAAAAATATGTAAAAATATATTTAATAAATCATTTTTAATAGATGATTTTTTTGAAATCCTTTTTAGAAAACAAGGAAGAAAACAGATTTCAGCTCGAAGAGAGAAATATATTCATATTTTAATGAAAAAAATTCCCAATTATTTTAAGAATTGATGATTAATAAAATGGTAATATTATTTAAAATTAGCATTAATTACTAGATGGTTATAAATAAAAAAATTAAATAATTATCAAAGATATATGGGAATGAGTATAGTTTCATATAGTGAAAATGTTCGAGGGGGAAAGAAAATGATCTTTGAAAGTGAGGGTGTCAGGACTGACCCAGTTAGAAGGAAACCAAGGAAAGACTACTCTGCAGTTCCGAGGATAGTGACCACTAGGTCATCTGCTAAGAAGGATACCGAAAAGTTATCTATCGAGAAAATAGAAAAAAGGAAGGTTTATAAGAAGCTACTCAAAATATATGAGACTCAATCAGAATGGGAATCAGCTGATGCTGACGACATGACCAGGTACGGGTGTGATGACTATGACTATTATGACTTGTAAACTCTCTCTTTTTTCCTGTCTGCTGTCTCTGCACTTTTATTTTTATTAATAAATTTGTTGGTCCAATCATGCTTGGATCTGACCTTTTGGGTAATATCTTTCCACAAAAATTCAATAATAAATAATCTATATTAGAATGAGATTGTGAAATAAACCCTTACAATGATCATAACGTTAATGTGGTAAATAATCAATGAATTTATTATATTAATCAATTTTAAATAATCCTAAAACAAGTGTAAATAAAACATAATATATTAACATGTCATTATAAACATAATCTTAGAATATCAATAACAACTAAGAACTAATATAACCTAATGTAATGAAATTGAGTTATGAAATTCATTACTACTTGGTAATTTTTAATTTAAATATCCTTTGAGGAAATAATTAAAATTCCAATATAAAATACCATGAATAATGATTTATTCAAAACATTACATGTAAAATTGGATGTATATACCGCATATAAAATAAATTGGATGCATGACAATACAATATTCTTTAATGAAATGAAATTGAGATGAAATATATTACCTCGCGCTTCCTTTTGGTTGAAAATGATTTAACCTACTATATAGTTGTTTTAAACATTTTTTAAAATTATAATATCATATATGATCCATTTATGACAACTCATCACTAATTCGTTAATAAACATTCATTATTTTTATTGTTTCATGTGTAAATTGACTTGTTTTATCATACATGTTTTTTCATGAAAGACCTAGTTCTTGCACATATTATATAATTTTATCATATAAATAATAATTATAATGAAATAATTATACTATTTTTATATCAATTTTACTATGAAAACCAATCATGAAAGATGGTTCTAAAAATTGAAGTACATTATAATCATGGAAACAATAAGTTGTACCTATGCATGAGTAACTTTTATATTATCAACGATCATTATGGAAAGGGGGTAAATAATATTTTATCTTTAAATAAATATAATAATTTAATAAATACAATATATATATATATATATTTTACATGTTGTTTTGTGATGAAAAGAGAGTCACATTGTTTCATGAAGGCGATAGTCTATGTGTATATGAATGATGTTATCATCTTTTAAGTGAGTGAAAATGTAAGAAATAAAATGTTATATTATATTAAACTAATGATAAATATGTCATTAATAACATAATTATTTCATTTTTATCATATATAACTATTAAATTTATACTTATCACTTTCCATTAAAGGAGTTAGTGAAATATGAATCACATCGCCTCGCAAAATGATAGTGTATCATACAAACAAGCCATGTTATCGTATCTCTAATAGAATGGAAAGTAAAAAACTTATATATGATATATACTGTAAATATATATAATTATATTATAAATATCATATATATATATATATATTATCGATCATCATAACCAACCATGAAATGTGGTAGTGGAATAATGAATGACATTGGTTTGTGGGGTGATAGTCCGCCATACATACAAATATTGATTTCAAAACAAATTTTATAAGAGTAGGGATGGTTATAAATCATTAAATTATTATAAAAACATAAAATTATATTTTATATAGTTATTTTATTATGTCAATAAGTTTTAAGATGTATTTATGGAGGTGGATAAAGAAATGGAATAAAAACGTTAATTAAAGAACATTACCTATTCTTCAGGTATCTTGATTAGGATTTCACCAAATCATTCATAGGTTGGATTTTATCCAAAAATAAGGCTTATAGGATGTTGTTAAGGATGTTTGGAAGTGATTTTAGTAGGTATTATATGAAACATTATGTTTTTAATGTTTAAATAAGAGATGAGAGGGGGTCATTTTATAAATGATTTGAGTGGCACAAATGTAATTTTTTTAAAAGATTTAATCATATACAAATTTTTATCCTGAAAAAAGATTTCCAAATGAGAAATTATTAACAAAATAAAATATTTAGTGGATATATGGTTATAAAATGGATGTTTTACATGTATTTAGTTCATTTTTAACCCTTATCTTCTTAGTTTATGCCCCTGATAAATCAGTTTTATTCTAAACTTCTGTGATTTTTTTATCGTTTTCAATATTAATTTTTTTCAAAAATTATTTTTATCATATTAGAAATTATAAATTATTATGATTCCAAATATGGAGTTTACTTTTTCAAATTGAACTTATATAATTAGAAAATTATAATTTATGGTTAATCCCATAGACGGGAGGAGAAAATGGGGTTTTGATGATAAAATGTTTAAATGTTTACAAAGTTATTATTTTTAAATTTAATATGAAAATTATTGAAATGGAATAAATTGATTTAATATATATATTATTGATATTATTTTAATTTAAAACCAATATAATATATAATTTAATATCATAAATTATTTAAATAAAAAAGCAGTTTTCAATTAAAATTCAATATTTTTTTACTAATCATCAAAAAATAAAAATTTTCAAAAAAAATACCAAAAAATAACCCTATTATAATGCAGGTATTATTATTTAAAAAATTAAATTTATTTTTTCTAATAAATTTTATAATTCTTAAAAATACTTTTAAAATAGTTGCAAAAAGCACGAATAAAGCGCCATTTAGAGAAAAAAATTTTCCATAAAAATATTTGTTTCTCATTTAAATGCATATTTATTATTACTAATAAATAGATAACTAATAAAAGTGTGTAAACTATATATTTTTATAATTTATATAATCCTATTTATACCACTTATTTTAATGGCTTGGTAATAACTGTCATTTGAAATTATAATATTAATAGTATATTGTTTTTTGGTAAAACTCAGTCTGGAGTGTAATGAAAGATAAAAAATAAAATAATTATTTCATGTAACTCATGATAAGTTTAATGTTGAGTGTAATATATGCGAATCCAATTTTCTTTTTTAATAATTATGTGGTGTTACATAAAGCCACCTAATTTTTTTAAATAGTGGTAGATGATATAGATAACATGTCAAATGACTCCAAAAAAAATATTATATACAAAGAAATATTTGATAACTTGTCATTGGAAACCATTAAATAAATATAATGAAATTAAAATGTTTTCAATCATTTAATGTGGGTATACTATTATTATTTTCATTATTACTGAATATGATTTATATATACAATGATTTTAATGATGGAGATTTATGAAGATTGCATGATCATTTAATCCTTTGAATAAAATTAACCTTGAATATGATAGAACATTAAAAATAAAAGATCATGTTTTCAATGTGTGTTGAACCACTTCTTCCATGCTGTCTAATAAAGTCACACTATCATCATTATTCTTGGGGATGATAATTTGAGTATGACATATAAATATTAATTAATTTATTATTATTTTTTATCATTATATTAATATGTACAAAAATTTCATTATATTATTCTATAATAATGACAAAAAATATTTTTTTTTCAGTCTATTATACATTTTAAAATACCATATATAGAGAACAATGAATTACTTTAAAATCAGTGTTTCTAAAAAAATCTAAAATATCAAACTATTATATAATGATGGATTGTTCTACATTATATTGAATTTCCAATTTGATGAAAATCAGGGAATCTTCTTGGAAACTAGACATGGGTAAAGAATTTTGTGTACACCAAGCACACATATTCAGCCCTATGGATTTCATTTTACACTCTTTATAATTTATTTTAGGTATTTTGATAATATTATGAAAAATGGGTTCTATAATATCATATACTAGGTAAATATTATTCCAAGTTCACTTATTGTATTCCTATATAATTTTAACGCAAAAGTTCAATCAACATAAAAAACTAATAATATTTGGTATAGAAAATCCATATACTTTATAATATTTTATTTTAAATTTATATATAATTTATTCTATTACACATGAAATTTTCTTTGACATAGTTTTTATAATCATTAAATAATAATTAATTTTTACTTCTATATTTAGGACATTATTCGAAATTTACATTAATTTCATACGATGAAATGGATGGGGAATTCCAACATAAAGATATAAATTATAATAGAGGATGAATGGTTATCCATTTTTTAATTTAGTTTACATGTATTTTGAAATAAAGTTAATATTATTTTTCTATATTTTCATTTCGAGGGTTACAAGTTAATTTCAGTTTATGGGATGATTTTGTGAACCAAATGCTATCTTATTTTGAAAATATCAATGAATCATATATTATTTTGGTTATGCCACTTTCCATGTAAAAGATATTGAGAAGCAAATTTATATCTTTCCATTACCTTCCTAATAGTTATATTTATTATTTTTTGTATTTGTTTTCAATACTATACTGTCAACATTTATTTTCCAATTTCATGGAGTTCCAGTTATTATGAAAACATTATTTAATATAACAATATTAATTTTAACCCTAATATTACATAGTCTAAATCTTTAAAACCACATGTCATTTCAACTAAAATTATATTTCATTTATTTATATTCAATATTGTCTACATTATTTATGTATAGACCTTGATTTCTTAATGATAAAGTTTCTTATTTTTAAATTATCATGTCTATATTATCAATGTATTCTCCATGATTTTTAATTGATAATTTTTCTTATTTTTTAAATTTTTAGGAATATATAGATCATTCCATTATAGTTTCCTAGTCCACCAACAAAAAATAAACGATTTAGGGTACAACAATGTTTTACTAGAATAAAAAAAATCAAACCATGATATCAAAATTTTTCAAGAAGTTAGTAACATTTCCTAAACATTATAATTTTATTATTCAATATTACAGGTTGTTCAATTTTATCATGTCATATTCAAGAAAATAATATCAACTCACACTTTTTCCTAGCCTATATGGTGTTTAAATCTATCTATAATATGGAAAGTTCAATGCACCAAAAGTTGGTATTATGAATCATGCTCCTCTTCCACAAAAAAAGTTCACATTTCTAATTGAAATATTTGGTGTCAGAATTTTATATTCTATCATAATATAACTACACGAAGTTTTATGTTTTTCTTATTCTATACTACATACTAATCACACTATTAATTGGTTATTTTATAATAATATTATTTGATATAAATTATTTTCTATCAAAAATTTAAATCTAACAAATTCAAAGTGAAAATTATGGGGACTGATTTTTGGGACTAAATTACAGTTTTTCAATTTGATAAAAAAGTTATGAAATTTATAAGTAAAATAGATGAAATTCTGAGAGATTATATGATATAGGTTCAAATATGTAAGAGTTTACATTAAGTTAATAAAATTAAAAATTATTTAAAAAACATTTTTATTCATTTATAATGTTGGGACATTGATGAGTTTAGGATTACACTGGAGTTAAAAAATTTCAAATAAAATGGGGTTTTGTTCTCAATTGACATAAAAAATTTAAAGATCCAAAAATTTCTTCACTATATCAAAAAAAATTCTTAAAAAATACTATTCTTCTATGTAAATTAAAATGGATTTATTATCACCTAGAATGGTTTTCTCTTCCACAACTCACATTCATCTTTAGGGTTCCCCTCAACTCATGTTTCGTTGCATCTATCATCATCCTTGTCATGACGTGCAGGGTCAAGTTCAACATACTATTTCAGCGATGGTTCATTCTCTCCATGATTCGGTTTTCTCCATTATCTCCCATTCCATCCTCACCATTCCTAGAGATCTATTTATTCCTCTCTTATTCTACCTTTAGCTTCACACGTTGTATTAGTTTTTGTTTTTTACTTTATATTTGTTGGGTTTTTTATATTTTGGATACTCTTTTTCTTTGTTTTGGGTATTCCCTTTTGTATCTTCTTTACATTTTGGGATGTATAATACCTCTTGTTGTTGATTACAATCTCTTAACTCCTGAACCATAATGCCGTACCCCATTTTGGTTTCATAAGAAGTCACTTTAGTTATTTTGGATAATGTTTCTAGTGTTTCTCATTATCTCTTCCTATTGGAATTTTCACCCTCCACTTATCTTTATTCATATTCCATTATTCTAGACCCTATCTCAGTATTGTCTGAAGGTGTTTGTAGTGGTTTTGGGATGGTATTGGTGGATGTGTTTGGTTTCTATGGTGTATCTTGGTTGTGTCTGTTACCTAGTTTGATTTTGGGTTTTATCAATGGTGTCATGTGATATGTTTTTGTGTCCTCCCTCTTAAATTTTCTTCCTTGTTAGTGTTCTTTTGTTGGGTGGTGTGGGACTCCTCCAAATTCATGATTGGCATTGGTTTTGTCCCAATAATGGAGGTTCAAGGTGATTCTCTGAGATGATAATGGTGATGAACTGATGATTTGTTTCTATAGCTATATTATTTTATGTTGGTTTGGAATTACCTAGTGAAATGGATAAATTTGTGCATCGACAGTGGTCTGGGATGGAGGTTCCAACGGAATTTCTAGTGTTTTGGTCTTGAGGGATTTTTTTGATGTATTTTTTTCTAGTTGTATCCATTTTTATTAATGCTGGTCAAGTGGATAATCATTCTTGGTACTGTGTGGTGAAGGTTTCCTCACCCCAATGGTGTGTTTAAGGTTATTTCTAGCTTTCCTAGATCATTATATTTATGTTAGTTTTCCATTCTAATGGAGTTTTGGTTTTCGAGAAGAATAGTGTCTTAGGTTTTGATATTTCATGGGGATTTGATTTGAGTTTTGTATCAACAGATATAGGGGTGGGGGTGGGCTTGAGGTTATATTCTACATACTGCCTATTTTCCCCCTTTTGAAATTAGTGTTTTAAATTTGAATTTATATTTTCTATCAGTTTGGTTTTTTGGACTTTTATTGGTTTAGATCTTGTCCTTGAGAAATTGTGATGGTTCACACATAACCCTAAAAGGTGGAATTTTTGAATATATAAGATAGATTGATTTTTATAGTTCATTAAAGTGTTATAAAAAATTTCAATAATAGTTTTAAATATTGTCGTATAATATTATTTTCAATTTCTTAAATTTAATTTATAAAAAATAACAACATATGTATTATATAAGTCTTTTTCTCCTTACTCTGTGGGGTATCAAAGTAGGCTATATTCATGATTTAGTAGCAGCATAGAACATGACCAAGTAATATTTTATCAATTTATTAAATTACATATATAAAAAATAAACAACCTCTATATTACAATATTATTTTTATATTTACGTTGTTGCATCATCAAAGCGGTGGATCTTCATGAACTAGTTGCAGCACTAATATTGAGTTTGTTAAAACAAACATGCATATTTTATCATCTATATTTTGTGATTGTAATCAATATTGGGTTATTTTTATTCCCACATTATAATTCAAAAATAATATTCATACTTTCTACTAATTCTTATAATTTGATAGTACTAAAATAAGCAACTAAATTCTTCCATATAATAGTAAAACAAATATACTTGTCATAGATGGATCCATAAGATCATATAGACTCATTTTACAATTCAGTATGGTAATTTTTCTAATTTAGGTTGTATGAATAATTTCCATTTATAATAAAGAAACCAAAATATAGTAGAGGGGGGGAAATTATAAAACACCATACTATTTTAACACAATATGCACATATAAAATAAATGTATTTCTATCGTAAAAAAATATTTTACCTTATTTTCTCTCATTATTTGTTATATTTTAGGTATATTTTTTCAAGCATCATGTCTCATTGATAAAGGTATGTGATTTATTATTATATAATAAAAATTATTATTTTTTCTTATTTTCGTATCTTTTAAGCTTATAACTACATTGTTTTAGTAGAAAAACTTGTTGCATAATTTTTTGGGTGAAGAAGTAGTGGAATTTGATTTTATAATGTGTAGAAACTATGTGGATAATATATATGATGCCATTCGACCTAAATCATCTAAAAAGGAAAATTAAAAAAAAATGAAAAAATTACCTATGCTTTAGGATGTTATCATAAGGTAATACTGAATTATGATTTCTTATTTTATCTATGATTTTATATTTGAATTTTTAATTTTGGTAACCAACGAGTATCATCTTGGTCTTTGATCAATGAGGATAATCTGGTTTAACAGTTGTTTTTCCGTGTTTTTCTGAATTTTCCATGAATATTTTATATAAACATTCCTCTAATCACTCAAAATGTTTTTTCAGTAATTCAATTGGAGGATATCAACCATTACTGGAATAAATTTTTAAAAACACATCTTAATATCCTAAATGTTCTAAATTAAGGGATTTATATAAGTAAATAGATATTTCAGGGGCCATAACTTCTAAAACAGTGATATATGTTTCATAAGAAGAATCAATTTTTGAAGTTCCAACAAAATTAGTTGATAAAAAATCATTTTTTGAAGTGGGTGAAACAATTTTTATTCAAGTAGTTATAAAAAGCGATTAGAATAATAATTTAGAAGGATGTAAGAAATATGAATATGAGAAATATTATGACCAATCCTGATTGTTTTTTATCTTTCTAAAATATATTCTTTACTACTTTAAATACATTCAATATGCTTTTCATTCTCTGTTTTTATTTAAATGTTTCAATAAATCATAATTTACTATTATATAATTTATTATAAAAAATTATTCTATATGATTTTGATGGTCATGATGACTATTGAACTAGAAAAAACACTATTGATTTTGATTTTTGCACCTTACAAAGAAAGGATATTCAAAATTTCATTATAAAGAAAATGAACATAGAAAAAATGGACCAATTTTTTTCCATTAAATTTTAATTCATTAACCACTATTAAATATTTAATCATTATTTTATATTCCATATGTAGCATGTATTTATTTATTTATATCGACATGAATGTGAATTATTATATTTTCAAAATACGATTCATTAAAAAAAATCTCTAATGTATAGTGTCGTTTGAATGCATGGGTGACACCTAGTTTTCAGAAAGATAATGAATCCATCAAGTTTATAGGAAGGATTAAATAGGAATTTTTCTATAAAAAAACATAGTAAAAGATAATGTGGATGTAGAAATAAGAAAGGTATAAAAAAGAAGGGAATATGGATAAAATATTAT
Source organism: Viscum album (assembly GCA_963277665.1). NCBI lineage: Eukaryota > Viridiplantae > Streptophyta > Magnoliopsida > Santalales > Viscaceae > Viscum > Viscum album. The sequence goes on from OY728142.1 coordinate 819,862,513, forward strand.
TCCATAGAGTTGTACGCTAGGATCTAGTGATAACACCATACTCTTTACATATCATCTTCAGTACCAGCTGAAGTGGACCATGCTTGCAACTTCCATTATTAAAAGTTAAAAAATGGTAGCTAATTAACTTATATAACCAATACAATTTTGGATTATATTTTTAGATAAATATGAAAAAAATATTCAATAATTAAACTCATATTTTCTTCAAAAAAAGATTTTTTTTTCTACTATACCAAGAACTTCATATTTCATAATAATTATTTATTATTTCTTATAAAATTCACTATAGATGATACTCTTCTAGAAATAAGATGTGTAATGCTCTACTTCATAACAAAAAAAATTGAAATATAAGAATGGTGAGCTCCAATTCTCAGCATGTATAAGAATGAGAATTAATAATCAAATATCATAAGTGGGCATAATATTATCATGTTGGTATGAGAACATAATCATTTTACATAAAAATAATTAAGCAAATTGTACCCAATATAAATATATATCATGATTCTTGATTCAAATGATGAATCTTGGTATAAGACATGAGTAAAAGTGTGTGAAAACATGATTCAATAATCATGATATTAGAAAAAAGAACATAGATACATTTTAACATCTTATCTCAATAATTACATTAAAAATATCCTGAGAAAGCATAAGAGAAAATGGATAATCCAGAATTTTACATGGGAAACATGAAATCCCAATTAAATCATTTCTACATTTAAAATATCAAAGACATTGTTAATCCTATGAAGTTAACAATTTTCCATTAAAACACATAGAAACTATAGAAACTTAATAAATGTATCCTGGTACATTATATTCATCACTCATGTTCACTTGAATTTCACTGAAAATGGAATAAATTATAATTAGTTAATTTCAATCATCAATTATCTAGATAATAAATCGTTACCCATTACATTATGTTGATACATACTAATATCATCCATAATAAACTATAATGTCAAATAACATTTAATATAGAATATAATTTCATTCAGTTTACAATGTCAAGAATAAAAATATTTCTTTTAACCCGTAAATAGAAGATCATTCAAGGATTGATCATACCTTAATTAACATGGTTGAAAAGAAATCGAATTCATAAATATTTCATTAAAACATCTTCATAGTCCTCAATAGAAAAATGGTAGATGTTATCATTTGATCATATCCACAGTGAATCATAAAAATCATTAATGTATATTTACATAGATGAAAAATACTATTAATCAATAATTATAATTATTCATCAAAAAAATAGAAGAAATATCTTTAACTTTTAGATTTTTTAATAAAAAAATTCATAAAACAATGAGAATAATATTTATTTTTTAAAAACCATATAAACATGAAGAATAATCATACTAATTAATAAATAATATATTTACTAGAAAAAGTTATGAGGCAATAAATTTAAAAAAACATTCATTTCATACTTTTTTAATGATAGTAAAAAGTAACTCATGTCGAAAACATTAAAGAAATTCATTTAAAAAACATTAAATAAAAGTAATTGGATATGAAAACCAACATTAAGAAATAATTTAATATTAGAATATAACATTCATGAAGCATGTTAAAGGTAATGGTCATGGATGAGAATTAGTTTGGTAAAAGACTTCAGATCTTTTAATAAAATGATTTAAAATAAACCCCCTTGGAATTTTTAAATTCAAAAACCCTATTTATAGAAGTAACATGTACCAAAACATAAAATATGATGAGTATAAAGTTATTCATGATACTATATTTCAATGATGCACTATATTTACAATATAAATTAATATAGGTGCATTATTTGAAACATTTCCAATAAAGTCATATTTTTCATATATTTTTTATTATAAAACACAATGTTTTTACAATTTAATTGATTATTATTTCTGATATTTTATTGTTTTTATGTTTTGTGGTTGGATACAGAGTGTGATAAAAAAATGACCAACCGTGACACAAGATTTTTGAAGGTAAATATATGCAAACACAATGTCAATGACAAGTGAAAAACCAAATTTGAATCTCAAATTTGATGATACAGGATGAAATAGAGTAAAACCAGCATGGAAATAAAATTAAACATCATGTAACTTATATTAATGATATGTAACTAGAAGTAAGTCATGTAATAAAGTTATCCATGAAAGGATAGTGACCTTGCACATTACACATTTTTTACACAACTTACATGATATGCATCTCTCAGGATGGAACAAGATAGATAATATTAGAAATAAAAATGGTGGAAGTCCAATTTCAACTCCCTGAGACCCACCATGATGTCTTTTTTAACCAATTATGATTCCATGGATGGCAAAAAGGTTGGATTGAGGCCTATAAATACAAGACTAATTTGAAAGATAGAGGAATTGGTTCCTGAGGATCTGTCGTTTCTTTGTGCTGTAGGTATGCACGTGCTTTAGGAATTATTTATTTTCATTTTAATTTTAATTTCATTCCCATATAACACATTCATTTATCTTTTAATTGAATTGTTTCCATAATATTCTATCCATATTTCACTTCTAATCCAAATCTCATTCTCTCTCACTTCCAAACATTCGTTGTGATCTCTTCTCACTTGGAAATGGAAAGTGACTAACCCAAGGCTTGGAATTAGTGTAGCTTTAATGTTATTCTTAATTATTTCACTTCAATAAAACTCGTTTTTGTTCTATTTTTTATAGATGTGAGTGTATTTCATGTGTGCGGTGGTCTCCCATCACATAATTATTTCCAATTCCATTCCTTTTCATTGATTCATTTTTCCCACCCTTCCCTTAGGGAAACCCTTCATATGGTAGAGATTGGGTTTCCTAGAGGGTTGAAATGGAATATGGTGGATTCAGGTCTTTTCAGAATTACATTTTCAGTTGAGGTGTTATCCTATTTGAATATTGTATGAGGTGGGGTTTGGTGAACTAAAGGTACGCTAAAATAAGACACTTTATTAATTAATGGAATTTAGTTTGTTAATGAGATTTCATAAAATGATATATTAAATTGAATTTTAGAAGAAATAATGAATGAACCCTTGTTATGAAAAAGTACATTGGAGTGATGGAAAAAAGGATGAATTGTCATGAGGCCCAACTCAGGGATTATGAATAATTGTAAACTTACACTACTCAAATAATTTTGGATTTAAATACCCTTGTTTGTATCCTACTAATAGTATCTAATGTAGATACAGGTTGGGATAAATATGACTAATGTTAATAAGTGGATGAATTCTAAGTTATTGAAATAAAGGAAACTCAATAAGAGTACATTTAAGAAGACCATTTCTTCTAATAACCCTGTGAGAAGAATTCAGATGATAGTATAGAGTCATTTCTCAAAACATACATTACATTGTAGTATAAGTGCATGGATGATCATAAAACCAAGCTTAGTGAATATGGATAAATTATTACTCACCATTATAATATTATTTTAAACATATATTCCTTATTATAAAAATTGAAATTAAAATATAATGTAGGGATATGTTGGTTTGACAATGAAGAAGAGAAAGAGGTGGAGGAATTCTATACTACAAAAATTAAAAATAGAAGATAAATCAGAGGTGGGAAACAAATAAAAATACCAAGAGCCTAGTGAAAAAATAAAAAATTTGAACCTCTTGATTTATAATTGTATCATAAATTAAATAATATCTTCTACCCATATATAAATAATATGAAGAACAATGATAATACCTTTTTCAACATTGTGAATAAGAGAAAATAAATCTGATGGAAATTTATGCTTAGATGGTTTAACCGGAAGAATAAAAGTTAATGGAAGATAAACCAATAGAGTTTTATGTAGAATAAGCTCAAGACACACAAGAAGAAGAAATAATGATGGAAAAGGATGTTGATTAGTCAAGCATCAACATAACTGGTATTCATGAGACAAAATAATTATGGGATTCCCTCCAAAACTTTTAAGAAAAAGTTAAAAATAGAGTGAATCCAATTCAACAAGTAATTCCAAAATCTCATACTAAGGAAAATAAGGAATATGAAGTATTGGTGGATGATAACTATAAAATCTGTTTAGATCATGATTTATATTTATTTAAAATGAATTTATCTTTGAATTGCAGCCCACCACAAGAACTATTCAAGATGAACCAATAGAGGAGGAAGTAAAAGACAACCCTAGATACAAAAAAAGCCCTAAGTGGCTAAATCCATGATGAATAGATCTATATCATGTTCAAATTAGACAAATAAAGGAAAAGGTATATCTATATTCCTTAAATAACTATTAATGAGAGGCAACCTAAATATTAAAATTCTTTCTAACACTTAGATTAATTTAATTTTATTAGTTTAATAACTATCCCCATGGTTGAAATAAATATATACATGAGCCCAATATTTTAATTTCTTATCGAGAATGTACATTCACTATATTTTTTATCTTTTATTCCTATCGAAAAAAGAATAAGAATTAGGATGAATTGTTGAAAATAGAAAAAATTCACATCATGAGTTCAATAGACGTCATGAAATCATAGTTCACATTGTGAATCTAGTTAGACAGAACATGGAAAACTTATTCCAAAGCATCAATGGAAGGGGTAATATTTATACTTAATTATATATTTGAACCACTATTTTTTATATATCGTGATTTTAAAAATTATTATTAAAAATAATTTAATTCTTTCATGAACATAATTGAATTATATTATACCATTAAAATTATTGATTTTTTTCTTGTACTCACTCATCTAGGAGACATCAACACTTAAGAGAAGTATTTTTTCATATTGAATTGTTGATATGATTTATTTTATTGATTAATTTAATTTTATAATTATTTATTTATTAACTAATCTCCTATGGTTTTGGTTTTATTCATCATTGGAAATCACCTAACAATGATTGGAAAGAACACATAGGGGAGAATGGAATCAGTTAAAGGGGGTGCATAGAATCATTGTTCAATTTACATTCACTCATAAAATGGTTTTATTTAATAGTATTATGTTCTTATTACACATATATATTATTCATCATTGAACTATTGACCAAATGACTCCAATAATTTTTTGAACACCAAATTTATTGAGATGATTTATTCATAACCATTGATCGAATTATTCATCGGATTTTGGAAATATGAAAATAATAAACTTTAGAGATTTTTATTTATGTAACCATGAATAATTGAAATTATACATAATTTTGATAAAGAATCAAATTTATTCTATTGATAAAATGTTCTAAAACTATGGATATTTTAATAAAAGATGACAAAAAAATTTCATTCTCAATATATGATTAAATGATTCAAAATAAGGAAATCCACAATTGAAATGTTGAAAAATCAATTAATAACTCACTTGAAGAAAGAAAAAAAATGAATAACATAGAAAAAATGAATGATTAAGAAGGATAATGAATAAAATAAATATATTGGAATTAAATTTTAAATCATTCAAAATTACATTATGGAAATAAATGGAAAAAAACAAAGAATAAAAAAACTATCCACTAAGAACTATATATTGGAACATTGTGGAAGCCTTGATGAAGTCAAACCTCTCTACACATGGAATTCGATGGAAAAAATCATGGTTAAGAAACATTTATATAGGTTTATTAAGTCATCCCCACACATTAAATGGTCTAAAACATTATTAAATGTCAATTTTGGTCAAAGACAGAATGTTCTCATCCAAAGATATGCTAAAATCCTTGTCTTTTAAGTCTTTCCAAGGGTTTTCACAACATCTATTTTCATTACATGATGCGTAATGTGAGGGGATGAATTTATTCTCCATCATGGACAATAAATGGTACATTCATTGTAATGTATCTTGAGGTGTAATAACTACATGACTTGTAATGTTATATTCCAACATTAGAATCCTTGTTTCACTTCACTTCGTCTGTTTTGGTTCCTTTAAAACCTACAATGATCATCTAATAACATATGATTACTTAATTAAATGGATCTCTTGGTCTCTTTGGATTCTATAATCAATCATATCTTCAGAATCATCTTCTTTTTTCATGACGAACCGCAAAGCAACTCAGAATTTTGTGTGTCTTATTTTCAATGTTTTCCTTAGTATTTCTCTAAATGTTGGTTCTACATAACAATATACAGTACATAAATATTCTCCATGAAACTCATAATTATAAATAATATTAAATTAATTCATATATATAATCCATTAATATATAAATATAACATAGAGATATCAAATATCCCAACACTCAACACGTTTCTGGTCCTCAAGAAAACTCTCAACATCCAAACACAAATGATCCATACATTAACAATGGAATATTAAAATTATTTTTATCATAAAAACAAGTTATAACTAAATACTACAAAATCACAAAAAATTTATCAATCTTCACTGAAATATTTAAAATTTTCATCAATACCCATTAAATTTATTCTTTATCTTACCATTATTTTTTCCCTCATCACTCAATGTATCAAAATTAATGGAGTTATGACCATACATCCAGTACATTCTCCTAACCATAGTATTTTATTGAATATAAAATATCCAAAAATTAATGGTAAAAATCACAATTAATTATGAGTTATTTTCAATAAGGATCAAATGAATATATGGTTTAGGTTTGGTATATAGTAATATGGAAAATCATGCCACTAAACTATAATGTATAATAAACGATATTAAAAATACAATATTAATGATAAATGTATTATTTTAATAGTTTTAAATACTTTTTCATTGATTTAATCCCATCCAATTAATTAATTTTAACATATTTTAATAATTTTATGATTTTTGGTAGAGTTTGGGCTTAAATATGAAAATTTGATAATCTGGACATTTAGCAGTTTCTTATTGCTTATGTATTTAGCACAACTTCTTCAATTTTTATCTAATTCATGTGATTCATTTTATGTAGGGTTATTGTGATCATGGGATACAAATTATTATTATGGACTAGATCCCATTCTAAATCCATCATGCCTAAAAATTGACAACGATAATGAGTTATTCTGGTTACCAGAATGAACCCTACCTTATTAAATAAGGAATATCTCAGGATATTGAACTCCAAATTATATTATTACAACTTGGATAAAAATATGAAAATATGAGAAAAATTAAAATTAAAATTTATTTTTAATGTCTTTCATTAAGGATTCCATTTAACCTGTCAAATTTGGGTTGGTGGAATAGTGTTCGATGGCCAGAAAAACTCAATTATATTAAGGCATCCATAAAATCTATGAAAAGGATCAAAAATCATTTACATTTAATGGTTAGATATCCAACTAATTTTGGAACATCTTATAAGAATGAAACTTTTCATTTTTGTATATATGGTGGGATGAACATTGAAACAACGTCCTGCAGACAGATTCTAGAGGAGAAAATTTTTCTTCTTTATATTATCTATTTTATTATACTTAATTTTCTAATAATTAATTCTTCCCCCTTCTTCAAAATTTCTATTACCATGGTGGGTTATTACTATGAGTGATTGGGGTAGGTTGAGTTTTCCCTTTTTAAATTCCTGAGTTATTTCACTTAATGTTTTAAAATCCTTTTATCTCTTATAGGGAATGAGTTTGAATTTCTTATAACGATTTTTATTACCATGTAAGACTATATTTTATTTTATATTCTATTATTTTATATCTTGTATAAATGATCAACATATACCTCCACTAGGTTCTGGACTATATATGATGGAATAGATCAGGTATTAGTGGTGGTGTACTTGGAGATCATTAGTACGTGTGGGATGGGTAGTGAACATTCTTGGTTTTCTGAGATAAACAAGACCCGATTAGGAATTGCATAAGTAAATTGGGGGTATTTTCTACAAATGTATCACACATTGGAAGGAGAGTGTACCAATCTGATATTTTAGTAAGAATTATTCTCACCATTACAAGTTGACCAAGGGAGTGAGAAGAAGGGATTGTGGATTCGGAATTTTATTGACTTAACATAAGAGAATTAGATAAATTAGAACTATGATATAATTACAATCAGAGAACCAAACCTAAAATGATCACCCTTATTAAATAATAGTTTAAATAATTGTTTTTTTGATTTTTTTTCAATAATATTCTTAATTTTTTCTGTATTTTTAGTTTCTTTTCTTTTTAAAATGAACAATTTCAAAAATCCCCCATTTTCCCTCTAATTTAAGGTGACAACTTCATTGTTGAGCACTAATCTATGGATAAATCATACCTTAATCACTATTATTAATTTTCACTTAGTAAATAATATTATGTTTACACCCAATTATAAAAACATGTGAAACCTTGTCACCATTTCAGGGGAGGTAGGGCCAACATTTTTTCTCTTATATTGCATGACTGGAAGTAGAAACCCCAACCCTTCCCCCGTAGATCCTGAAATTTATTGAACATTGTTAAATAGACATATAAACCTTAATTTTTAATTTGAATTTGAGGAAATATCTCTTTTAAACATCTGGGAAACTTTAATTTTTCACTCTAAGCCTGTCATCATGGTTGGAAATCAAAACCAAACACATAGATACCTATGTTTACCATAATTTTTCAATCAAAACAATAAAATTTATATTACAATGTTACAAAATGATTTTGAGATCAATACCAACATGATTTAATTGCACAAAAAATTTCATGTCTTGGTATGTGAAGACCCAAACAACCATCTTAAACAGTTCACACATGTCTACTATACATTTAGACTCTGAGGAGTAGGTAAAGTGTAAAGCATTTCCACTTTAATTGGAAGGAGATTCTAAAGAATGGATTTATGGCCTAAAAAATGGATATGTGAATTATTGGAATGACATGGTAATATTATTCCTGAAAATATTCTACCCCACCTTTTGGAGGACATCCATCAGAACTAAAATCTTGGCCATTATATCGCCATGTATAGAAAATCTTTATGAGTACTGGAAAATATTTAAAAATATATGTGCCAGCAGACCGCATTAAGTAATTGAGGAACATAAATTTCATATATTATTTTATCAAATCTTAATGTATAATTATAGAAACCTTCAGGATGCATTAACTAGAGACATATTGATTGAAAAGTCACTAGAATAATCCACAAACATGATTGAGAAAAATTTTCAGAAGTCACAACAATTTGGTACAAGAGTTATTGGAACAATATTTATTCATGAGGTAAGAAAAGTCCATCTATCACCATTATTAAAAACTATTATTGAAGAGATATATTGATGGGTGAGACATATGTCCATGAAACAAGTTATTAAACAATAATCACCAGCTAAGATATGTGGTTTATTCTCATCGCCTAATCATTTCATCGACAAGTGTGCTAAAATAAAGGTAATGTAAAGTTTAAAAAAAACCTTTCATCTAAGGAAGTTCTATCCAAATCAAGAATGGAGGGATCCTAACCAAGCCAATATATATTTAGACATCATTATAATCAAGATGAACCCCTATACCAAAATTAGTTCTAAAACCATCCCCCATTCCAGTATCAATTACAAAATTCACCACCATTTCAAAAAAAATCTTATAACTATCCTTATTCCCAAAAACCACCCACTTTCCAAAGGCCCTATGGGCATCCATTCACTAGTATATAACTTCCAATTCATTATAAAGTGAAAAAATATTGTTTTGAGGGGTTGAAAGACACCATAAAAGATTTTTCTCACATGATTGAATGTTACATGGAATTCTTAACCAAATATTCAATGAAACCTTCTTCCCAGACAATCCGAAACACAATAGAGAATTTCATAATTATAACAACAATATGTATAAAATAACTTCATAAAATAGCCACCATAGATCCCAAAACAATACCAACTAGGATGTGGGAGGATGAAGTTGATATATCAAAAAAATCATTCAAAATCCACCGAGAAGAAGAGAAGAAAGAGGAGGAGGAGAAAGATATTCCATGGAATAATATATAATAAATTCCATTAAAAAGAAATAAAATAGAGAATAATGACTTACCCACGCCATTTCCATGAAGGATGACTGAGTTAAAGAGGGTTTAAGACGAATCGCTTCAAAAATAAATTATGCACACCATTTGAGAAAGTGGAAAACAAAATCCCCATACTTGAAGCACTCAAGAAAATTTCAATGTATGATAAATTTTTGAAGGATATTTTCAAAAAGATGAGAATAAATAAAGGTAATGAGTTGATGAATGTTGGAAGAAGTGTCTGATCTCTTATCACACCATAGTTTCCAACTAAATATCAAGATCCACATATGTTTTATATACCATGCAACATCAATTATTTATGTTTTTCTAATGATTAATGTAAAATAGGTTCTACAATTAACGTATTTAATCTACCATTATACAAATTTTGGCTGACGAGAGACTTGATGCGCATGAGGGTAGTGGTCTAGCTTGCAAATGGATCCATATTTTTTTTATTTGGAGTTCTGAAGTATGTTATTATGAAATTCAAAGATAAATTATTCCTAGCTGACTTCTATGTGTAGAATATAGGAAAAGAAAATATCCTTCAACTCTCACCCATCATTTTTGGGAGACATTTTTAATTATATCCAAAATAATCATCAATTTGTACTAAGAGACTTTCACCATAGAGTTTAGAGATAACACTGTCCACTTAAATATTTTTTAATCCATGTGGAACCCATCCGATGATAACTCTAAATTTTCCCTCTCTCATAAAGATGGTTCAAATATAATTGATGAATATGGTATTTTACATGAATTATAATTCTTAGGAGTTATTTTTTCCATTGAAAATGTCACTTAACATATGGATTTTCAAACATCTATAGTTTCTGATTTCATATTGAATGGAGAGGTAAAATCTAGCTTATTTAATTATTTGTTAAATAATATAAGTGATAATATGATTACTTATGTGCAGGATGTTAAAACCATAGATTTGGGGAACCTTAATATAATTTTATCCCTTGGGAAACCCCCAGATCTAGAATTTAAACCACCCCCACTGATTTGAAATATGATAAACTTAAGGAGGGAGGGAAATTACTGATGATAATTTTTAATAATATTTATGAAACTCAATATATATTTTTATTTATGAATATGAGAGAACATTTACAAGAAATATGGTAGAGGTTATGTGATATCCCATGATTAAACCAAAATATATGATTACATAGAATTTTAAATGAGGGAGATCCCAAATCAATCAGACAACCCCACAAGACTCTAAATCCCAACCCAATAGAGGGTGTGAAGAAGGATATTGATAACCTATTAGAATATCAGATCATATATCCCATATTTGATTCAAAATGGATTATCTACATCCATGTAGTTCCAAAAAAACTATCCTAACTATTATGAGAAAAGAGAAAAATGACTTAATCTTTGTATGAATTTAAAATAGTTGGAGAGTGTGCATAGATTTTAGGATGTTGAATGAGGTCACTCAAAATGATCTTATTTCCATCCACCTAATTAACTATATGTTAGAGATATTAGTAGGGAGAACACATTATTTCTTATTTGGATGCGTTTTTGGGGTATTTCTAGGTACCTGTTTCTCTCGAGGATCAAGAGAAGACTACCTTTATTTTCCCCTATAGCACTATTGAATACAAAAGAATTCAACTTGGATTGTGAAATACACCTTGTTCATTTTAAAAGAGTATTGTAACTATTTTTTCAGATCACATTGAATATTTCTTGGATTTTTTCTTAAGTCATTTAACAATTTTTGGAAATTCTTATGACCATTGATTGAAAAATATGGAGAAGGTTTTTAAAACATGAATTGAAAAGAATCATATTTTAAATTTTGAAAAGAATAATTTTATGGTTGAGAGAGGAATATTACTTGGGAATTTCATTTACAAATAATGTAATAGAAGTTTTTAAATAAAATATTGAAGTGATGAATTCTTATCATTACCCAACTCGTGTGAAGCATATTAGATCATTTTATAGACTTTAAAGATTCTATAAGAGTATTATCAAATATATCAATAAGATTTGTCTCCCTCTCTCTAGATTACTTTTTAATTATGGTTATTTTGATTTCAATGGTTCATGTAGGAAAGCATTTGATGTGTTTAAGAGGATATTTATTACACCACCAGTAATGGAACAAATAAATTGGGAGAACTATTTGGGATACTTTGTGATGCTTTAAACCAAGAAACTGGATCAATACCTTATTATAAAGGTCAGAGAAGGACACAAGTCATTTCATATGCCTTAATAACCTTATATTCTTCCAAATTAAGCAAAATTACAATAAAAAAATATTTTTTAATTGTTTTATGTTCTTTAGAATAATTTATATCATATCTTATAAGATCTAAAGTCATAGTGTTTTCTTATCAAGCAGTTGTTAAGGGCATAATAAAGAAAGATAAAGCTAGATCGAAACTAGTGAGATGGATGTTACTATAGTAGGAGTTCAACATAGAAATTATATAGGATAATTAATCTGACAAATTTGTGTATTATCACTTATGTATACTACCCAATACTGATGAAGCATAAATTCCAGTCAGAGAACCACTGAATAATCACCTTCCAGGAGACTAGTTGTACTTTATTAAAGGATAAATTCATTTATATGATGATATAGTTAATTATCTGGTGACATATTAGGTCCCATCTCATTTAAATTCATACAAAATTCAAAAGTTTAAATTTTAATTTAGATCTTACATCTGGGATGTTCCATTTATTTAGAAGATCTACAATAACCAAGTCATAAGAAGTTATTTTCATGAAATTAAAATAGATTCTGTCTTTATGTTTTATCACACTTCAACTTTTGTAGGCCACTTTGGAACTCAATATACAACATGGAAGGTTTTAGAATCTAGAATTTATTTTCCAACCATTTTTAATGATTCTCATGAATATTATAAATGGTGTGAAAAGGTTTGTTTTCTTGAAATATTTCAAGAAGACAAGAAATACACCAAAATCCATTGATTTTTTGTGGAATTTTCTAATGTTTGGGGAATGATTTTAAAAGTCCTTTTAGAATTTCATTTTGAAATTATTATATCTTTATTGCAGTTGATTATGTTTTCAAATGGGTGGAAGAAAAATCCACCAAGAATGTTGAAGCTATAGTTTCTTCTTATTTTTTAGGGAAAACATATTTTTTCTGTTTGGAGTTCCTAGAGCCATAATCAGTGATCAAAGGACTCAATTTTACAATATGAAAATGGATATTTTTCTCAATAAGTATGCGGTGAATCATGACACATTAACTCTCTATTATCCACATACAAATGGGAAAGCTTACATGTCCAATAAGGAAGTTAATGGAATTTTATAAAAGATTATTAATCCAAATAGGATAGATTGGATCCAAAGGCAGGATGATACATTATGGGAATATAATATAGTATACAAAACCCCAATTGGAATGAGTCTATATTGGTTTAATTTTTATAAAAGTTGTTATATGACAATAGAATTGCAGCATAACACATGTTGGTTTATGAGAAAGATTAATTTGGATCTTGAAAGTGCTAGATATAAGAGAAGATTGTAGTTTTAGAATATGGAGTAAATTAAAATGGATGATTTTGATACTTATTGTATTTCTAAAAAATGTAACTGACTGGATCCTGAAAAGCTGATCTAACCAAAATAATTACATCCTAGAGACATGGTGTTATTATCCAACTCAATAATCAAGATTATGTTAGAAAATATTCATTCTAAATAGGAAGGTACATTTATAGTTACTCATATATATTCTTTTGGTGCTATGAAGATTGTGAAGGGTTGAGCATATGAGGGATTCACCATTAATAAGAATAGTATAAAGAAATTACTTAGGAATATTCCATCAGATCCATCAGAGGAGATCACACTCCTCCAACCTATTTATCAATAAAATAAAATACGTAGTACCTCTCCATTATCCATCCTTTAATTATATGATTCATTTTTCGAATATTATTACATGTTAAATATATTTCAATTCAATTTGGACACTGTATAATTTAAGTGTGTGATAGGGAACCTTCGTAGTTTATGATTTTTGATTTTTGATTTTTTTCTATTTTCCAAAAAATATGTTTTTTTTCAATTTTTCTAAATTTTTGGGTTTCATTGAAACTTGTGAGCTTAAATGATTATAATTCCGATTTTTGAATCCAATGTATATTAGTGAAACAATTTGTCACATCAAACCAATAATAAATTATTTCTGAAAATGACTTTGTTTCAAAATCAAATCTTACAAAAGTTTATGAAAAATACTCAAATTTTTGAATCATTTTCCACATATCATTATATTTCTCATTAAAATTAATTCCATGTAAGGATTCTAAACCATTGTTTTCATATTACTTTCATTCATGTCACTTCTTGAGAGAACCAAACCATGCTTGTTTTAACTGGAATTTGATTTATTTTCCTATCAAATTATTAGGGTTTGAAGCACTTTTTTTAAATGATTGTGGAATTTATTGGGTTTAAAGACACCTTGCCTTAGAATAATTTTATTAATGTCATAACTTGAAAATTTAATCATTTTATACCTTATAATCGATTAATAAAATATTAGTTTATATATATTATAAACTAATTTTCTATATCTATCTTGCTCTTGATGTGAAATTGGATAATCTAGTAGAAATTATGTGTGGGAAAAGCTATCTTGTATTGTGATACCTCATTTGGAGATACATTTTGTGGAATTTAAAAAGTTGAATATATTATTTTTATACTAAAAAAATACATTCTTTTGAAAGCTATGACTTTCTTGAACAATTATGATAAAAGAATTTGTGCCTTTATAGGGCTTCTAATGGAGAAAGAATGTTGTGCGTTCTTCGAGTATTCAAGAAAAATCCTGTTTATGATGATTGAAATTGTTACTAAAAAAATGTTGAATGGTGTGAACATTCCATTAATTTTCAATGATATTTTGGTTTGTATTTTTTGATACGGAAAGTGAGGATGAGACCAAACGTGAGTTAAAATTAGAATGTTTCATTTTTTCTTAAAAAAATAGCCAAGCCATCCTAATTTAGACTAAATATTTTTTCCATAAAAATCCTACCAACTAAATGTCATAGAACAACCCAAAAATTTATTCATGATAAACATATGTCCCCAATTTAAATATCATCGATATGTATGAATTTATCAATCCTACGGTGAACGTTTTATGAGTATGGATTTGAAAGACATTGCTAAAAATTTGAAATTTGCGTGATAAGAGAAAATTCAAGTAAGGTAAGTGTTATGTGTACATGGGAGGATAAATGATGTGGAAATATATTGAATAATACGAATAAATTATTTAAATAAATTGTTTTTTTATGAGTAATCATATGTTTTGTTTCATTGTGTTAAATTGTTAGATATCAAGGATATGTGTTTTAAATTTTCTTTGATGGATATTGAAATTTAATTTCCCTTAACTCTAACTGCTATGTGTAGGGAAATTGATAAAGCTAATATTTACATATTTATATATATGTTTTCATTGATTTAATACCAACCAATTAATCAATTTGATATAATTTTCATCGGTTTATGATTTTTTGGTAATGTTTTGTCTTAAAGGTGAAAACCTGTTAATGAAAGACATTTTGGAGTTTTTTTGCTTTTGATTTTTTAGGATAGATTCTAAAATATTGATCTAATTCAAGTGATTATTTTTATGTATAATTCCAATGTTTGTGGGCTAGAAAATCATATTCTGGAACGAGATCCCTTTCAAACTTCCACGTGCCTAAAAAATAGACTATGTTATAGAGTTATTATGGTCAGAAGAATGGATCCTACCAAATTAAATGAGGCATATATTAAGAAACCCACCTCCAAATTACATTATTTTAGATGGGTTTGGCAGGTGACTCAAAAAGAATTATTATAATTAAATTTCAAGGATAAATTATTTCATTAAGGCCGCTATTGAACCTGTAAAAACGGGGTTGGATTAATAGTATTCACCAGCCATAAAATGTAACTTATATTAAATATAACATAAATTCTTTAACAAGGATAAAAAATCTTTGAAATTTAATGGTTAGATAGAAAAATAAATTTAGAACAGCTTATAAGAATAGAGTATGAAATTTTTTGGCTATCTAGTGGGCAGAATAAAAGAAACTTCTAGTTGATAGATTATAGAGGAGCAAAATTTATGTTCTTTGTTTTCTATCTTTTTTATTATTGGTTTTTTGATGAAGTCTCCTTAACCCTTATAAACAATTAACATTGCCATAGAGGGTCAATAATCTGGGTTATTACGGAAGGAGAGGTTTTTCTATTCTGTATTTCATGTGTTCTTGCACTTTATTTTTTAAGATCCTTTTTACTCTCCTACATAATCAGACTAAATTTCTGATAATGATTTTTATTATCATGTACAATTGTATTTGATTTTATATTATGTTTTTCTCTTTCTTAGGTAAATGATTAATATCTCCCTCCACTAGTTTTTGGTCAATATATGATGGAATAGATCGATTCTTAATGATAAAATACTTGGTGATCACCAATACGTGTGGGAGGGGTGGTGAACATTAATGATTATATGGGATAAACAAGACCAAATAGAGAACTACCTAGGACAATTTGGGGTATTTTCTAAAACACTATCCAGCATTGGAAGGATAGTAGACCAATCAAAGATTTTTAAGGTTTATTATCAGCATTACTATTTGTCTAAGGGAGTGAAAAGATATGATTGTGTACTATCACATTTATTGACTTATCATAAGAAAATTGGATAAATTGGAATTATGATAGAATTACAGTTGTATAACAGAACCTGAACCGGTCACTCTTATTATATAATGTTTCAATCACTTGTTTTGTTTCAATTTTACCTCAATATTTTCTTATTTTTTTTCTTTTTAAGTTAATTTTTATTTCAAAATCAAACAATTTCAAAAATCCATATTTTCCCTCTAATTAATTATGACAACATGATTATTGAGCACTCCTCTATAGAGACTACATAGGTTAATCATTATAGTAAATTTTAACTTATTAAATATTTTTTTTTCAAAACCCATGATAGGCATATGTAACTTAATGATATGCTCTTTACCAAAATAATATCATCTCACACACCCTTTAAAAAGAAAAATAAATGCTCACTAATGATATAATCATAATTAGAAATGACCCACACTTGTAGTTAATTTTTTAATTTTCCAAATATATACCCAAGAGAAGTCTCAAATCCACCACCTAACCATATATGATTTTGAAACCACTATTTTGGAAGTTATGATTTTTTACCATATTGAGAAAAAAAATTGTTATTGTTTTTTAAATCCCTGATTTTAATTAAGTTCAAATAAACCACCCAACCACATATGATTAAAAAAATCAATCTATTAGTGGTTATTTTTTTATTCCTTCAATATATAGCCCAATTTTTCATTTTTATAATAAAAGCAGGGATAAAAAATTTATTACAATGAATATAAATATGAAACATCCTCAAAACCACATAGAAACACCATGTAGTCTCCTCTCAAGATACCAAATATTATATCCACAATGAAAAACAAATTCAAAACACTCATTCAATTGAATATCCAAAAAAACAGAAATATTTGATTATGAATACAGAATAATGGATTGTAATTTCTCTTAATGGTAACAAAGTCACCATGTATTCTATGAGCTAATGAAATATCAATGTGAATGTGGGTCTCAAGGGTAAATGGGATCATTAATAAAAGGCATCAATAATTTCAAAATTAAATATATCTATTTATAGATTTGACTAGATAACAATACAAGTACTAGTATGTTTACATTCCACATGTTTCACTTAAGAAATATGATAAGAAAATAAGAAATATTTGGTCGAGAATCCTCATGGTAATGGGAAAAAATATATATCTATTAGATTATAGAATAAAAATCATTAATCAGTTTACTCAATGTATGATTCTAGAAATCAACATCAGTAAAATCAATCACATCAGCAATTCAAAATGTCAAAATATTTCTCCAAATAGCTCATGTTTCCTAGATCAGTGATTATAAGAAAAAAAATTAAATAATATTTGTTGGTGCATCTAATTCAATTTAGTTCATGAAATAATTCAATTCAATTTTTCTTTTTTTAAATCATGTTGCGGGAAAAAATATGGGTGAAAGAATACAAACAAGTGAAAATATTACTTCCCATACAATGATGATTTTAAATGTTTTACTCAAAATATGTTTAATAAAGAGTGTGGGAGAAGAATGCTGAGAAAGGGTATTGGGAATCAATGAATCTTGGTTTATGGGATAAAAAAGTATGAAATAATTAATTAAAAATTATGTGGTCATTAGAATCAGATCCAAGCGAGTCCAATGGTCATGGTAGATACTCAACATATAAAACACTCATTTTCTCATGGTTATGTACTTTATATTGTAAAGAGTTGGAACTAGAAACTATATATAAACATAGGGAAAGAACTAAACCAATGGTCATGGTATAAACCCTATAACTCAAATTAAAAAAAATCATCCAATCAGCTTAGAAAATGGTCAAGCTCAGAGAATGAAATAAATTAAACCCAGTTTCTAACCCCACTCAAAATTGTCATGAAAAAAGGAATCAAATAGAGGATATAATTAAAAAAATAATATGAAATACCAACATTAAGGTACAGTTAAGGTTTGAATAAATAGAGTTTTTCTTTAACCCTTGGCCACCATAATATTTCTATTTTCTTATTTTCCAATACATTCATGATGTGTAATTTTTACATGGCATGTAATTTTTATCATTGGTGAATTCTTTGTACCATATTTATATCCTAAAATTTCATGACATGTATAGTTTACATGATGTGTATTAGATTTTCATAGTGTATGTTAATATCAGAACATTCAACAGATGATGGTAGTTTCTCATTAGGACATCTTATCAAGTAATGAAATACACAACATCTAAATTTATTCTTCAAGATTATCTACACCTATATATCGTCAAATTTTCAGTTTCTCTCTCAGATGAATCTTGAAGAGGAACTATTTATCTTTTATATGCTTTATCCATCCCTTTATTTATCATTTTCCAATGATTGGTTATATCCTATCATAAAATGTAAAACAAGTGAACCCATTCCCAAATTGTAATGAATCATCAATTAAATACAGAAATCAATATATTAAAATACCCTAAAATACATGAATGAAATACATATATCAAATACCCCCAAACTTGAATGTAGACTTGTCGTCAGGGATGGAATCTCAACATACTACAAAGGGTGCTCACATGATGATTATTTGAATTAAATATAAATAATTTTTTTGGTCAAATGAATAGTTAAATGTTTGAGAATCACAAGAGATTTATTAACACATCTTTCTCAAAGAATACAAATCAACCAATTTTTTTTTGTTTTTCATATTTTTAAATAGAGAAGCCTTTTCATTCATCCATTTTTTTCAATTTATTATTAGTGTGCATACCTTTTGAAATTTTCCTTATAGGTGTTTTTTTCACACATTATCAATAACTACTGGAAAATGGGTTTATACACACAGTTTTGGAAAAAACCATAGGTATAGGCACCCCTATACCCAAGGATTTCCCAAACCGTGGGAATATGTATTGTATGAGATCCTATAGCCACAATTTTACAAAATCCATTGGTATATGTATACTATGGGAACATATACCCATTGTTTTACACAACTTTGGGTATAAGGTAGTTTTTCAAGACCTATACTTACAGTTTAACAAGAACTGTGGGTATGAGGTTATTTTCTAAGAGAAATACCCAATGTTTTACAAAAATGTGGGTATATATTTCCCACCTTATTGCATGAAAAAAAAGTAATAGGGCAAACAAAAAATTTCATGAGAACACCTATTACCACAGTTTTATAACTATTTCCATTGTTTATAAAAATATATATAACTAAATATATATTTATAAACCAATAATACATATGGTATTGTGGTTAGCCATGGGATAAATAAATGATCAGTCCATGGATTTAATCTCGCAGCCATATTTTTTTGTCAATTTTATACCCACGGTTTTAAAACTATGTGCATATGTGAATAACAAGATGGAAAGGTGATTCAAATGGCGTAATGGACCTATAACCATGGATTCCTAAATTGAGGGTATATATAATTGTAAATCCTGACTCCTCAGTAGGCCAGAGTTCTTGAAAACATGGGTATATCCTATACCCACTATTTTGAAATTGCAGGTATAAGGAAATTTTCTAGTAGTGAAGGTAAAATTATAAATAGATTTCAGAACATATATACAAATAATTTCACGTACCATATGCTTTCAAGGAATTTAACATCTACACTATGTAGAGACAGTGACACAAGAAATCATGAGAGATTCACTATTAAGGTTTAATTAACCCTAAGTCA
Source organism: Viscum album (assembly GCA_963277665.1). Lineage (NCBI taxonomy): Eukaryota > Viridiplantae > Streptophyta > Magnoliopsida > Santalales > Viscaceae > Viscum > Viscum album. The sequence goes on from OY728142.1 coordinate 819,882,840, forward strand.
TAAGGAAAGTAGGAAAATAATGAGAAACTTATGCCTTAAAAATGTGATTAGAATATAAATTCTAGTTCATGATATTAAATGATATGCTCAATAAAAATATCCCTATATAAATTTTATGTCCCTCTTCCCCCACCTCCCCAAAAATATCAAAATGGTTGTTTGATATATGTATGCACAATGAATGAATCAATATATATTTCTCTCTTTTCTTTTCTATTATATATTTTTTTTCAAAAGATATGTTTAGGAAAAATATCACATCTAACACATGACCAAATATGATAAAATTTCCATCAGTTTGGAAAATGGGTATTATTTATCTTCCCATGACCCAACCCAAATTTTTCATTTTTTAGTATTTCTTTTTATATTTTATTCATCAAGATGGGTGAAGAATGAATTAAAATGAAAGATAAATAACCTCACCCAAATAACAATGGATAATCCCAAAAAAAATATCCTCAATAAGTTATATGCTGGTACACCATCAAAAACACCTTCCCCACACTTATTACTTTAAATATCATAATATATGTTTATTGGATTGTAGGAATGGGTAAAATATTCTTGTGATAAGGTTCATTTTCTAACAAAGATATTCATGGATTCTACAATCTTAAAAATGATTAACATAATGCAGGACTAGGGATAAATGTCAACATAATATTTCCTCAATCATATTAGAAGTGATCCTAATCAATATAATATTCGATAATATTCAAATAAATTTATAGAAGAGAACATGTCCATTTCTCAGAAGTAATATACTATAGAATGAATGGGTAATATGGAGCTCATAGAATGTCTCATTATTGTGATGAATGGGTAGAACAAATACTCACGGAAATTCATGATAATAATAGAATCAATTAATTCAGATATCATAAATTCAAGTAATTTCCAAATCATAGAAAAATTTTATTTAAATAAATTTACATTCTCCTAAAATAATGATTTTTCAAATAAAAAACTCCTTTATTATATATATAAATTCTTTGTCTAATTTTTTATATTCAAATTTATTGAAAAATAAATTTAAAATTCATGGTATGTCATTCATAATAAGTTTTTTATGACTCCTAGCTTAGTTGAGTAATATAAGAATCAATTATCGTCATTCAATTTGTAGTAAAATATCGAAAATAATTTTAATGTGAGGAATATAGAAGAAAATTTCAAAATTAAATCACTAACACCCCTTTTAAATGAATCTATTAAGTTTGTTTCATAGGTTATTCCTACATTTAATTCACAACGTATAGTGTAATGGTACCTTATTTGGTGTCCAAATTGGGTTAATAAGGATCTTTGGATTGGGTACCCTATACTAATCTTGTGATTTTGCATTTGTAATGATCATCTACTAGGTTCAATATCAAAACTAGGAAGCCTAGAAAACCATATAAACATAACTATATTAGATTTCATAATTATCATATGCATAACAAGGCAATTATTTGATTCAATAAAATAATACTCCTCAAATCACAGGAAATTGTCATGAAATTGAAAATAATAATAATAATGGATGTGATGATCAATGTTGCTACAATCCAAAACATGAATAATACATAGAAGTAATAAATTAGAGAACATACCCCTATAATCACATAATGTGTGACTAGAATTAATATTGGATATAAAGAAATATGTGGAAGGCTCACGTGACCACATATTATGTGTTGGGTAGACCACTTACATGACATGTAACTATTGGGATGGACCATGACCAGGTAGATTTGATGTAATAATGGATAATGATCTATTTTAAAACACCATGGCCTACCATTATTACTTTTTTATCCATTTATGATTCCATTTATCGCACCCATTCTTGATTGAGGCCAATAAATACAATCCTAATCCATAGGAGACATGAATCATCTCCTAAGGATCTTTCATTGTGTTGTGTCGTAGGGATGCTGTTTTTTGATAATTTTTTTCTTTTATTTTTATATTTATTTTCTTTTACCAAGTAACAAATTCATATAACATATAATTCAAGTATTTACATTTTATTATGCCCCCTTTCTCTTACAACACTAATCTCATTCCCTCTATCTTATGATATTCTATTGTGATCTCTTCTTACTTTACAATTATAGGTGACTAACCTAAGGATTATCCTTGGGGGAGGTTTCACGGTGTTCTTAAATTATTTCACATAACTTTAAAATGTTTTCCCCTATTTTTTGTAGATGATAGAGTATTTCAAGTGGTTAGTGGGTACCCACCATATTAATATATTCAATTCCATTCATTTTCTTAGATTCAATATTTTTCCATCCCATCAACCAAAAAATCCCTTCATACAAAGGAGTTGGGTTTTTCTAAAGGGTTGAAATTTTATATGGTGGAGCTAGGAATTTTAGGAATTATATTATTTGTTAAAGTGTTATCCTATTTTACTATTGGAGGAGATGGGGTTTGGTGCACTGAAGGCATTCTAAAATTATATCGTCTACAAATAAAATGAAATTAATTTGTTAATGAGTTTCATAAAATGACTTATAAAATTGAATTTTAACAAAAAATAAATAAATAAATAATAGAAATTTATTATTAAAACTTGGAACAAGAAATTTCTTTCTACTTTTCATTCTATATGCATCTAAATTTAGGTTTAAATTTTATATTACATTATTTAAAATTGAACATTTTCTGAAAAAACCAAAACTATCATTTTCATAAATTATATAAAAACAAAAAAGAATTAAATTAAGTAAATTAAGATTACTAATTGAACATAATTTGATGATCCTCAAGTGATATGACCCTGGAAAACTTATATTTTTTATTAGAAAATTAATTTTTTTTCAATTCACTATGACAGGTGTGTGGCAATTTCTCAATGAAGGACACTTGAGATTAGAAACCCTTGCAAATTTTGTAATTCTTGAACAAAAAAGAACTTGAATTGACTATATAGAACCAATTATTTCAAAATAATATGTAAAAATAAATAAATTGGGTAGTAAGTACTGCACATAATTTTAATCATGGTGTACAATGTGAAACATATGTCATGGAATTGAAGTTGACACCAAGAAACACCTACAAAGATCATAATATTTGATGTAAGAATCAATAACTAAAGGGATTATGTGAATTAAACGAAAATCTAGATAAAACTATAGAAAATAAAGTATAAAAAAATCATTGGTCATGACACACATAATCATTTCATCACATATCCAATGTATAGGTGATATAACCTAATGAATGTAAATTGAGTAAAGAATATCCTCACCCCAAAATTCTTCATAATCGATCACTCTCCATCCTCTAGAATAATAAATTTAGATTACTTATACATATATATGATTTTAATATATATATGTTATTATTAATATAAATTTTTCATTTATAATTTCACCATAACCATATATTAACAATTCTTTGCCAAAAATCATTATTTATGTGTTAATTGTCCCATTTCTCATGGGTGTTTTGCATGAGTTGTTTCCTTCCATGCACCATGGTCCTAGTTTCATTATCATCAAAATATTCATGATGATTTTATATATTTTTTGATATTATTATAATGTTTTATGGATATTTTATGGAATTTATGGGGGCATGTCACATGGATATGTTTAAAAATTTAATTTTTGAGAAGTTTTGATTTTTTAGAAAATATGATTTGGTTAACATATTTTCATAAATATAAATAAATATAAATATATTAAAATTATTTAATTATTAAAACATCTTAAATTAATCAATATTACATAATATTACTAGTAAATATCTTTTCTTATTCATATATGACATAAACATTATAACAATGTTCATGCATGTGGTAAAACATACCAAAATAAGAACATGCTATAATTTTTTAATAGGTAAGAACAAGTTATCATAATGTGATAATATATATTTTATGGAAGATTAATAATTTTATAAATATCATATTTATTTTTTAAATCAATTTCCATAACCATCCATTCAAGGTGGTGATGAAAAATGAAACATGTCATTCATGGAGTGAGTAGTATTTAGTACCCATAGACAGTGTTTTCATTTTTCAAAAGTTGAATAATAATGATGGTAGATCATTATTAATAAATAAATAAGCAAAATAATTTCATATATGTCATGATTACACATTAAATTCATCTCTATATCTATCAATGTGAGGCTGTGATGAAAAATAAATTTTGTATTTCATTAAGGGGATAATCCACACGAGCACACTAATGACATTTTCGAGGAAGATAATGGTTGTTACCTAAGAATAATAAAATTTAATTATATTAATTAAACTTATTTAATTATATTAATATTACTATATATTAACTAGAGAAATTTCAAGGAGAAATAAACTTGAAGGAACTCGATATAGAAGATTAACTCTTCTTCGGATATCCTCATTTCAATTGCATTTTAAGTCAATTTAAAGAGAAATTTATAGTCCCACTAGTGTCTTGGGAACATAATAATGTGAGTTACCAAAGAAATTTGGGTATAATTTTCAGGATAGAAACAAAATCATATGTGTATTTGAAAAGGATATATTGAGTCCCATTTTATAGGTAAAAATCAAGGGTGTTTTCATTAATATTGAATATTTAAGGGTAATAACGTAATTTAAAAAATGAAATTATTCTCATAAATGGACTATGTTTCCAATTATTGACCATAAATAGTGGATAATTTTATTTACAGATCATTTTTTTAGTTTTTATCATTGGTTTTGAACTATTTTTTATAAAGGCAACGCTATAAATAATAGTTTCGACATCGGTTTTCATAAAACCGACATCTAAAAATAAAAAAAAAGAAACCTAAGAGTACATTCAATATCATTTTATATAAAAACTGATTTTTGAAATATATTTTTATTTATGTTTTAATATAAAAATTATATTGAAATTCCAACTACAAGACATTAATGGTCTCTTTTCTTAAAAAATGACACTGAAATTCCAACCGTAAGCCTTTCAAGGACAGTTTTATTAGAAAACTGACATTGAATGTACAAATGAAATACATTCAACATTGTTTCAAATATGAACTGATGTTTAATTTTGAAATTAAAAAAAACTTATTTAATTTGATGCCCCCAAATCTAAAACCTATAAATAGAAAATACAGTAGTGAAAAAAAAACTAACTACTAATTTTATATAATTACTCCTCTTTTAAATTTTAAATCCAAAAACATTTATAAAAATTTAAATTCCTTTATTATGTGGATATTTTTTTATAAATCCATAATTCTTTATATAATATATTACAACCCTATAATAATTTCACATAATACACCAACTTATGGTATAAAACATATGTCTAAATACTTAATTTTTTAACTTTGATTAAATGAGACATACTAAATAATTTAAATCACAATCATTCATAAAAATATGTTTTCAAACAAATTGAAATGATGGTTAAGTTATTCATTCATATTCAAATATGTATCATTTAAAAGATACAATAACAATGAAATCTAAAATATTAAAAAATAAAATATTTTGATATAAATCATAAAATAATTAATACAACCATCCTTAAAAAATTTATTAATTGACCTTATTGTGTTTATCTTATACATGAATCTTAAAACATAATAACTACATCCTAACCTTCTTTTTTCATGATGACACAAAAATTATCAAACGTTAAATTGAAATCAAAAAACAATATATATATATATAATCATATATATTATAATGTAAAATTTATTTACCATTACATCAACAAATTGGATTATATTTAGATACTTTATCATTAAGTGATATTTTCAAAACATTTTCCATGGCCTGAATTTTCATATATATAAACTAATAAAACATGTATAAAAAATAAGAATTAAAAATAAATAACTTATAAAATGAATAAAACATTATTGTCTAAAAAGTTACTAAATCTTTTATGGACACTACCTTATAAATAGAAAAATCATTATAATGTGCAATCACTTGGGAAGAATATTCTTAACATCCAATAACCTATACAATATAAAAAGTTCATAGTTAATGTCATTATAATTAATATTAAATCATAATTATCTTAATGTTCTTACCCATTATGTATGGAAAAAATAACTCAATATATGTATTTGATAATCTCTTAGATTTATATGCAACTACAGTAAAAGTTTTTAGATATTTTACATCCATTGAAATGAATCCTGTAGGTATAATAACAAAAACACGAGGGGTCACATTTTTAATAAAATGTGTGTTTAGATACCTATTTTAATTTGTAATATAGTTAGTCACTTGAAATCATCTTTATTTAAAGAAAGATAAATTGATATATAAATTTACTTATATAGAAGAAAACTACAAAAATGGCACACTAAGCTCAAAAAATAGCCTAAAAGTACAGTCTCTTATAGGTATATCATACATCATCCAAAACTCTTAAATATTATCCATGGAAGAAGAAGCATGGGTTAATATTTTTACCCCATTAGAAATATCAAAAGTATATCATGTTTTTAATACCTGAATCATTATTTCCCATTTTACTAATTCACTATAATTTAGGTAATCCTATGTAAATTAAATGTCAAAAAACATTATGAGTAATATTTAATCAAATGTAAATAATATGTAAAAAATAATGCAAACCTCATATACCAGATAATGAATAAGTTTATCCAACCAATGTAAATTATAACACATACAATCTCCAACTATGGTAACCTCATTAGTTGGAAATGGAACTAGATTAGTTGGATCAATAATATCATGTATTTATATTCACACCTCACCCAACTATATAAGACGATGATGTACAAAATCCCAAAAAATATGTACGAATATGTATGCTACAATATATACATAGGGATATCTATCATAAAACTCACAATATATGGATGGTTCTGAATAAGGAGGTGGAGGTTATTATTTTCTATGATGGGTAGGTTGTGCATTCTAGGTAGGCTGCACATGCTCTTCAAGCTGTGTAGGCTGTATAAGATGAATAACTTGTGATTTTCCCATCTATTTTTCAAATATATCATTCACAGGTGATTTCATGTTATAGTATATGTATTGATTTAATACTTTTAGCCCAAATTATAAGGAATTAATATCTAGGTCACTTTATTTCTTAATTTTATGACCAAAATCTTTACTTACACTTACACCTGCCTCATATCATCTTATATGAATGAGGTGTTCATGCTTCCCTAAATTAATAGATACAGTTTCTATCATAGAATTTGGAATAAAACATTGATGCATCACTTAATCCTAATGTTCATCTATGAATGAATAATTAATATGTTATATAAGTACTTTTAATTTTAAAAAATAAAAAATGACATGTAAAATAAGAAATAATTTCTTACAATTTTGGCAGCTACTTCTTCAAATTTATTTGTAATATACATATCATTTTTCTCTTATCTAGGTTTTCCATTTTTCAGGATGAATGGGGGAAGATGGAGGAAAAAATGTGACTTCTCTTAAACCATTATTAGATTGATCTTATAATAAATCAATGATATATGTATTTCATGCATATATTTCATGGTATTTCAATGAATTGATTAATGTATTTAAAAGATTAATATTGAAAAATTGTGAATGATTTGATCTATTTTTTGTTTTATGGTGGGATATAATGGATCATTGGGAAATGAGTGAAAATTGGTATATATTTGATCTAAAATACACTTCACATTGAGAGCGAAGAAAATTGGCGTGACATTATATTTTTATATGCGCAACAGAGTTAGAAAACTAGAGAATACCAATTTACACATTATGTATTCCATTTACATGACATGCATTTTTTTAAGATCATATTTTTGAAGAGATATTCCAAAATTCATGAATCCTAAAAAACAAATGATTACACATCGTGTAAACACATTACATATTATATTAACTTTTGGGATGAATTTTAAACATCCATATTCTGCAAATATTTTATTTTTGAAAAACCCATTGTCATGGAACCCACCACAGACAACTATTGAACAAATTCTTAGTGATATTCATTAATACCAAATCCCATATAGAGCCTATAAATGGAGGGATATCCTACTACTATTGGGAAGATCTAGAGACCAAATCTTAGAGTGAGAAGCTGTGTTGTGAAGGGACATCCCCATGTTTATATTTATTTTCATTATGCTTTCTTTTTATTTTCTCATTTCCCACTAATACTATAATCAATAGGATTAAAGGGGAAACCCTCCATGTTTAATGGGTTATATAAATATCAGTAGGAAGGTAAATTGTATTTATTTCATCTTATTTAATAAGTTATTTTGTTTTTTGTAATTCATTAATCAACTTCCAATCCATTTATTTTATCAGGGAAATTGATATTTGAATATAAAAGGATCGTTAAAACTGTTCAATGGACAATTGTAAAAAAGAAATTATAGTTGTCAATGCTTCGGGAAATTGTGTTTAAATATTCTATTGAGACAATGTTGATTAAGCAATGCCCTAAATTAATAAACTAAGAGAAATAGAGTATTTTCGCATTAAGGAGAGGTTACCATTACCATTGGACCATACTTATCTCGAGTATGACACTAGGCATGAGTTAATCAACGTAGTTTTTAATATACAATTACAAATGAACCCTAAAATTACAAAACATTAGTGAACTTTTCAATTATGATCACAAAAAATCAATTTTCTTTTCTTTCTTGTTTTGTTTTCTTAAAATTAAATCAATCTAAATTTCTCACATTGATTTTAGAAAATTTATAAAATTAGATATTTTTTAAAACCTATTAAAACAAATTTCACTATTCTATGGATCAATCCCCACCTGATATATTACTCATTTTAATTAAATAGTGGCATTTATTGAGATTTTATATTTTTTTAATATACCTACAGGGAATAAATGATAGCCTTTGGGCCTAAAAATACAAATTTTTTCAATAATTTTATCCATTAATAAATGATAACCTATGCACAATAATATTTGAGGGTATACATTAAACAACTAGATATTTTGATGAGATCTCTAGAATTCCAATTACATTAAAATAAACTAATATGTAATTCGGTAATATACATGATATATTACAACATAAAATAATTTTCACACCCTATATTCTTCATTATGTAGGTTGGAAAAAAATTTATTCCATGTATATTAACCTAAAAACCCATACTGTTGGCACGGGTTTTCATTATGTAAATTCACTAAAATTATTTTTCTTCCAATTCTGTATCAAAATATCTCCATCAAACTACTACTAAAGATAAAAAAAATTCTTATTTTATTTGGTTTCTTCTAAACTAAATCTCATTTGTAAATGAATAAAATAAATATTTATCATTGAAAATATAAAACAATAAAAAATTGACATAGAAATAAATCAATGAGATAGTTTACCATTATGGAATCGAACAACAACTCTTTAACCATATTTTTGATGGAATTATAATAAAGCTACAAACTTTTAATCCTCCAATGACACAATGTAGTGATATAACTGATAAATTGTGTTGTATTTGGTTCAGTTGGGTTATTATTATCATCAAAATTAATTTTATTATCTCGTATCCACATGCTAGTGATAGTTTCAGTAAATATTTAATCCCACCTTTTTCAACTCTTGAAATTGATGTCTCTATAAAAGGAGAATAATCTACTGTAGGAGGAACATCAGTAAAAGAAGAATTAGTTGTCCTTCAATTATGTTTTTATAAAATTAAACATATGATTTTAGTAAATAATTATATTACTAAATAAATAAAAATATGAAAAAATACATATAACATGGTAAATGTTCCTCTCCTTATGTATATGTCTTTTATGAAGGAAAATATATTGTAATTATTTATACCTTCATATTATTTGATAATTAAATATTTAAAAATAACGATTAAAAAATATATGTTAAAAAATTAATGTCACACATGTGTAAGTTTAAAAAAATGATGTCATGATTTAAAACAAAAAAATATGAAAGTTAAACTATTATATAAAAACATTAATTTTAAAATTAACAAAAAATTAATAAATATAAATATCACTGTTAAGAAAAAACTGTTTTTTATATGTGTAAATTTAACCAAAACATAATGATATACAACGGGTTTTCCAATAAGAAATATTTAAATGTGACTATTAAATGAAATATTGAACACAAAAACCATATAAATAATCAAATATATATATAAATTTTAAAAATGAAATAAAATATAGACATTTACCTAAATAATTAAGAGAGTAATTTATTATTTTGCTAAATCACTTCATCAAGACCATTTCAAAATGAATGTACTATGACTGCATTATAATCATTTTTTCTAATAAAAAATAACCTAATAGAAGAATAAAGCTCATTTTAATCCATAACATCATCATCATCATTACCCAAATGGATTATGTTTCATTGAAAAAGTACCAACCACTAATCATTCGATGGATCACTAACATAAACTATTTTATTTGCAAGTGTATCTATGATAAACAGTTCCTCTTAATAAATTAAAATTGTTAAATCAACCAGTGTAAAACCATAATCAACTTGTTTCAGACCACAATTACTATCAATCCATTTACACATAAAAAGAATAACTTTAAATTTAGATTAATAAATTCCTAATATATCCTAAAAACGTAAAATTCTTCCATTGATATAGAAATAGGGTTTTTATTTTTTTCACTTGAAAAATATTGGGCTTCAATGCTGAACATTACCCCCACTATTTTGAATCGTACTTTTTAATCGATTTTTTTTATAAAATGTGTACCCATTAATATCAATGCCATAACAAGTGACCACATAAATAGATATCCCCTTCCAACAATTTCAATATTTTTGATATATATATATATAATGAGTTTTTCTTTAATCCACAAATCAAATGTATTTTTATGCTCAATGTTTGACCAATTTTAATTGATTTTTAGATATCATATCATTAATTCAATAATCGGTGATTATATATATGGTTGAAACCCTTTTTTGAAAAATTTATTAATGTGTCATCATCACTTAATCACATGGAATAAACTTTATCTTTAAGCCTATATTCCCTCTAACATCAATATAAATTGTCATATTTCAAGATATAGGAAGACAAATACGATTCAATTCATAAAAATAATCAGTACATAACTCAATAACCTATTATGATATATATTTTTGAATAAAAGAGGCCTCTGGTCGATGAGGATTTTTAACATATCACTTCAAAATTTTAATATATCTTTCAAAAAGATACATCCAACATAAAAAAAATCCCACATATTCATAGCTCATGGAACATATGAATCACTAGATGAACCAAAATATCAAAAAATATAAGTGGGAAATACATTGATAGTTAAAAAAGTATAAAAACATCTTCATTCTCCAAAACATATAAATTTTTTTGATCAATAACATTATTTCAAGTGGATTTGAAGAAATTTCATATCATGATGATAGTAATTCTGACAGGTGTTAGAAATATAAAACATATTGTGAATGGTAATGTTTATTTCATCAATACATTATAGTCTTGATATTTCATACCTATTAATTTATGATTCTTAAATGATAATTTTTTTTCACATTTGATTAATATCCACTGGTTACTTTAATATCATGTAGATGCTTACATAAAATCATCTTCTTACTCTTGTTTAATGTCAGACAAGATGGTGGTAAATTTTTTTGTTTCTATTCATAGTGGGCTCTAACTCCAAACATATTACCATTTATATCATGTCAAATATACACATAAATATATCTTTTTTCCTTCTTTTTTATGTCTATAAAAGACCAAATAAATCTACCACATATGTTTTTTCAACAAGTATAATGTCAATGTTATTTTTTATCTTTAAAAATAATCAAAAATGTAGTTTGGAAAAAATAGACTATAGCATCTAGATATTAGTTTGATGACCAGAACATCCTTTATTTCCTAATATGAAATAAAAAAATTTTATTTTTTTATAATATTTTTCAAATAACAATGGTTTTGGGGGGGAGATAAAATTCTTGTAAATCCTTAATTGTTTTCAATCTAGGATAAGGATGACCAATTCTCAAAAATAATTGATGTCCCATGTACATTTTTCTTTATTACATTATAAAAATTATAATATAAGGACTCTTCTTAACAAATTGGACATGTCCAATGTCCCTGAACATAGTATCCAGATAAGTTACCATCTACATGATTTTTTTTATAGTAAACATTATTGCCACCCACAAAAGAAAATTTTATTTCATGTATGCATAAAATATGGTAACACTTGTCTCCCATAGAAGTTGAAAATCATCAATCAAGGGGACATATAAACATCAATATCATTTCCTTGATGTTTTGGTACAAATATAATCAATAACATCACAATATATTTTTTCTACATACATATATATGGTAAATAGTTGTAAACTACATAAAAAATAGGCCATCAAATATACAGGTTACTTAGACTCAGAAATTGATTCATTCCGTCTGTTCAAAATTCTATTATAATATTTATAACTTCACTTAACAAATCATGAAATATATTATCAAATCTCTTTAACTATGGTGACTTATTTGGGTAACAGAAGTTACTATCATAGATTTAATTTTCTGAATTATGACTTAACCTTTTTTCATCAATATTTTTTTCAAGTAGACACATAAAATGATGAATTATTTGAAGGTACCTGTAACACACCAGGTAAATAAAGAATATTAAATTTTTATATTTATCCCTATTTTTTGAATAAAATGTTAATATTAATTTAAAGGTAACGCTATGCTCGATGGCTTACCCAATACGCAACAACGAGTTCCTTTGAAATCTTACATTGCACTCTAATAATAAAATAATTTTATTTTAAATGGTAATTAACACCTAGCCATTGTAATGGCGGGAATGAACATAAATAACTAAAAAATGATTATATATGTTTGTCAAATATTTTTACTTTTTACAATAAATTTTAGAGGATTAAAAATGTGAATGAATCCAATCTTAAGCGTAAACATTCTAATATTCTTTAAAATGTCGATTAACCGCCTTTTGATGGCGAACCTCTTTTAAATCCACTTTTTGAAAATTTTATGTGTTATATTTGAAAAAATAAAATTCTTCTTTAAAATTGGGACATCTAAATTTATTTTCTGTAAATGTTTGGTATTTTTACGATAATGTTCATTTTTAATGAATAAGTGAAAAATGTTGTATTTTTTTTCAAAATAACATTTTAATATAATTTATTTATATGATTAGATCATATTTTGAATTGGTTTTAAAGTGAAATTATAATATATTTTTACCATTTAATCCAATGGTGCTCATTGGAATTAATTTCACTTTGAAATTTGACTTAAACTAGTGTCATTCTTTTAATAGATATTGTTTCTTAAAAACGTGCTATTTGTTTTGAAAGCAGGAATTAATTAATGCAACTTATATGTTTTTAATTTTGTAAAATTGACATCATTCTTGAATTCAGAATATCAAATATAGCTTAGGGTGAGTTTTTGTTATTTTTCTAAAAAACTTCAATTTTTGATGAACAGTGAAACCACTAAGTGGTAGTTAAAGAAACTGATTTTTCATTTAAATGAAACTTTACCGCTTCTGTGATTTGATTTTAAAAAATACAACATACATGGTTGTCATTATAAATTAAAATGTGGTTCAATGAGATTAAAATAATTTTTTGGTGAATAGTAACTTTTAAGTTTTATTAATCACGAATAAAGGTAATTAGTGTAATTTAAGGTAAAGATAATGTTACAATAATATGAAATGACCTTGACACATGTCCTAACATTATTGGACGAGTCATGGCCGACCGCGAAAATCCATGGGTCAACTTGGGGACCCCATGGAGCCACTTGTTTTGGAAAATGACATTAATAACTTTTTATTTAAAGTTAAAATTAAAATGTCACAAACATGTATTATTTTACTAAAACAATTTTTACATGGGGTTATACAAGTCATATTTTTAACTATAAATATTAATTATAAATATAATTAGATTTCCTACATCATGATATTTTTTTTTATAATTTTTAGACACAAAAAAAATTAAATTATTTATGACACCATGATGATGCAGCGATTACCTCATAAATGAACGATTTAAATAAAATGAGAAGATAAGGTGAAATCTAAGTCTTACACTTGTCAAAAACCTATTTTATGGGTGGATTTAAAAACCTTATCTCCTTATCCACAAAAAATATATCCTTTTGAGACCTTTAAAATCCAAATATCATTTTATAATAAAGTAATAGTTTATAACTTTCCAAGAGTGCCCCTCCTCTTCTCTTATAAAAGGCCCCCACCTCTACCACCTTAACCGCACCTCTCAAGCCTTTGGATCGGCCAAAAACTGCCAATTTAATCTATCCACATCCCTCTCTTCATAATTGAAGCCTCAAATTTGGCAGAATGCTCTTCAAGAAACCCTTTTTGGTTCAAACCAAGAGGAGTTACCCGATTTAAAGGTAATGTCTTCACTTGTGTTCTTTTGTTTTATTTTGCTTATCCAAACCCCTAAACTCTTTTTATTCATTTATTTTGTAACAACACAAGTATATTAAATATACTAGGATGTTGTTATGTGAATTATTCAAGCTAAACTTACACACACCTTCGTCTAATGGTTAAATAACATACTGTTTCTGTGGATGGCGAATTACTGCCTCACGAAACGATGATTGTTCAATATTCTCTTAACACCTTTCATGGTGGCCATTATGATGTCACTGTATTTTATATATGATATATATGGTATTTATTTTTTACATATTCTTCTATATTTTATATTTAAAACGTACCTTTATGCTTTGCATGTTGAAAAATTGCGATAATTTCATACAAGGAAGTGTGGACTACCGCCCCCTCAAGGCATGTGACTCGTTCATGCAATACACAGAATGTATAAATAATGAAATTAATGAACTTATGTGACCTATATAACATATATATTATAATTTAATTATAATATATATTTCTCTCTCAATTATTTTTAATTCCATTAATATGATAATGATATGAAATTAGTGTTCATGCGTACATACGTCTTATCGTCTCCATGAACGGTACATTTCATTTCTTATCTCCAAATGTTATGTACTATTATAATTACATATATATAATGGATATATATTTCATATATTACATAAAAATGATGGATATCATTCTGTAACTATAATATATATATCTCTCTTTTAGCTTTAATTCCATTAATATGAAAACAAATGAAAGTAGCGTTCATGCATACGTACGACCTACCATCTCCATGAACGGTGCTTTTCATTATTTATCACCAAATGTTATGGAATAGTATAAAATGAATATTTAATGGATATATATGATATTTTAATCATTAATACTATTCTGTAAATTATTTACTTATAACTACATGGACAATTATTTTCAAACAAGTTCATTTTTGACTCATGTACCAAACATTGGTATAAACGTCTGATATGAACTCACATTATTAACCAATTATTATAACATTATAATATGTTATATGAGCTGAATAATAATCTTTAAAGGAGTTCCTTAAGCAATTATAAATTGACCAAAGTTTATTATTTAGTAATATAAAGAAACGAACAAGACAAGTAAGACTTGAGGTAAGGGATCCTGCCCCTCTCTTTCTTTTTAAGTACACTCTTTTATGTCATTCCTTTTAAACTCATATTTATTATGATTGAGATATTATTTTATATTAATATTACTGTAAATTTTATGTTCATATGATGAGAGACCCTATTTTCTCTCATCAATCCATTTTGGATGTTTTGAGTGGCGCCGTTAGGCTGTCGAATTTTCACAAGAGATCCAATCTCTCTCTTTTAAGTACTCTTCTTTATGTCACTTCTTTTAAGCACCTATTTTTTATGTTGGGGGAAGTTCTTTTATATTTATCTTACTTTAAATTTTATTTTAATATTATTAGAGACCCCATTTTATCTCATCAATCCATTTTTTGATGTTTTAAGTAGCGTTGTTAGGCTGCCGAGTTTTCATAAGGGATTTTTCATCTCACTTTTATTCCCATGAGATTTATGATACATTTTCCACAATTCCCTTAGAGTGGTATATTTAATGCCCATTATTCTAATATTTGTGTAATATACTTTCGTTTATGAGTATTTACATAAATGTTGTATTGTCCTTGTTTCATGGGGTGTATGTTTCGAAAGATACCCAAGTCGGTAAGGGAACCTTTTACCCACCTCTTTTTAAAAGACTTCTTTTTATTGGGTCTTTTAATTAACATATTGTTATATTGGGATATGTTCTTCTATATCATTATTGATGTAAATTTTTTGTCCATGTTATTAGATACCATTTTATCTATCATAATCTCTTTTTCTGAATTTTGAAGTGACGTCGTTAGGCTGTCGATTTTTTGCAAGGGAACTTCTTAACCCAATTTTGATTCTTTGGGATAAACTTTTACTCCATGAATGTGTCAGTATATGAATATGTGTGAATGAACTCTGATTGTTTTACACTTAATATCCACTTATATTGGGTGTATTTATATTTTTCACACATAAATAATGTAATTGATTTATCCTTAATCTAAGGATACCGTATTTGTAAGGGACTTCATCTCAATCTCCTTTCATTGAGGCATATTTTGTTATAATACAATACTTTCTTTTTTACGCTGTATAAAACACCTTTTAATTTTCATTTCATTCAAAGGGAATCTTTTTCTACAAAGAGTTTTACTAAACGACAAAAAGGAATGTTTATTTTAACGTACGCGGTGACAACGACCTTTTCCACCGCCGTGAGTATTATTTGGTCTTTGGCTTTCTCAACAAGATGTAATGTTTTTGAAATAAAATAAATAACATATAATCTTTTATGTATTTTGGTATTGAAAATGGTTTTTATAATGGATTTGTTGTGTTGACATATTTAAGCGATGTATTGTGATCGAAAAGTGGAAATGTTTTCTTTCCATTATATTTGTTTTATGTCTTATGATTTTATCATGGTACTTGGACATTTGAAGGGTGGTTATGTGATAAACCATATGACAGGTGGTGCCGTGAATACCAGGATGGGTGGTTACATTATAACCTCCAATGCATTGGGTATGGAAGTTGGCCGTATGGCTATTCCATTAAGTGATATCTGTGGAAGTAGACCGTATGGTTATTCAATTTAAGTATGTTTATGTCTCAAGTTACCTTTATATGTTATGTGATCTTTATATGGGTTTTATGGTAATATTTTGGTTACAAAAGGGTAATTAATGATCTTTTATTCAGTGAATAGTATTTACTACTTCATAAAGCTAAAAAGTATCACTTTGATAAAGTATTCATGTTTTACTTGTTGTTTTGAAAAACTAACAGTTTTCCTTCTTTGTGTAACCCTCACTGAGATTTTTATGCTCATACCAAGTTTTTTTGGAAATGTTTTTCACAGGACATAAAGTTGAATAGGGTAGAGGATGTGATCAAGGAAGTGTCAGGCTGTCTAGAACATGGAACTAGACATGTTTCTTTTAAAGAGTTTTTATTTTATGGAAACTTAGTAGAAGTGCCTACTTTTTAATCTTTTGAGATGTAATAGTTATATCCTAATTCTCTAAAACTCTAAACTTGAAAAGATCCTCAGTGTGAATTATTTATTTAATTCAATATTAAGTAAGGTTTAAGGCTGGGGCCTTATAATTGGTATCAAAGTTCGGTTTAGACAACTTTAGGGATTAAGAGTTTTTTTTAGACACATGGTTAGTCCCTATATCTATTATTTCAGTTAAATCCTTGTTTTATAAATTTTCTCAGGTCAAGTAAAGTAAGTTACGAATGGAAGGAGGAGGATATAAAATAACATTCATATCTCTTCCTGAGGACATGCTTGCAATAATTATTGCAAAGTCATGTTCGTATGATTGTGAAACTTTTTCTAGCATACAACTCACTTGCAAGCAGTTGTTTGAGATATCAAACACCTCCACTATACCTCATTATCATCGTGGATCATGGGTTGTATTTAGAAAAATTCTATTTTAACAATATTCTCATATTTTCAAGAAAGGTAAATATTATCAAGGTATTTTAAAATATTTTACCTTATCACAAGAAATTGAAACATATTATGATTTTAAAAATGGTGCTGATGAAAAAGACCCTTGCGCAGCCTATTTATATTTGATTTTAAAATATAGTCTCTCATCACATACTTATGGTATTTTAAAAGGACCAATAATAGAAAGTTTCAACTCAAATTATGTTTTACTATTTTATAGAAATCATGTTTTGTTAGATATTTTGGAATTATATGTCATACATGATTATTTTCCAAAACTATTTTTCTGTGAACACCCATATGACCCATGTTATACAAGGTGTATTTGGATAGAGGAATAAAATGATTTTGAAGGATATCTAAATCATTGTTTTAATGAATGGGACTTCAAAATATGTGAATAAGATGATAAGGAAACCGAATGGACGCCATGATCAAGGTATGCTGTTATTCATTTTGGGAATCGTTTTATTTTATCTTATGGTGGTGAAATAAGACTTCAAGAATTAATATATTGAGATCGTAATTAATTTGGATGAAAATTAGAGGTATAAGGAAACTATTTAGTTTAAAACATGTTATGGTTATTTTTGGAGTTTTATAAAAAGGACAACACGCAGACCGTGTGACAACCCATCGCATCGGACAAAGCTGCAGGAATCGAACCCACAACCAAAGTGCGATTGGTATTTATCGCCTACCACTGGACTACGTGAAGTCCCTGGTTAGTATGACTTATTCTTTTTAGTTAGATGATTTTATGAATTAGGAGTAATTTTATTTTGGGTTATCTATATAAATTATTAACCTATCATGGAGGATATGTGATTAGGTTAATTATTTTTCAATATGAGATTTTAAGAGCAACAAATGTTATTTGGAGATAACTGTTAATTTGTACCTTAGAAGACTACGTGATTAAATCTTTCAAATATTTAAGTTTCAATCTTAGTTTGGTTTAATTTGAATAATTTTATGGACACATTGTTTATTGAATGGTCTTTGTTGAACTTTGGGTTTTGTTTGACAAATTTTGGAGATTAGGAGAAGTTTTTCTTTTTGTAAAAAAATATCCTTTTTGGGTATTATCTGATCTCGTACTAAACTTTTGGTTGAGATCTAAAGTCATGGGAAATATATAGTTATCTTTGGTAGATTAGGTGATTCTCAATAAGTTGATTATAGTACTCTTAATGCGAACAAGTCTTCCTAAATACTCGTCTTTTGGAGAAAATATGAGTTTGATTAAGGAATCTAGTAAAAGTTGAAAGTCTACGTGACAAGTAAGTATGCTTCATTATGATTTAGTTAATCTCAAAAAAATAAATTCCTCAATGAAGAGTAACTTAAAACAAAAAATGTTGTCTGTTAACTTTTCCTACTGGGGAATTGAATACCATTTAACCCATCAAAAGTTTGTGATTTTTTGGTAGTTAACTTTCTCCTAAACATGTTTTCTATCACTCTCTATCAGAACATGAACCTTTTAATTTTTTCCATATCCATGTTTTCCTACATGGAATCCTAGTATGGGTTAACTCTAGTGACCTCTATTCTTCTCTTTCTTTATTTTAAAGTGATTTTTTTACCGACTTTTGTTCCAATGTGGGACTTTCAATGAAGTGCCCGAGCCCAATTTTAAAATTGTGAGGACCTAATTCCCAAAAGGGGGGAAGGATGTAACACCCCAGGTAAATAAAGAATATGAAATTTTTATATTTATCCCTATTTTGTGAATAAAATGTTAATATTAATTTAAAGGTAATGCTATGCTTGATGGCTTACCCAATACGCAACAACAAGTTTCTTTGAAATCTTACGTTGCACTCTAATAATAAAATATTTTTATTTTAAATGGTAATTAACACCTAGCCGTTGTAATGGCGGGAATGAATAGAACTAACTACAAAATTATTATATATTTTTGTCAAATATTTTTAATTTTTACAATAAATGTTAGAGGATTAAAAATGCGAATGAATCCAATTTTAAGCGTAAACATTCTAATATTCTTTAAAAGGTCGATTAACTTCCTTTTGATGGTGAACCACTTTTAAATCCACTTTTTGAAAATTTTATGTGTTATATTTGACAAAATAAAAATATTCTTTAAAATCGGGACATCAAAATTTACTTTGTGTAAATTTTTGGTATTTTTACGATAAAGTTCATTTTTAATGAATAAGTAAAAAATGTAGTATTTTTATTCAAAATATCTTATTAATCTAATTTATTTATATTATTAGATCATATTTTTTATTGGTTTTAAAGTTCAATTATAATATATTTTTACCATTTAATCCAATGGTGGTCATTGGAATTAATTTCACTTTGAAATTGGATTTAAACTAGTGTCAATCTTTTAATAGATATTGTTTCTTAAAAACGCACTATTTGTTTTGACAGTGGGAATTAATTATTAAATTAATTAATGAAACTTATATGTTTTGAATTTTTTAAAATAGACATCATTTTTGAATTTTGAATATCAAATATAGCCTAGGGTGAATTTTTGGTATTTTTCTGAAAAACTTCAATTTTTGATGAATAGTGAAACCACTAAGTGGTAGTTAAAGAAACTGATTTTTCATTTAAAAGAAACTTTACCACTTCTGTGATTTAATTTTAAAAAATCTGGCATAAATGGTTGTCATTAGGAAGTAAAATGTGGTTCAATGAGATTAAAATAATTTTTTGGTGAATAGTAACTTTTGACTTTTATTAATCGCGATTAAAGGCAATTAGTGTAATTTAAGGTAAAGATAATGTTATAATAATATTAAATGACCTTGAAACATGTCCTAACTTTATTGAATGAGTCATGGCCGACCACGGAAATCCATGGGTCAACTTGGGGACCCCATGGAGCCACTTTGGTTGGAAAATGACATTAATAACTTTTTATTTAAAGTTAAAATTAAAATGTCACAAACATGTATTGTTTTACTAAAACAATTTTTACATGGGTTTATACAAGTCATATTTTTAACTATAAATATTCATTAGAAATATATAAAGATTTACTACATCACAATACTTTTTTTATAATTTTTAGACACAAAAAAGAATAAATTATTTATGACACCATGATGATGTAGGGATTACCTCATAGATGAATGATTTAAATAAAATGAGAAGATAGGGTGAAATATAAGTCTTACAATTGTAAAAAACCTATTTGATGGGTGGATTTAGAAACTTTATCTCCTTATACTCTAAATATATCCTTTTTGGACCTTTAAAATCCGAAAATAGTTTTATAATAAAGCAATAGTTTATAACTTCCCAAGAGTGCCCCTCCTCTTCTCTTATAAAATGCCCCCACCTCTACCACCTTACCCACACCTCTCAAGCCTTTGTCTCGGCAAAAACCTGCCAATTTAATCTCTCCACATCCCTCTATTCATCATTTAAGCCTCAACATTGGCAGAATGCTCTTCAATAAACCCTTTTGGTGAAAACCACGAGGAGTTACCCGATTTAAAGGTAATGTGTTCACTTGTGTTGTTTTGTTTTATTTTGCTTCTCCAAACCCATAAAATCTTTTTATTCATTTCTTTTGTAACAAAACCAGTATCTTCAATATACTAGGATGTTGTTATGTGAAGTATTTGAGCTACACTTACACACAACTTCGTCTAATGGTTAAAGAACATACTGTTTCTGTGGATGACGAATTACTGCCTCACAAAATGATGATTATTCAATATTCTCTTAACACCTTTCATGGTGGCCATTATGATGTCACTATATTTTATATATGATATATATGGTATTTATGTTTTCCATATGCTTCTGTATTTTATATTTAAAACATAAATTTATGCTTTTTCATGTTGTGCAATTGCAATAATTTCATACGAGGAAGTGTGGACTACCGCCCCTCAAGTGATGTGACTCATTCATGCAATACATGGAATGTATAAAGAATGAAATTATTGAAATTATGTAACCTATAAAACATATATATTATAATGGAATTATAATATATATATATATATCTCAATTATTTTTAATTCCATTAATATGACAAAGAAATGAAATTAGCGTTCATGCGTACGTACGGCTTACCATCTCCATGAACGGTACATTTCATCTCTTATCTCCAAATATTATGTACTATTATAAGTACATATATATAATGGATATATATGTCATATATTACATATAAATTATGGATATCATTCTGGAACTATAATATATATATCTCTCTTTTAGCTTTAATTCCACTAATATGACAAAAAACATGAAAGTAGTGTTCATGCGTACGTACGGCCTACCGTCTCCATGAACGATGATTTTCATTTTTTTATCACAAAATTTAATGGAATACTATAAAATGAATATGTAATTGATATATATGATATGTTAATCATTAATACTATTCTGGAAATGATTTACTTATAACTACATGGACAATCATTTTCAAACAAGTTCATTTTTGACTCATGTACAAAACATCGACAAAAACGTCTGATATGAACTCAAATTATTAACCAATTATTATAAAATTATAATATGTGATATGAACTGAATAATAATATTTAAAGGAGTTCCTTAAGCAATTATAAATTGACCAAAGTTTATTATTCCAGAATATAAAGAAATGAACAAGACAAGTCAGACTTGAGGTAAGGGATCCTACCCCTCTCTTTCTTTTTAAGTACACTCTTTTATGTCATTCCTTTTAAGATCATATTTCTTATGATTGGGAAGTTAGTTTATATTAATAATTTTTATTTCATATGATTAGAGACCCTATTTTCTCTCATCAATCCATTTTGGAAGTTTTGAGTGGCGCCGTTAGGCTGCCGAATTTTCACAAGAGATCCAATCTCTCTCTTTTTAAGTACTCTCCTTTATGTCACTTATTTTAAGATCCTATTTGTTATATTAGGGGATGTTATTTTATATTACTTTTTCTGTAAATTTTATGTTAATATGATGAGAGACCCTATTTTATCTCATCAATCCATTTTTGTATGTTTTAAGTGGCGCCGTTAGGCTGTCGAGTTTTCGTAAGGAATTTTTCATCTCACTTTTATTCCCGTGAGATTTATGCTACATTTTCCACAATTCTATTTGAGTGGTATATGTACAGCCCATTATTCTACTCTTTGTGTAATAGAATTTCATTTATAATTATTTACATCAATGTTGTATTGTCCTTCTTTCGTGGGGTGTATGTTTCGAAAGATACCCAAGTCGGTAAGGGAACCTTTCACCAACCTCTTTTTAAAAGACTTCTTTTTGTTGGGTCTTTTAATTTACATATTTTATGTTGGGATATGTTCTTATATATCCTTATTGATGTAAATTTTATGTACAAGTGATGAGATACCATTTTCTCTCTCATCAACTCTTTTTCTGAATTTTGAAGTGATGCCATTAGGCTGTCAAATTTTTGCAAGGGAACTTCTTAACCCAATTTTGATTCTTTGGGACAAACTTGTACTCCTTGAATATGTCATTCTATGAATATGTGTGAATGACCTCTGATTACTTTACACTTAATATCCACTTATATTGGGTGTATTTACATTTGTCACACATAAATTATGTAATTGATTTATCCTTAATCTAAGGATACGCATTTGTAAGGGACTTCATCTCAATCTCCTTTCATTGAGGAATATTTTGTTCCAATACAATACTTTCTTTTATACGCTTTATAAAACACCTTTGAATTTTCATTTCATTCAAAGGGAATCTTTTTCTATGAAGTGTTTTACTAAACGACAAAAAAGAATGTTTATTTTAACGTACATGGTGACAACGACCTTTTCCGCCACCGCGAGTATTATTTGGTATTTGGCTTCCTCATCAAGCCGTAATGTTTTTAAAATAAAATAAATACCATATAATCTTTTATTTATTTTGGTATTGATTTTTTTAATAATGGATTTGTTATGTCGACATATTTAAGTGATTTATTGTGATCGAAATGTGGAAATGTTTTCTTTCCTTTATATTTGTTTTATGTCTTATGATTTTATAATGGTACTTGGACATTTGACGGGTGGATATGTGATAAACCATATGACGGGTGGTGCCGTGAATACCAGGACGGGTGGTTACATTATAACCTCCAATGCATTGGGTATGGAAGTCGGCCGTATGGCTATTCCATTAAGTGATTTGTGTGGAAGTTGACTGTATTGTTATTCCATTTAAGTATGTTTATTTCCCAAGTTACCTTTATATGTTATGTGATCTCTATATGGGTTTTATGGTAATATTTTGGTTACAAAAGGGTAAGTAATGATCTTTTATTCAGTGAAGAGTATTTACTACTTCATAAAGTTGAGAAGTATTACTTTGATAAAGTATTCAGGTTTTACTTGTTGTTTTGAAAAACTAACAATTTTCCTTCTTTGTGTAACCCTTACTGAGCTTTCTATGCTCATCCCAAGTTTTTTTTGAAATGTTTTTCACAGGACATAAAGTTGAATAGGGTCAAGGATGTGATCAATGAAATGTCAAGCTATCTAAAACATGGAACTATACATGTTTCTTTTTAAGAGTTTTTATTTTATGGAAACCTAGTAGAAGTTTCTACTTTGTAATCTTTTGAGATGTAATAGTTATGTCCTAATTATATTGTCACGACCCATCCTCGGGGCCCATGCCGTGACAACCCCAAGCCCGCCTTCCATAGGCCAGGGGCTGGCGACTAGCACCAAGGCGTAAATCCCAACAAAAGGGAAGGCATTGCCTTTGAAAAGTAAACAAGCACCACAGAGTAAGAAAGCGGAAAAGTAAACACTAAGTAAAAACTGTAACAAGCTGTGCTGAAAGATAAAGGGGCCATAAATACAAGCCCAACTGTAAAGTACAACTGAAAAGGGGAAAACAGCAACTGAAAAGAAAAGCCACAGCGTCGAGCCGTCCTCTGGAAGTCCCACCTGAAGGGTAGGTACAGATAGCCTCCACTGCTCCTCGGGTCCACCTGACCGCTCCGAGTACGTCCCGCCCAGTGGTCCACCTCCAGGTACTGTCCTGCTCTGCAAGCCTCAACCACGATCAACGCTGTCCGTCGTCTGCAACCAACACAGCGTAGTGCGGGCAAAGCCCGTGCAGGGGTGAGTATAAGCTACTCAGTAGGGACCCCGAGACCCCTGAAGGTCTCCCGAAATCCACAAAGGATAAACCACAACGGAAAGATACAATCACAAAGTAACAATCGACACTGCTTAGGTATATGCACATACATATACCTAAGTAATCAATCCCTCTTCGGCTCTAACGTCCGAGCCCAAGCACAACCCAGTCCACACAGGAAAGCAAACGTATACACACACAGGAAAGATCAACACAATCCACAAAGGAGAGTAAATAGTAAATCCACACAGGATAGCTCAACACAATCCACAAAGGAGAGTAAAGAGTAAATCCACACAGGTTAGCTCAACACAATCCAAAAAGGAGAGTGACACAAGATTCAGCTCACGCAGGTATACTTCTTCGAATGACGATAAAGATGATCAGATATAGATACTGAATCATCTAAGCTGGGACCCACATAGGATACAAGACCAGTTGTCTTCATTGTTTCATCTATGCTGGGACCCACATAGGATACAAGACCAGCACTGAATCATCAAAGCTGGGACCCACATAGGATACAAGACCAGCACAGCTAGGACCCACATAGGATACAAGACCAGCTGTCTTCATTGATTCATCTATACTGAGACCCACATAGGATACAAGACCAGTATTGAATCATCTAAGCTGGGACCCACATAGGATACAAGACCAGCTGTCTTCATTGATTCATCTATACTGGGACCCACATAGGATACAAGACCAGTATTGAATCATCTAAGCTGGGACCCATATAGGATACAAGACCAATACAACTAGGACCCACATAGGATACAAGACGAGCTGTCTTCATTGATTCATCTATACTGAGACCCACATAGGATACAAGACCAGTATTGAATCATCTAAGTTGGGACCCACATAGGATACAAGACCAGCACAGCTAGGACCCACATAGGATACAAGACCAACTGTCTTCATTGATTCTCTATACTGGGACCCACATAGGCTACAAGACCAGTATTGAATCATCTAAGCTGGGACCCACATAGGATACAAGACCAGCTGTCTTCATTGATTCATCTATACTGGGACCCACATAGGATACAAGACCAGTATTGAATCATCTAAGCTGGGACCCACATAGGATACAAGACCAGCACAGCTAGGACCCACATAGGATACAAGACCAGCTGTCTTCATTGATTCATCTATACTGGGACCCATATAGGATACAAGACCAGTATTGATCATCTAAGCTGGGAACCACATAGGATATAAGACCAGTACAGCTAGGACCCACATAGGATACAAGACCAGCTGTCTTCATTGATTCATCTATACTGGGACCCACATAGGATACAAGACCAGTATTGAATCATCTAAGATGGGACCCACATAGGATACAAGACCAGCACAGCTAGGACCCACATAGGATACAAGACCAGCACAGCTAGGACCCACATAGGATACAAGACCAGCTGTCTTCATCGTCGCAGTCCACTGAGGATCTCTGCACAGTCGTCGTTGTCGAAGTACCAGTTGCAGCCAGCTCTAGGGTTCCGCACACAACAAGCTCGTTCGGGAGGGTCCGTTCCACGAGCCGAGAGGCCGATACATCAACTATCACAAATTCCGAAGTTGATGTATCCGAAAGTTCCGTATCATCAATAGGAACTCAACGTCGCAGACGGCGCGTCAATCGGACGCCCGTTCTGAGAGTTATTGGCTTTTTCGTCCGAGGGGCCCGGTTGGTTTTTAAGGCAAAACCAACCCGACCATACTCCACCTACGTCGAAAACTCATGTAGAGTATGCCAAAAGATCCGTCTCATCAAGAGGAATTCAACAAAACAGACGGCGCGTCAATCGGACGCCCGGTCTGTTAGTTATTGGCCTTTCCGTCTCACACCCACCCTGGGAAACTTTCCCGGAGGTCACCCATCATGATCACTGCTCTAGGCCAAGCACGATTAACTATAGAGTTTTAACCACGTAGGATCCCGAAAAGGAAGGTGCACCTTGAGTATAATATACCGAAACGACCGTCTCGATCCAAGGACTGCGTTGCCGCTGACGGCGCAACGTTCGGAGGCCCGAAGCTCAAGTTATGAGCATTTGAACGAAAACCGCCCGAAGACGGGGGGTCCGGGTCCCGACCACCCCCCCCCCCCCCCGGGGTCGGCCGAACCGGGTCGAACCGACCCAGTCCGACCCGGTCCGGTCCGGCCAGGGCGCGGCCCGGCCGGTCGGACCGGCCTAGCTCGGTTCGGCCGAGCGGCCAAAGGGCCGGGTGCCCCCGCGGCCTGGTGGTGCTGCGGCCCCCCGCGTGGGGCCGCGCTGAGTCAAGGACGCGGATTTTCCGCATCTGAGTGCACCGGACCCGCGCGGCCGCGGGGCCGCCGCGGCCGCGGCTTTAGCCGCGGCGGCCTGTCCGGCGGCGCGCCGGGGCGCCGCTGCACACGGCTGCCGGCGCCACCGCGCCGGTGACCCGCGCCGCCGGCGGGTTCCGCGGGCCACCGGGATCGCTCCGTTGGTCCGATTTTGTTCTCGTCTGCGCCGCTACTCCTCCCGGGACTCGTTCTTCACTACGGGATCATCAAACATCCATTCTGGCATGTTCCGTCGTCGCCCGCCAAATCCGCATAAAAACGAAGAACGACGGAGGGTCATCAGGCCGTGTTCATTTGGCCCGCACCCTCCGTGTTAGAGATAAACAATGGGAGGAATAAAGTTCAACACATGAACGGATAACCGAAAACAATTTTTAATGAAATAAAATTGTTTTATAAAATGGGTTCCTCAATTTGAATGGAAACGTCAAGGGAAAAAGAGGCATTTCCAAGAAATAAAACCCCTACCTCGTAGTCGCGCGCGTGAGCATTCTTCGCGGAATTGTTCGTCACAGAAGAAGGGGGTCGTCACGTCGTCACGGAAGGGCGTCGCGTCGTCGTGGAAACCGGCATTGAGTCGGTGAACTCAACGGACCATGAAACAGGAGATTTAATTTAATTAATTAAATATGTGTTTTGGTAAAAACCACAAAGGAGATTAAAAGAAAATCCGAGACTCTTACCTTAAGCAGTTGATCGAAGATCGGGGCGGGGAAGGACGTCTCAGATGAAGCGTCATCAAACTCTGAGGGTGAAGGCGTTCTTCGCGTTCTTCGCGAAGGAGGATAAAGGCACGAGGACTCGGTCAAACCTCTCAACCAGTAATCATCCAAAAAGACTGGTTGGTCTTATTTTATTATTATGCCAACCAACGAAAAAGGGTAAGTAACGACCCATCAATTTGTTGAATTAATTCAACGAAAGAAACAACTCATTTAATTTACGAAATAAACCGGCCAATTAAATGGTCTGTTAAGAATTTAAGAAAACGCGTCAGTTGACTTTCATAATGACGGGTTTTCGCGGGTGCGTTACTTAGCAGAAAGAAACGGCGGGGCTCGTGCGGGCCCCACCTCACAAATATCCTACCAAGAGGGTAGGATATTTCTGGATAGTACCATATCTGGTTCAACTCAGTTTAAGCCGCTTTTAAGTGGCTTCAAGTGTCTTCCAAGTGGCTTAAGTGAAATAAAATAAAGTTGTCGTAAAATTATTTTATTTCTTAACTTTAAGCCCGAAAATTAAAATCCACACCCGAGAAAACGCAACTCCGTAAGAGGCGTTTCTAGGCGAACACCGGCGTTGCGATTTCATCGGTGCCCTCAGAATTTTATTCCGGGCACCGGTTCAAAAGTTAGAAAAACCCGCTCGTCCGTTCACTGAACGTACCCGAGCCAAACTTCGGAAAATGATTCCGGGCACACCGGGCCTCAGAATCATGTGTCGTCAGAAACTGCGCTCTTGTAAAATTCCAAAGAAAATTAAGAAAAAAAAAATTACTTGAAATTTACGGGTCTTTACATTACTCCCACTATAGGGATTTACGTCCCCGTAAAGCTTCAACACAATCTAGGGAAACAAAGGCAGTACTGAGCACGCATCCGAGCCTCCCGCTCCCATGTGCTCCATGGAGGTTCCCGTGCTGCCATCTGATGCGCACAAGAGGAATCGATCGTCCACATAGGACCCTCTCTTGTCGATCCTCTATCTCCACCGGGACCTCCGTAAAAGTCGCCCAATCATCCACGCCTAGCTCCCCATGGACAACGATGAAGCGTGGAGGCGACTTGCCACCTCGGCCAAATCTCCGCAAACCACGTTGAGGTGAGACATGCAAGAAGACATGGTCGCCATACTCGAACTCTAGTGGCCTCCGCCTCCTGTTAGCATAAGACTTCTGCCGGCTTTGAGCTGTACTCATCGCTCCTAGATGACCTGGACCTTCCCTGTCGTGGCCTGGACCATCCCCAGTCCCACAAGAGCTGCTAAGATTTCTTCTTTGCCGAAAAGAGAAATCTGGTCCCATCCCCTGGTTGAACCACATTCTTTTCCTAATACAGTCAATCCTGGCATGGATGATACTAATCCATACCAAGGATGACGTCATAAGGCCTCGACGCTACTACCAAGAGATCCAACCGTTACTCTCGCCTCTAAGGGTTGAGTCACACTGTCGGCATTAGTGTGTGGTAACTGGGTCTCCTCCAGTAGATGTCTCACAAGTGAGGGTCAAGTAAACAGTCAAAACTGGAACCTCTTAGTAACAACAAAAAAGAGTACAAGAATGAAAACACCACAGAGGTATGCGTCTTTTATTATTGTAGATCATAATACAAAGATGCTACACAATATCAACAAGGAACTAGAAGTACAAAGGACGTATCCACTAGTTCTGATCCTGTCTATCTACTACCAAAGCTCCATGATCGAAGGCCTCGGCTTCCTGAAGCTGAGCTCTCGTATGTCCACCTACTTCCTGCGGTCGGGGTGGACCTCCTGGTGGTGGTGGTGGCAACACCTCGAAGTGTCTCCCACCATCGGCTACTCAGCCAGCTCCTCTGCCTCGTCCGCCTGCACCCTGTGGACCTCTGTGGCCGAACCTCTGTCTGGGAGGTCCCTCTACCACCTGCTGCTCATATGTAAGATGATTCGGGCAGTCTTGAGCCATGTGACCTCGCCCACTGCATGCGTAGCAATGTTTTCCCCTCGCGTAGTTGGCTCTCCTTCGGGTGCTCCGCACAACCGAATCTTCATCCTGAGACTGCCCATCTGATGGTCTGGCCCGTTTGAACCTCTGCGTCACCTATCTACTGCCAGCTGCAGAAGACCCTGCTACGGGCCGTCCTGCGGAGGGTCCTGTCACTGGAGCCTGCTCGGCGAGAAAACTCTCCACTAGAAGGGCCCTCTCCAACACCTCTGCCTGTGTCGGAATGTTGAGCGAGATCATTGAAGCCCTGATCTCGTGCCTCGGTCCCTGCTCGAAGGTTCGGGCTCGGAAGAACGGGTCCCGTACCATATATGTGGAGTAGAGCGAGAGATCAGCAAATCTCGCGGAGTACTGAGCCACTGTCAAGCTGCCCTGCCGCAGCTGAAGAAGCTCTTGTATGCGTACCGCACGGAGGGTGGTTGGGATGAACTCGGATCGGAAGATGCTCTCAAAGTCCGTCTAGAGGAGTGATGCCTCGTCGTGCACCTGGAGCATCAAGCTCCACCATCTGCCTGCTGCCGCGTGCAGGAGGCTCGCTGCGAGGATCACCATGAGGTCTGCTGGTGTCCTCACTAACCAAAAAACTCTCACTACTGCCTCCAGCCAGTCCTCGGCTGCCTGGGGGTCCGTCTCCCCATGGAATCTGGGCGGTCGCTGGCGCTGGAACTCATGCAGTGCACTGAGGCGACGTGCATCGTCAGCGGCTAGTGCTGGAAGCATCGGTGGCTCGACGGGTAAAGGTACCGCCGGTGCCTCTGCTGACAAGGAGCCCTGCACCGAGGCCTCTTCACTCGGTGGGCTGTCATCATGCTCCACTCTCGGAACCCTAGATGGCTGCAGTCGTGGGGAAATCCTGAAAGAAACAGGTGTGCCATGGTCAGAACAATATACCTGGTGAGCTGACACAAGTAATCAAAAAAAAAACTTGAACACACATGCAATCAATGTTTTCGTGCATTAAGTAGGAAATCAGAAGTCAGGGTCCTGGTGTACGGATACGTCGGCCGCCGCACCAACACTGGACTCCCTGGACTGATAACCACACCCAATACGCTAAACACTATTGCTTCACATAGAAGAAAGATCAGAGTCTCCGGTAGAACCGACCACCTTTGATACCAATTTGTCACAACCCGTCCTCGTGGCCCATGCCGTGACTACCCCAATCCCGCCTTCCATAGGCCAGGGGCTGGCGACTAGCACCAAGGCGTAAATACCAACAAAAGGGAAGGCATTGCCTTTGAAAAGTAAACAAGCACCACAGAGTAAGAAAGCGGAAAAGTAAACACTAAGTAAAAACTGTAACAAGCTATGCTGAAAGATAAAGGGGCCGGAAATACAAGCCCAACTGTAAAGTACAACTGAAAAGGGGAAAACAGCAACTGAAAAGAAAAGCCATAGCGTCGAGCCGTCCTCTGGAAGTCCCACCTGAAGGGTAGGTACAGATAGCCTCCACTGCTCCTCGGGTCCACCTGACCGCTCCGAGTACGTCCCGCCCAGTGGTCCACCTCCAGGTACCGTCCTGCTCTGCAAGCCTCAACCACGATCAACGTTGTCCATCGTCTGCAACCAACACAACGTAGTGCGGGCAAAGCCCGTGTAGGGGTGAGTATAAGCTACTCAGTAGGGACCCCGAGACCCCCGAAGGTCTCCCGAAATCCACAAAGGATAAACCACAACAGAAAGATACAATCATGAAGTAACAACCGAAACTGCTTAGGTATATGCCCATACATATACCTAAGTAATCAATCCCTGTTCGGCTCTAACGTCCGAGCCCAAGCACAACCCAGTCCACACAGGAAAGCAAACGTATACCCGCACAGGATAGCTCAACACAATCCACAAAGGAGAGTAAACAGTAAATCCACACAGGATAGCTCAACACAATCCACAAAGGAGAGTAAACAGTAAATCCACACAGGTTAGCTCAACACAATCCACAAAGGAGAGTAACACAAGATTCAGGTCACGCAGGTATACTTCTGCGATTGACGATAAAGATGATCAGATATAGATACTGAATCATCTAAGCTGGGACCCACATAGGATACAAGACCAGTTTTCTTCATTGTTTCATCTATGATGGGACCCACATAGGATACAAGACCAACACTGAATCATCAAAGCTGGGACCCACATAGGATACAAGACCAGCACAGCTAGGACCCTCATAGGATACAAGACCAGCTGTCTTCATTGATTCATCTATACTGGGACCCACATAGGATACAAGACCAGTATTGAATCATCTAAGCTGGGACCCACATAGGATACAAGACCAGCTGTCTTCATTGATTCATCTATACTGGGACCTACATAGGATACAAGACCAGTATTGAATCATCTAAGCTGGGACCCACATAGGATACAAGACCAGCACAGCTAGGACCCACATAGGATACAAGACCACCTGTCTTCATTGATTCATCTATACTGGGACCCACATAGGATACAAGACCAGTATTGAATCATCTAAGCTGGGACCCACATAGGATACAAGACCAGCACAGCTAGGACCCACATAGGATACAAGACCAGCTGTCTTCATTAATTCATCTATACTAGGACCCACATAGGATATAAGACCAGTATTGAATCATCTAAGCTGGGACCCACATAGGATACAAGACCAGCTGTCTTCATTGATTCATCTATACTGGGACCCACATAGGATACAAGACCAGTATTGAATCATCTAAGCTGGGACCCACATAGGATACAAGACTAGCTGTCTTCATCGTCGCAGTCCACTGAGGATCTCTGCACAGTCGTCGCTGTCGAAGTAGCAGTCGCAGCCAGCTCTAGGGTTCCCGCACACAACAAACTCGTTCGGGAGGGTCCGTTCCACGAGCCGAGAGGCCGATACATCAACTGTCACAAATTCCGAAGTTGATGTATCCGAAAGTTCCGTATCGTCAACAGGAACTCAACGCCGCAGACGGCGTGTCAATCGGACGCCCGTTCTGAGAGTTATTGGCTTTTTCGTCCCAGGGGCCCGGTTGGTTTTTAAGGCAAAACCAACCCGACCGTACTACATCTGCATCCAAAACTCGGGCGGAGTATGCCAAAAGATCCGTCTCATCAATAGGAATTCAACGAAACAGACGACGCGTCAATCGGACGCCCGGTCTGTTAGTTATTGGCCTTTCCATCTCACACCCACCCTGAGAAACTTCCCAGGAGGTCACCCATCCTGATCACTGCTCTAGGCCAAGCACGCTTAACTACGGAGTTTTAACCACGTAGGCTCACGAAAAGGAAGGTGCACCTTGAGTATAATATACCGAAACGACCGTCTCGATCCAAGGATCACGTTGCCGCTGACGGCGCAACGTTCGGAGGCCCGAAGCTCAAGTTATGGGCATTTGAACGAAAACCGCCCGAAGACGGGGGGTCAGGGCCCGGGCCGACCCCCCCCACCCCCCCCCCCCCCCCCCGGGGTCGGCCGAACCGTGTCGACCCGACCCGGTCCGGTCCGGCTAGGGCGCGGCCCGACCGGTCGGACCGACCTAGCTCGGTTCGGCCGAGCGGCCGAACGGCCGGGGTGCCGCGGGGCGCTGCCCCCGCGGCCTGGTGGTGCCGCGGCCCCCCGCGTGGGGCCGCGCTGAGTCAAGGACGCGGCTTTGCCGCGTCCGAGTGCACCGGACACGCGCGGCCGCGGGTCCGCGGGGGGCCGCCGCCGCACCCGGCTGCCGGCGCCGGCGCCCCGCGCCGCCGGCGGGTTCCGCGGGCCACCGGGATCGCTCCGGTGGTCCGATTTTGTTCCCGTCTGCGCCACTGCTCCTCCCGGGACTCGTTCTTCACTGCGGGATCATCAAAATTCCATTGCGGCACGTTCCGTCGTTTCCCGCCAAATCCGCATAAAAACGAAGAACGACAGAGGGTCGTCGGGCCGTGTTCGTTTGGCCCGCACCCTCCGCGTTAGAGATAAACAATGGGAGGAATAAAGTTCAACACATGAACGCATAACCGAAAACAATTTTTAATGAAATAAAATTGTTTTATAAAACGGGTTCCTCAATTTGAATGGAAACAACATGGGAAAAAGAGGCATTTCCAAGAAATAAAACCCCTACCTCGTAGTCGCGCGCGTGATCATTCTTCACGGAATTGTTCGTCGCAGAAGAAGGGGGTCGTCGCGTCGTCGCGGAAGGGAGTCGCGCCGTCGCAGAAACCTGCGTTGAGTCGGTGAACTCAATGGACCATGAAACATGAGATTTAATTTAATTAATTAAATCTGTGTTTTGGTAAAAACCACAAAGGAGATTGAAAGAAAATCCGAGACTCTTACCTTAAGCAGTTGATCGAAGATCGGGGCGGGGAATGACGTCTCAGATGAAGCGTCGTCAAACTCTGAGGGTGACAGCGTTCTTCGCATTCTTCGCGTTCTTCGCGTTCTTCGTGAAGGAGGATAAAGGCACGAGGACTCTGTCAAACCTCTCTACCAGTAATCATCCAAAAAGACTGGTTGGTCTTATTTTATTATTATGCCAACCAACAAAAAAGGGTAAGTAACGACCCATCAATTCGTTGAATTAATTCAACGAAAGAAACAACTCATTTAATTTACGAAATAAACTGCCCAATTAAATGGTCTGTTAAGAATTTAAGAAAACGCGTCAGTTGACTTTCATAATGACGGGTTTTCGCGGGTGCATTACTTAGCAGAAAGAAACGGCGGGGCTCGTGCGGGCCCCACCTCACAAATATCCTACCAAGAGGGTAGGATATTTTTGGATAGTACCATATCTGGTTCAACTCAGTTTAAGCCGCTTTTAAGTGGCTTCAAGTGGCTTCCAAGTGGCTTAAGTGAAATAAAATAAAGTTGTCGTAAAATTATTTTATTTCTTAACTTTAAGCCCGAAAATTAAAATCCACACCCGAGAAAACGCAACTCCGGAAGAGGCGTTTCTAGGCGAACACCGACGCTGCGATTTCATCGGTGCCCTCATAATTCGATTCCGGGCACCGGTTCAAAAGTTAGAAAAACCCGCTCGTCCGTTCACTGAACGTACCCGAGCCGAACTTCGGAAAATGATTCCAGGCACACCGGGCCTCGGAATCAGGTGTCGTCAGAAACTGCGCTCTTGTAAAATTCCAAAGAAAATTAAGAAAAAAAAAATTCCTTGAAATTTATGGGTCTTTACATTTATAAAACTCTAAACCTGAAAATATCCTCAATGTGAATTATTCATTTAATTCAATATTAAGTAAGGTTTAAGGCCGGGGCCTTATTGTACCAAACTAAATTACTGATAATTTTGATTCAGTGACTTAATAATAGATCAGATTTGAATTATTCGAATTATTGGAAGGTACCAAATTGATTTAGCATGAGTTTAGATTTCAGTTCTTGAGAATGAATCAGAGTTTAGTTGTTCATCCATACTATAGTGTGATATCACAAATTTAGGAAATTTTAATTAATATTCGTATTTCTTCAAATAAAACACACTGAAATTGGGGAAAGAATGAATCTTTTTATACCCCAATTCAATCAGGCATAATATTTTCATTGCCTCGTAATTGGAATCTGGTAGCTTGTTGACTTTTAAAAGTAGCCCTTTTAAAATTTAATGCAACTGAAACAAAATTATATATCTAAACTCATTTATTAAATTAATGTTAAATAATATTTGAATTGATGATAAAATTGTATATTTCGTGAAACATGAGAATAATGGTCTCTCAGAATATCCATATAATCATCCAACAATTACTTTTTTTCTAATGGTTTCGACACCTACATCATGAATTAATTCTTCAATATGATCCTCTGTCTCATTCTGAATATTCTCATCAACATTATAGGTTGAATTTTCCATTCATTCACCATGACATATCCAAAATGTAAAATTTTGGAAAAAACCAAATAAAATGAATTGATCCTTGATTTATTTGGAATTTATCTTTGTCATACACAAACACTTCATGCATGGACTCAAAATAAAATCTTTTTTTGAATATTTCTTTTTGAAATTTCCATAAATTTATCCACCCCTTTTTTATATTCATATGTGATTCTTCATAAAATTATACTATTATGATCCATTAAATTCCTAAAATCACAACATAAAATTTTGATATATTAGAACATATATACATTTAAAAATATATAAAAAACAAATAATAGACATTTATACCTAATATATAGAATGTTAAAAAATATTAATTAAAAAAATTATCAGAACAAATAATTATAATAAAAAATTATCATAAAAAATAATTATCATAACACAAAATTATACATAATTAATATTACAAGAAATTATAATGACATACAATTAAAATTTGGAAAAGAACATACAAAAATATTATGAAAAATTGATCCAAAATGCCAACCAATTATAAAAACAATTATATAAAAAATATACAAAAATAACTTACAAAGAATTATCCGAAAAATTATAGATAATTTTATTTGAACAATTAAATTTTTTTTCATACCTATATAATATACAATAATTATACAAATAATTATGAAAAATATCATAGAAATAATTATAATAACAAATAATCTTACTAAAAAATAGTTAAAAAAATAATCATATATAGATATATATATTTTTAGTATTATATTAAAATATGACAATAAATATTCACAAACCAACATCCCATATAATATAATTTAATTTGGTTAAATAAATATTTCATGTCCAATTGATTTTAAACCATTCACCTCCTCTAAGACATGGCATGCTTGGGGATAGCACCAATTGAAATCAAATTTACTTATTGATTTGGGGGAACGTGAAATGAAAAATAATGAATTCATTTCTATGAAAATTTGTAATAATGTAATCATATGATCATTTTAGTTTAAGAAACACTATTATTGTATAGAATCTATAATGGTCAATGAACTAAATATCACCATCCTCAATCAATTTGGTTCATGAAAAGGAATAATATTATGATTCTCATCATGAATTTTTTTTATCATGTTTACATTTCATTTCAAGATAACCTACACACATCCAAATATTCACATTATAATTTTTTAAAAAAATTCATAAACATAATTATTCAAATATATATCATGTGTAATATATATTATGATATCACTTGATATGTAATAAATTAAATATTTTTGGTATTTATATATATCCAGACATCAATAATGGATATGAAAACTAAATAACATTTGAATTAACATCATATAAGCTTAATAAAACCTCAAAAAATCATAGTTGAGATCATTTATTCATTTTAAATAATGATTCAATTATAATAAATATACTTTATTTAAAATGGTATTAAATAGTGTTTAATGTATTTTTTCATGATGATATTTTACATAAGAATCCTTCATATACTTCATCAATAATATGAATCTGTGTCCTACTACAAAATGAAGAACTTCTCCACCATATCACTATATTGGTTGTAAATTTTAAGAATCCTAATTATTTATTGTGTTAGAATGTGGGTTTCTCATGTAATATTAATTGGGATTTCAGTATATAAATTTATATTTCATGATATCATTAACTCTCATCCTTTTCTAATATGTGAAAGTCAAATGATCATTAGTTTACCTTATATTACAAATATTTAAACATAAAAACATATGATAAATTACAAATAATTATGATAGTAAAGAATAATACATAATTTATTTACAAAAAAATACAACATTAAATTAAATATATTACAGATTGATAATACAAAATTTTATCTGAATTCTAATAAAATAAAATGATTTTAATGGATGCTGAGAAAATTCTGCAATACTGATGAAAAAATTAGGAAAAAATGAACAAAAAAATAAAACCTCAAATAAAAATTGTATTTTGATCGTAATAGATTGAGGATCATAGAATAAGTATAAATAATCAAATATAAAATATAAATAAGGTTAAAAGTTGATGGAAATAAACTTTAATAGAAAATAGAAGGTGTTTAAGGCCCTCGAAGTCGTTGATGTTATCGTTTATTGAGAATCGATGGACAATCAATCAAGAGAATGTTTCTAGTTAAAGAAGAACATGAAAAGTGGATGAAAATCCATTTCGAGATAGAATAAAATTTATTAAAATTTTAATAATTCTTAATCTGTTGAGAATCAGGTGATAGATAGGGTTTCATGTGAAAGAAAAATAAGTGTTTGAACTATCAGAATAATTTTTAAAAGAGTTTTAACATCAGTTTTTGTGAAAAACTGTCATTACAAAGATTTAAAAATTACTCTTTCATGTCAATTTTAAATTTTTTTAAAATAAAATATAATTAATAGATGTTTTTTAAATTTTTAACTCAACCAATAAACTATTGTTTAACATTAAATACCCTTTCAATACATTTTTAAGACTATTTATATAATTTTTCTTCAATGGTATCCCAATAGAATATGGAACTTGAATTTAGTAATTATAATTACACGTTAAATCTAATTTATATACCTAAAATTCATGAAAGGATCCATTCAATCCATATATTATTACATTAAATAATTTAGAAACTATTAACTTTCACTTTTTCTTCTATTTTCACATGTTTTTCATTGATGTTGTGTATGCATTTTAGATAATTTCACTATTTTTTAAAATTAAAAAAAAATTATCTTAATAAATATAATTTCGTAAAAAAATTATATTCATTTAGATCGATTCATAATTAATATTTTCTATATAATTACCATGAGAACATATTTTAAATATTTTGTGAAAGAAGGTAACTGTTATATAAATACTCTTATCATAAAACAAAAAAAATGTCATAATCAAAATAATGTTGAATAAAAATTAAAATATATAGAATATAACACCAGGGGAGGTTTATAATAACCCCATAAACCAATTTATTTATTTTTTGATATTTAATAATGATACCCTTTGATAAAATAGTTTAACTTATTTTATCCTTTACCATGGTGACTGGATTTTGGATTTTTTAACTTTTTTATTATGATTAAAAATAAAATTTAAAATACTAAATAATCTGAAAATCCTGATTAAAAATAAATCAACCGTTATAAAATAAAATTTATAAATATATAATAATTTAATTATAAATTTTCTGTATAAAATGTGTAAAAATCATTTTTAGAAAACATATATTTTCAAAGAAACAATGAATTAATTATCATTACATTCCTAGTAATAGCCATGTCATTATTGTTATTTTATTTAAATAAATATATTATCAATAAATTTCATAAAGATCATTTATAATTACTGATTAATTTTACATATTAATATTAAAATACATTATGCATATAAAAACTATTTTATGGGAAATATCATTTTTTCCATAAAATCAGTTTATCTTCACAAAATAATAATTTACCATAAATGTATGAATTAGTTTTCATTTTGTTTCATGTATAAAAAATAATTTTATATAAATTTAATATTCCAAATAAGATAAATTTTTCTTTAAAATAAAATATATAATATAAGAAAAATGTATGTAAACAAAACATTGTCATTTACCAAGAATTATGAAACTTGTATTCCTAATCATTATATAATAATTACATGGTTCTTATTAATTGATATCGCAAATCATTTATTTAATATTGATAAATAAATTTTATGTATATCATTTCATAAAATAAAATATGCAAAATAGTTGAAAACCATTTATCTTGAATCAATAGTATTTTCAAAAGTGAAATAAACACATTTTTATTTTATAAAAAAATTTATTTTATCAACTTTATTTAATTATCTAGTAATGTATGTAAATTTTTATTATAATATGGAATTATTCACTTAAATTTTTTGTTACATATATCACAAAATTTCCTACATACAGGGTGTATTTATAAAGGATAATACATAAAACAATTAGGTGTTATATTACCCCCTTACATAAATTACATCATCATAATTATAATTAGTTCTTTATAATATTAAAGAATCTTGACATGTTCATACTCTCATTTTATGATTTTATCATTATTAGTAATTTGTAACATACTAATAAATAATTCATATTATATATATTTTATATGATTTTCCAATTACATACCTTGATAACTGAGTGATAATACTCTATATGTTTATTTTCCCTTTTCTCGATGAATTATTTTACCACAGAGATTAAGATTAATATAAAAAAATTCATGATTTATTTCCATTCAATATATGTAATTTCATCCTTTTGTATCATGTTTTGATCAGTTATCACCTTTATTTCAACTCATGTTCTATGATGATATTTTCATTAATAAAGCATGAAAATACACTCTTAATAGATCACAGAATCCAAATAATGAAAACTAATTCCATATACCTATTTACATTTATCAAAATAATAATTATTTGAAAAATGAATGATATTACTCGAAATTCACTATAAATAATTTTTCAAATTACTAAATGTAAA
Organism: Viscum album; assembly: GCA_963277665.1. Classification (NCBI taxonomy): domain Eukaryota; kingdom Viridiplantae; phylum Streptophyta; class Magnoliopsida; order Santalales; family Viscaceae; genus Viscum; species Viscum album. Next base: position 819,923,278 of record OY728142.1, read on the forward strand.
ACTCATCAAAATATTCTTGATCAAATTTGGAATTAAAAAATTAGAAACATTCTTCCAAAACAAACATATAAATTATATCCAAACAACATTAATCACTCAAAAAATTATATGTAAAAAATGTATATACCCTTATAATATATTTTACCAATATATACAAATCTTATCATATTATAAATGAAATAATCAAAACATAAAACCCCAAAAAAATAATATTGGATTATAAAGATAAATCAATATATATTCCATAAATAATATCTTTTAATTTGATATGAAATCCCAAACTAGCTAATAATTTACTATTAACCTTAATCCTATAAATTCCCAAGAAATATATTGAATCTCATCAAAAATAAATTTAACCACCTGGTTACTAAATTATTTTTCAATCACTAAGGTTATATGTAGTTTTAAAAATATGTTCCTAAATGTATGATAACCATATTAAAAATAACCATAATTTTAACATCAAAGATTATAAAAATTCTAAAGGTAATATATCCCAAAATAATTTATTATTAATATAACACAATAAAAATCCCATAAAATATCATTAATGATTTTTTATTATAATCAAATAATACATTAAAAAGGGTATCTATCCCATAGACTTATGATCATACTTAGACATATTAACCCATGATGGCAAATAAAACTCTTAAAATATTATCATCCAGTAACATATTAACCTATAAAGTTATCTAAACCCTAATTCGATACATATTATAATGCCCCATATCTATACACTATGATTTAATTATAAAATAATTTCCTTTATATAATTTCATTGATACCAACTACAAAACCTTAAACCCAAACACTTGAATATGGTGTTAAAACATAGTCTTTACATATAATATTTTATTCCAACTAAAGTAAACCAAAAATAAAACTTCAATTATTACAAATTCAAAAACAAAAACTATGTCACTTACATACCTATGACCTTTTAGGATCAGGGTTTTATAAAATTGAAAAAAACCATGAACTAAAGAATCCATATCATTCTTACATAAATCTTATTTTTCTATTATACCCAATATTTCTTACTTCATAATAATTCTTCAACATTTCCCAAAAAATTATTCACACATTATACACTTCTAAAAATTTAAAATTTACCACTCTTCTACATAAAATGGGGAAATATAATCATAGGAAGGGTGAGGTTAAACAATTATTAAGGATAAGCATTGGCATTAACAATTAATGATCATAAGTGATCTTAACATAATAATACGTGTATAAAAACACAATCATTTTCTATGAATTTATCATAAGGAAATATTACCCAATAAAAACATGGATCTAGAATCATTAGTCAAAGCATGAAACTTGGTATAATACATGAGCAATAGAGTGTAAAATAATGAGTCGATAATTATAAAAATGAAAACAGACATTGATACGTTTCAATTTACATGTTCATGTATTCCATGAAAATATGCATTAAAAATCATAACTATAAAAGAATAATAACAATAGATACATGGAAAAATATGAAATCCAATTAAAAACATTCTACATTTAGAATATCACAAACATTACTTATCATGTGATGTCAAAATATTTACATTAAATATCATATAAAGATTATATTAATCACTTCTACTTACTCGTATTTTACCTATAATGGAGTCACGTATAATCAATTAATTCAAATAATCATTTCTATAAAGAATAAACCATTACTTATTCCATTAGAGAGTTATATCCTGAGCTAACACATCATCATATGTATTGTCCACAAACCATAATTAAGACACGTGATAGTTTTACTTCAACTATTTCATGAATAAAAACATACCTTTCAACTAGTAAACACAGAAACATAATATAATTGATCATAGTTTAGTCAACCCAAGGTAAATAAAAACGTTTCATGTAAATTTCCAAAAAACATCATCATATGACATCCATATAATGTACGTTTCCGGTATTATTTGAGTATATCCCCAATGAAGAATAATAAGAGTCAAATGATATTAAAAAACATGAAAAATTAATTTATAAAATATATAAAAATATACTTGAAAAATAATAACAATAAACATTTTATTTTGGAAATTTTTTAATAATAACTGAAAATTTATAGAATAATAAAAAAAATATTTTCTTTGACAACCCACAGAAACGTGAATAAAATGATTAGTAATAAATAAAGGACATAGAGGTAGGGAAAGATAATCAAGTGATAAATGTTAAAAAATATTCATGAGTATTAATAGATTCATGATATTATTCTTTAAATTGGTAGTATATAATCCATATTATTTAATATTGGTTCATAATTCAAAACATGTTTCAAAGAATATAATATGAGATGAGAAACCCTTATAAGTTTGGTAATGATTGAACAAAAATAAATTTAATGAAATATCATGACATGATAATGTAAAACCCATAATTTTCATGTCTTAATATATCTTAAATACATTCATGATGTATAAATTAAATTATATAAAATAAACCATGGTTTATAACATGAATCATATTAAAAGGATTTGAAATTAAGACCAATAAACCACTTTAAATATCATAACATTTAATGTATGAATCAATTAATAAAGTGGTTATGTAAAATAAATTAAAAAATATATAAAACAAGTACAAATAAAATATAAATCAATCAATGTTCATAAAACACACAATATGTTCACAACATAGTATATGAAGAAGTAATATAACCCATTGAATGTAAATTGAGATATGAATCCTCTTAACTCATTATTATTCATAGTTGAGAACTCTCCAACATGTTGCATAATAAATTTAGATTTATGATAAATTTATATTAGAATCCTATTTATATTTATGTCATTAGATACCATTAAATTATAATTTCTTCTTACATATTTATCAATAATTATGTTTTAAATATAAATATTTATGGGTTAAATGTCTTGTTTCCCATGCATGTTTTGGTTTAATGGATTCAGTCCTTACACCTTGGTCATGGTTTCTATCATGAACCCACATAGGTTTTACTGGAATAAGAAACCTGAAACTACCGGCGACATACTTAAAGGGAATTTTGGATCCCCATGTTCTAGTTACTGGCACCTGATATTAAAAATGAACACATAGATAATGATTTCACCAAAAAATAAAATATATAATCATAATAAGAAAAAATTGTAAAAGGGAAGTAAACCTGGAACTAAAAAATAATAAAATAAATAATATTAATACAAGATCATGGAATACATGGTCAAAGTACAATATAACAAACAACAAGGACAAATAAAAAGAATAAGACTACTACCCAATCACAGTGTAAAAATAAATAAATCCACTTGCATCTCCATCAACCTGAACTAAGATGTACACAAATGTCCTCTATATAAAAGAAGATAATTATAATGATATATATAAAAACTATTTAAAAATACATATAATTTTCTACCCTCTTACCTATATCATAACACTTTAAATTAAAATATATTTTATTATTGTTTAAATTTAAGGATACAAAAAACTAGGTTTTCATGGTTTTCTCTTATAAAACATGTATCAAAAAAATTTCTTTAGAAATACATGTTTTAAAAAATCCATGTTTATTTTTTATAAAAAAGATATTTTATATTCTATAACATAAAACATTCATAAATTATAATTTAATTTTTTTAGTAAAATCTTGAATGAAATCAAAAATCATTTCATAATTTTTAAAAAAACCACTAATTGGAAAATATGCATATATAATCATAACTGAATCATTGGTGAATTATGAACAATTTAGTATGGACATAACATGGTCATCAATGAATAACATTCCACATATTAAAAAAACTAAAAATAAATTGACATCCCACCCTAACACCCAATGTAATTCTTCCTAACCAAACGGTGGGGGAACATTCTATAGGTTGACCTATGTCCCGCCTAGTGCCACTAGCCAGAGTATAATTTTAATATTTTTTACAGGTGTATCCATAAATCCTACCTAACTGACATTGTATTCCCATGATATGTAAAAATTGATGTCTGAATTAGAAAGTAAAAAATTAAAACTGCATGATCATATCAGAAAACAACCATTCATTTATTTATCCTTCTCATTTCCTTGAACACCAAAAATTGAGCATTACTATTTGTATATGTATAAAAATATAATATTAATACAACAAAATGTGTAGTTCTCATATTGAATCCAAAACAACCAATAGTTTCAATTTGTTTAAATATAATATAATAGAACATAACAAACACTATGGGGAAGTTATCATATAGTGTCAAAAAAACCATGAGTTCCCCTTACACATAAAATTGAATGTCTGATGGGTTATCATTTACCAATTAAACAATTTAATGATCTAATTTTTACTTAAAATAATTCTTGAAAAATGATGGAAATTAAAAATAGATTTGGTAAACCAGCCACATATTCCTTTTTTAATAACATTATTAATTAACAACACTCAAATAAATTCAAAAAATGTCAAACCACCAGATATTTAGAAAAAAACACATTTCAATTCACTTATAAATCAACATCATAAAAAATTTCATGAAAAATTATCAATATCCATCCATTAATTTTAATCTAAAAAATAAAGGATTATTCCATTAAAATAGTTTTCATTCGAATCATATAAAAAACTATCTTTTACCACTTTTATCAAAAGATAAATAAGATAATGTTTTTTAATATAACCAATTTATATAAGAATAAAAAATATAAATAAATTAAAATTCCATTATAAAAATACAATAAATCATAGATTATATTATTAAGAGTGGTAAATGGGATGACTACCTTAAATATCATCTCTGTTGGTCAGAGTAAATACTCAAGAAGGGGGGGGGGGTGGTGAATTGAGTTCCAATTAAAATTTTTGTTAAAAACTTGTCTATTTAAAACCCCCCAATTTATAAAACAAGTTAAACTGTAGTGAATTTATACAGATTGTAAATGTTTACTTAGCTTCTCAATGATGGATTATGTCTCAGTTAATTTAACCACAAGATTAAACTAACTTTTGAAACTAACCAAATGATCTACAATAAGTGTAAACACTTTCTAATTTAACTATCAAAGTAGATTTAAAACAGTTTTGTATTTCAAAGTAATAGCAGCAGAATATAAAAGATATATATAGTATAATTTAAACTTAAACAAAAGATCCACAACAGATATAACAAGAGGTTCAATCTCAAGCTGAGACTTAGTCCACTCAAATTTGTATAGATTTGATCCACACCCTGGATCGGGGTTAACAAAAGTTTACAAAACTGTCCAGGCAACACAGGGCCTTCTACCATAGTTCTTCATGGGAAACAAAATAAAGACCAGGCCACACAAGAAATTCTTCCACAGTTGACGTGGGTAAACAAGAGTTAAGAGTTTTGGAGTGAGGATTTTGATATCCTCCAGTTCAGTGCAGGCGACAGTGTGTGTGTAAGATATACAGAGTACACCACACTGCTCGAAAGTAAATAAAAAAATCACTTAAAGAGAACATATAAGAGTTTAGAAAGCTCTAGTGATTAGCAATGTAGTTATGGACTTGTTGGATTCAGAAGAAATGCTTCTAAGTCCTTCTCTGGTTTTTCTGTTGAAAAACAGAGTGTCGTAGTCTAGCTTGTGTTATACAGGAGTGAAAATGATCTCTTGATTCATCGTGTGATCTTCAGTGGTGTTGGATTGCACTCATGAGAGTTCTCTGAAAGTCTTGCAATCTACTTCTTGATCAGGATTGTTCTTCTTATTCAGCACAGTGCTCTCGAGTGTATATAAGTTCTTCTTCTTGTATCATCACACTTTTTCTTCGCTTTTTTGTGTACTGCATCTCAATCATCCTTATATTCTACGAGTTCTGGTAGTAGGAATGATTCCCTTTTCATAGGTACGAGATAAGTTTTCCTAACATGCCAACAACTATCATTAAATATCATTAATTTCATTAAAAACATCAAATATGAACGTTAACATTATTTAATTAATATTGACAAAATAGTTAAGAAATGGTGTCATAGTGATTATGTAAATGGTGTCTTCTTCACGATATGGTCTTCACGGTATGTGGTTCATGATATGTGCTTCACTGTATGTGGTTCACGGTATGTGCTTCACAGTTTCTCCATGTCACTATGTGTAGCTCACGGTGTCTGGGTCACAGTGTGTCCTTCACGGTGTCTGGGTCACGGTGTGTCCTTCACTATGTCTGGGTCATGGTTTGTCCATCACGGTGTCTAGGTGAAGGTTTTTCCTTCATGGTATATGGGTCACGATTTGTCCTTCACGATTTCTAGGTCACGGTGTGTCTATACTTAGACGAATATCTGTATTTAGACTTAGATAGTAATATGCAGAATATGAATTAAGTTTAACCAGTAGAGAGTAAGAGAACTTGTATCATAAATATAAATGATTGATAATATAAGTGAGATTTGTGATCATGCATAAAACATGTAAATAATAAAGAGAGTAATTAACATCAATAAGATTTGTTAGCATTAAAACATGATGTGTTTTTATTATTGAGACTGAAGTGAATTATCAAGATGTGCAATTAAGATTGATATTAATTAGTAGGAATAGAATTTTTGATCATTAAAACATGATTAATACATGATGAGTCCAACAATCTCCCCCTTTTTGATGATCACAAATCATGTTTAGGAAAAAATATAAATGAAATGTAACATTAAAGAAATTATCATATTAGAATTTTTTTTTAGAGAATAATAGATTCGATAATAACATATCTCATTATAGTATGGATACTTGTAGTTTGTCTCCCCCTTTTGGGATTATCAAAATGTAGAGAAAATGACATGAAACACTGAATTTTTCATTAAAAGGGTTCAAAATATAATATACAAGAGAAATATAAATAATAAACAACAAATAACATCCCATCAAAAAGAAAATAGTCCTTGGAGTCTTCAGGGATCCACCTGTTCCTTGCCTTTATCAGCATCAGGAGCTGGTGGTGAAGTAGAATAAGGCATAGATGTGGTAGATAAAGAGGGTAAGGGTAGACCTTTAGAAACGGATGGAGCCAAAGTAGGAGTAGTAGAAGTTCTAGGCTGTGTTTGGTCAAGAATGATCGATCAGATCTAAGAAAGAGCTTGGCTGACTGACATGGCAGTGGAGGCAAGGGTAGGAGGACTAGGTCTAAGGGGTGCAGCAGCTGGAGAAACTATAACAGGACTCTGCACATAAAGATATGTATTCAAAAGTTTTATGAAATCAGTAATGATTTCTCCACCATATTGCATAGCCTTTTCAAAATCTTCCTTATTCTCCATGAATTTTTCCAACAGTCTGTTGAACTCTATAATCTTCTGAACTTGAGCTTTAAAATCTTGAGTTACAGGAGGGATTTTCAGGTTTTCCACAAGATATCTAAAGTGATCTGTCATATCATTTTTAGAGAAAATCTGGGTGAGATAAAAATCTATTTTCTTAGTGATATCCTGTTGAGAATCATTGGCTATCTTAGAATGAATTCTAACCAAGTCCAATACTCGATCACTGTTCTTAACCACTTCTAACAAAGAAGACAGATCCAAGACACTAAAGGCATTCTGATGTTCTTCCTTGATTATGGATCTCATCAGAGAATCATCCAAAGGAGTAACAAAAGGTTGACCTGAACCAGGAGAAGATTTTATGGCTATGGATAGAACTTTGAGCTGTTTCAAAGCATTTTAAAGGCACCTAGTGTACTCATCTATGAGTTTATTCAAATTTTCCACAAGCTCTATCATGCGTTCCAACATTTTTGTGTGTCTTTTTACAATCTTTTCATCAAAAGACAGTAGATATGGATAAACTTGAGACACAATTTCCCTAGCAAGGGTGGAATCAGTTGGCTTAGGAGAAGCAGCAACAAGTGCAGGGGAAGAAATAGAAGTAGGCTCTGATCTCAAAGACAACTCATTCTGCAAGTTTGCTACCATACTTTTCAGGTTTGCAACATCAGCCCTTAGCAACATATTTTCTACTCTAACTTCTTGAATTTCTCGGATCATCCTTGGTTGAATATTCAATATAATATTTTCAAGAGAGTTGATGCATCTTTTTGACTTAACTGAGTCACTGGATGAGGTTGAGTGGATAAGATTTTCTCAAATCCAGCTAACAGAGTCTCTCCAAAAACTTTTAGATCATCTTTAGTTACAAAGGAGTGTTGCTCGGGTAAGAGTACAGGTAAAGGTAGTGAATCAGGTTCTGGTTGCGGTTCAGAGTCATCTTCAGACTCAGATTCAGATTCAGATTGAGGCTCTGGTTCTGGTTCTAGATGAGCTACAAACTTTAGTTAAAACACATAAGAGAGATCCACTCCAGTTGTAGTCACTTGTTCTGACTAATTCACATCATAAAATCTTAGGCAAACATAACGGGTGTACACAGAATATGTGACAGTAGGTTGAGAAGGTTCAGCAGATCCAGCTTCCATAATATCAAGGTTTTGAGGTTCCTCCCCCTCAAGATGTACTTCCATTTCAGAGACTATAGGCTCAACAACATGGTCAAGATCCACAGGATCATCTCTAATCTCTTCATCAAATTCATGCCTTTCCAGCTGAAAGGAAATTTCCATCCTCTCTTCAGTAGAGGGAATTATCTCAGGAACCGATTATTCCACTGGTTGTGCTTCCAGATTGACTTCTTTCTCAATAGGGAGATCGTCTTCAACATGATCTGTCTCCACCAGTAATTGCTGCTCTAAATCAGGAAAAACCAATTTTCTTGCAGCTGTAGGACGAGTTTCTAGATTAACATCCTCACTAGATGTCGGAGCATCCTCTTCTCTCAAACCAATAGCAACTTCCTCTCCTTGTGGTATTTCAGCAGGGACCACAGTAGGGACAACAACCCTTTCTTTTTCAATAGGAGCTGTTTCCATTGGAGGTATTCCATTCTCCTCTCTAGGTGGTACTTCAGCTATCATTTCTTATTCTTCTTCTTCTGAATACTCAGGCACTTCCTCTGGTTCCAAACCAGGATCAGTTAGATTCTTAGGCCTTCTTCGATAATCAATAGGACTAAACTTCTTATACAATTGATCTTTATCCTCAACCCACTGCTTCTTCCAGGGGTTCTAGATAATCTTCATCCTTATGATGATAAGCTTGGATAAGAATAAATCAAAGTCATATAGCTTTTCTTTATTCGGTCCAACCATCCCTTTGGATACTAGCATGGATGAAATCATCCTTGAGTAAAACAAAGAGGTGGATTTGGAAGTGACTTTAATCATCTCACAGATATGGTTAATAACATACTTGAATAGGTTGATCTTATGGCCATTCTTCAACAGGTGAATCAGGAACACATCCGGATACTTCATTACAGAAAAATCCCCTTTTCTTGGACTGTTCAAATTCTGAAAAAATTTGAACAGAAGCCTAGTTTCTCTATCTAATTCTGCAACTATAACCCTTCTCTTGGTTCCATTACCAGTTAAAAATTCCAAGGCATTTCCCATATTGAAGATATAAAAGGATGGAGGAGGGTCTCTCTAGTAGTCTTCACAAATTCCTTCATGAGGAATCCATAGGCATGCAGCCCACAACCTCGAGGTGAAAGAACACTTCTGACTATTGAGCCAGATGGTCACCATAAAGTTTTCTCCAAAATCAAAGGAAAACTTCACATATTGATAGAATTGAGATACCATCCTTGGGTAAATCAGTCTATTTTTTCAAGAGAACCATTCAAGCCATCCTTGTTCTCTTAAAACATTCAAAACTAAGGACTTTCTAGTCAGTATCCCATCAGAGAAAATATCTTTTTCAGGTACAACAGTATGGCTTACCAAGTTTGGGTTTAGAGGTCCTTCGGGAGCTATCCTTGGTATTATCTTCTATTTCTTAGAGAGGCGCTTCTCAGACGAGGGTGAAGACGGACGCTTCATCCTTAGCATCCACTAAAGGTTCGGGCGAGAGAGGAGAAGGTTTTCCAGAGTGAGAATGTTCAGAAGAGAGTTCAAGTAAGGAATCGAATGAACCCCTTAAGTTTTATCATTTGGGAATGTCAAACGTCATAAAAACAAAAACGCGGGAAATCAAATATCGGTGAAATAAAAATTACCGCGATACGGGTTAAAATAACTATATAAGTTATCTTCACGGTGAGATCGTGAGTAGGCATTAAGGTGTTATGAAAACTAGTCATCACAGTGAGACAATTAGTGGTCGTCATGGTGAGACAGTGACCAATCTGTGCAGTCATGGTGAGATAGTGAGTTGACATACCGTGAGCACAAGGTCTTAACGGTGAGTCCGTATGCATGAAACAGTAACTGTGAAATAGTGAGCATGAAACCGTAAAGTAAAATACAATAAAGTATTAAACATTAATATCAGTAAGATATCTATTTATGATTAATCATACCAACATCATGTATGATGTAGTCTAATCTTTCAAAATTTAATGGTTTAGTGAATATATCATCAAGTTGATATTCAAGACCAATGAATTCCAAAGTGATATCACCTTTTTTATAATGATCCCTCAAAAAGTGATGTCTTACATCAATATGTTTTGTCCTAGAATGAGAAACATGATTCTTAGAAATATTAATATCACTTGTGTTGTCACAATTTATTGGGACATGTTTGAATTGATATCCATAGTCTAGTAATTTGTGTTTCATCCATAAAATTTGCACACAACAACTTCCAGCAGCTATGTATTCAGATTCTACAATAGATAATGCAACAAAATTTTGCTTCTTACTACACCATGATACTAGTGACTTTCCTAAAAGGTGAAATGTTCCATAGGTTCTTTTTCTATCTAACTTATATCCATAAAAATCAGCATCAGAATAACTAACTAAAACAAATTATTGTCCTTTGGGATAGAACAGTACTAAATTCAGAGTATGCTTGAGGTGTTTGAAAATCCTTTTTTCTGAATTTAAATGTGACAATTTAGGGTTTTCTTGAAAATGAGCACACATAAATACACTAAACATAATATCAGGACGACTAGCAGTCAGGTAGAGTAGACTTCCAATCATTCCTCTATAAGTGGTTTGATCAACATATTTACCATCTTCGTCAAGATCCAACTTACAGGTGGTACTCATGGGAGTGTCACTACTTTTTGTGCTATCCAATCCAAAAAGTTTTAAAAGATCTCTAGTATATTTACTTTTGGATAAAATAATTCCATCATCATTTTGATAGATTTTAAATCCAAGGAAAAATTTGAGTTCACCCATTAAACTCATTTCAAATTCATTTTGCATCATTTTAGAAAAATCCGTACATAGATAATTTCTTGAAGATCCAAAAATAATATCATCTACATAAATTTTTACAACTAAAACATCTTTAGAAATTCGTTTTATAAAAAGAGTAGGGTCAGCTATACCTTTTGTAAAACCTTTATTATTTAGAAAAGTACTTAATCTATCATACCAAGCTCTTGGAGCTTTCTTTAAACCATATAAATATTTTGATAATTTGAAAATATGATTTGGAAAATGAGGGTTTGTAAATCTAGGTGGTTGTTCAACAAAAACATCCTTATCAATATATCCATTTAATAATGCACTCTTGACATCCATTTGATATAGTTTGAAATTTAGATGTGCATCATAAGAAAGTATGATCCAAATAGCTTCTAATCTGGCTACTAAAGAAAAAGTATCCTCATAGTCAATTCCTTCCTCTTGACTATATCCTTGTGCAACTAGCCCAACTTTGTTTCTAACTATGTTTCCAGATTCATCTACTTTATTTCTAAACACCCATTTAGTGCCTATTGTGAAAGTGTCCTTAGGTCTTTCCACAAGATTCCAAACTTTATTTCTTTCAAATTGATTGAGTTCTTCTTGCATGGAAATCACCCAAAATTCATCATTAATAGAATCATCAATGATTTTATGTTTAAGCTGTGACAAGAAGGCTTGATGTTCAACCTGATTTCTAAGAGAAGCTCTAGTCTGTGTCCCTCTATCTAGATTTCCTACAACAACATCTAAAGGATGATTATTTATAATTCTAGTTGATCTAGTAAAGGTTGGAATAGAAATTTCAGGTTCTTCTCTAGGTTCGGGTTCATTAGGAGTAGATTCTGGAATAAGTCCAGAACTGGTTTTCTTTATAGAAGATTATTTAGATTAGTCATTAAGGTCCAGAACACTCAAATCTTCTTCAAGATTTTCAAGAGAGGCTTTAGACTCATGTGGATCAGTTTCATCAAATTTTATGTGAACAGATTCTTCCACACGCTTGGTTCTCTTATTGAAAACTCTATAGGCTTTGCTAGTTAAAGAATATCCTAAAAAGATTCCTTCATCACTCTTAGAAGCAAACTTATTCAGATTATCCTTTGTATTAAGAATAATGACTTTGCAACCAAGGACTCTAAAGTAATTGACTTTTGGTTTTCTGTTGTTCCAAAGTTCATAAGGATTATTCTTAAGAACAAGTCTAATCAAGACTCTATTGATGATATAACAAGCTGTATTTATAGCTTCATCCCAAAAAAAAATAGGCAGATCATACTCATTAAGCATAGTTCTAGCTATTTCTTGAAGGGTTCTATTTCTTCTTTCTACTACACCATTCTGCTGAGGGGTTCTAGGAGAATAAAAGTTCTGATTATATCCATTATGTGAGTAAAAGGATTCAAAGTCTTGATTTTCAAACTCACGACCATGATCACTTCTTAGAGATTTAATCTTAAGTCCACTATGATTTTCTACAGACTTGGGGTATTTAATAAAGTAAGAACAAGCTTCACTTTTTTGAGATAAGAAGTATACCCAAGTATATCTAGAAAAGTCATCTACTAAGATATAGACATAGTGCATCCCATTTAAGCGAGAAACTATAGATGGTCCAAAAAAATCCATGTGAAACAACTTGAGAGGTTGAGAAGTTGAGACTTCCTTCTTTGGTTTAAAATAAATTTTGTGTTGCTTTCCCTTTTGACAGGGATTACACCCTTTTTCATTTGGAAAATCTTGTTTATGTAGGTGTCTAACTAAGTTCATCCTAGTCTGTTTTCTAAGTGAATGGATATTGTAGTGTCCTAATCTTTTATGCCATAACCAAGACTCTTTATGAAAATAATTTAAGCAAATAACATTTTTCTTAGATAAAGAATTTAAATCAGCCGCATACACATTTTCATTTCTTAAAGAAGAAAATACTAAAACATTCTTAGAATTAAAAACATTACAAGAATCATTTTCAAATTTGACATTAAAACCACCATCACACAATTGATAAATACTTAACAGGTTATATCTCATTCAATCAAGAAATAAAACTTTGGAAATTAAAACTGAATTAGTGTTACTAATTTGTCCTAGGCCAATGATCTTTCCTTTAGAATTATCACCAAAGGTGACATAGCCTCCATAAACCTTTATTAAACTCTTTAAGCACGAGTAATCCCCAAACATATGTCTTGAACATCCACTGTCCAAATACCATGTCTTCTTTTGGGAACTCTTCAAGTAGGTTTCCTACAAAACAGATTTAGATAGAAAATGATTTTGGTACCCATATCTTCTTGGGTCCAGATAGGTTAGCAATCAAAGATTTAGGTACCCATATTTGTCTTATGGGTCTCATATAATTTGTAGAGTCAAAATATTTTGAGATATAAACTCTATTTGATTGATAACTATATGAATAACCAGTTGAAGCATATGAATGTAAAGAACTAGAACTAGCAGTATTCTGTCCAGATTTAAGATTAAATATATTCTTAGAAATCTGTCTCTATCCAGGTTTGTAGCCTCTTCCAGTAGTGTATTTAGGTGCCACATGCTTTCCTAGCATTTGAGTTAGTGTATCCTTTCTATTTGTGAACTTCTCTAAGTCTTTTCGAAGTTGCTCATTAGACATTTTCAGTTTAGTGTTCTCTTTAAACAATTGAGCATTCTTCTTTTTTTCGATAGTAAGTTCATTTTTAACAGTTATAGTGAGTGCATGTTGTTTCTTCAATGATTTGTATTTATCCTTATGTTCATTCCATGTCTCTTCCAGCATATTACAGAATTCAAATAATTCCTCACTAGTCATGTTTTTAGAATCAGATTCTTCACCATCTCTAGAATAATAAGAATTTAAAATAGGAGTATCTAAGGTTACCTCATCTGTATTGGTCATGAAACACATGTTGGCATGATTCTTCTCAGAATTAGACATTTCAGATTCACATGTACTGTCTTCAGAAGCACTCCAGGTAGCCTTCATAGCTTTCTTATACTTATTGTCCTCTTAATCGTATTTCTTCTTGAATTTTAGATTTGGGTAGTCTTCTTTAATGTGTCCTTTTCTTTTTCACTCGTAGCAAAAAAATTAAGCACTTTTATTTGGCTTTTTCCAGTCCTTCTTCCAATGTCCCTTATTGTCATAATTTCCCATGTAATTTGATTTTCTGAAAAATATCTTCTTACTATAAAATTTATTAAACCTTCTGGCTATCTGAGCCATTTCAGCATCACTGTCAGAGTCTGAGCTTTCACTTGTTGAACTGTAAGTTTGTATTTAAGCTTTTTCTTTGTCCTTATTCTTTGAAGCAGTAGTATTGAAAGCCACTGATTTACTTTTTGGTTCATCCTCTTCCTCTTTATTCACCTTTAGTTCCTCCTTATACATCATAAGCTTACCAATGAGTTCTTTGACAGGTAGAGAAGCAATGTCACATGACTCTATGATTGAAACATATGTGCCTCTCCATCGTTCTGGCAGACATCTCAGTATCCTCATAATTTTCTCCTTAGCTGGAACAACTTTTCCAAGTGAACTCATTGTATTGACTATCTCATTAAAATTATCATATTTAGTAGTATAAGTATTTAATATCATTTATTTAAAAATAGTTGTTCCTTCATGAGAAACACCTAAAGTATCCCAAATTTCAAAAGCATTTTTACAGGAAGAAATTATGTTACATTCCTCATCTCCTAGTGTACAGTACAAGGAATTCATGGCTTTACAATTAATATTATAAGCAGTCTTTGTCAGTTCATCCCAATTTGTTCTTTCGGTTTTTAGAATTTTATATTGAGATTCTATAGTAGTCCAAATATCAAAACCCATGCTTTCTAAATGAATTTTCATTTTCAATTTCCATTGAGCATAGTTTGTGCCATTGAAGAAAGGTGGCCTGTTAGTAGCAGCACCCTCTAGTCTATTATCCATAACTAGATTTTAGAAAATATATTTAAATAGATAAAAATTTAGAAGTAACAGAAATTTAATATCTTTAAAGATGAAACTAAAATCACAGTTGAAATATAGAGTATTTTAAAAATCCTTTAACAAAAACAAATCCTCTGATACAAAATGTTGGTCGGAGTGGATACTCAAGAAGGGGGGGGGGGTGAATTGAGTTCTAATTAAAATTTCTGTTAAATAATTGTCTATTTAAAATCCCCCAATTTATAAAACAAGTTAAACTTTTGTGAATTTATACAGATTGTAAATGTTCACTTAGCTTCTCAAAGATTGATTAGGTCTTTGTTAATTTAACCACAAGATTAAACTAACTTCTAAAACTAACCTACTGATCTACAATAAGTGTAAACACTTTATAATTTAACTATCAAAGTAGCTTTAAAATAGTTTTATATTTCAAAGTAATAGAAGTGGAATATAAAAGATATATGCAGTGTACTTTAAACTTAAACTAAAGATCCACAACAGATATAATAATAGCTTCAGTCTCAAGCCGAGACTTATTCCTCTCAAATTTGTATAGATTTGATCCACACCCTGGATCGGGGTTAACAACAGTTTACAAAACTATCCAAGCCACACAGGGACCTCTACCACAGTTCTTCATGGGAAACAAATTAAAGACTAGGACACACAAGGACCTCTTCCACAGTTGACATGGGTAAACAAGAGTTAAGATTTTTGGAGTGAGGATTTTGATATCCTCCAGTTCATTGCAGGAGTCAGTGTGTGTGTAAGATATAGAGAGTACACCACACTTCTCGAAAGTAAATAAACAAATCACTTAGAGAGAACAGATAAGAGTTTAGAAAGCTCTAGTGATTAGAAATGCAGTTCTGGACTTGTTGGATTCAGCAGAAATGCCTCTGAGTCCTTCTTTGGTTTTTCTATTGAAAAAAAGTGTTTGTAGTCTAGCTTGTGTTCTACAGGAGTGAAAATGATCTCTTGATTCGTCGTGTGTTCTTCAGTGGTGTTGGATTGCACTCATGTGAGTTATTTGAAAGTCTTGCAATCTTCTTCTTGATTAGGATTATTCTTCTTATTCATCACAATTCTCTCGAGCGTATATAAGTTCTTCTTGTTGTATCGTCACACTTTTTCTTCGCTTTTTGTGTACTGTATCTCAATATTCCATATATTCCATGAGTTCTGGCAGTAGAAATGATTCCCTTTTCATAGGTACGAGATACGGTTTCCTGACATGCCAACAACTATCATTAAATAACATTAATTGCATTAAAAATATCAAATATGACCGTTATCATTATTTAATTAATATTGACAGAAAAGTTAAGAAACTGTGTGACAGTGATTATGTAAATGGTGTCTTCTTCACGGTATGGTCATCACGGTATGTGGTTCACGGTATGTGCTTCACGGTATGCGGTTCATGGTATGTGATTCACAGTGTCTCCATGTCACGGTGTGTAGCTCACGGTGTCTGGGTCACGGTGTGTCCTTCACAGTGTCTGGGTCACGGTGTGTCCTTCACGGTTTCTGGGTCACAGTTTGTCCTTCACGGTGTTTGGGTCATGGTTTTTCCTTCACCGTATCTAGGTCATGGTTTTTCCTTCACGGTGTCTGGGTCATGGTGTGTCTATACTTAGACGAATATTTGTATTTAGACTTAGACAGTAATATATAGAATATGAATTAAGTTTAACCAGCAGAGAGTAAGAGAACTAGAATAATAAATATAAATTCTTGATAATATAAGTGAGATTTGTGATCATGCATAAGACTTGTAAATAATAAAGATAGTAATTAACATCACTAATATTTTTTAGAATTAAAACATGATGTGTAGTTATTATTGAGACTGAAGAGAATTAGAAATATGTGCAATTAAGATTGTTATTAATTAGCAGGAATAGAATTTGTGATCATTAAAACATGATTAATACATGAGGATTCCAACAATCTCTTTTAAAAACTATGGGCATAATGGACCACAACATGACACAAACAACCTTTAAAAATCAAGGTTGATCCAGATGAACTCGAATAAATTAAGAGTTCCCCAATCAAGAATGAGCGTAGAAAATTGATCTAGCCCCAAGGTTTTTAGAGTTACAGAATATGGAAGTACATGAGTGAAAACATGATGGAATAGATAATAATATATCTTGCCTTAAAGAACCAGCCTTAAGACATAGGAATACTCAAAAGATCCACCGCGTAGAAGAAAGAATGTTCACAAAGGGAAGACACTCATAGGATTGATAATAGTTGAATTAAGGATATTATAATTGTTAAATTGTGTCTAGTAACATTGAAAACAATCTCATAATGATCAGATTCCAAAATAATTGATAGGCATAACATCCCCCTTAAAATTAAATGGAAGATCAACCATTTTGAAAATATAAATCTTCTAAAACCATTGCATGGTTATAACCACCACAACCATAGTCGATTTGAACATATAACACCCAAGAACACAAAACACTAGCTTACCACAATATAGGAAACAATTCAGGGCTATTTCGGTCCTACTGGGCCTTTCAACATGGTGTGGTAAGGCTATTCTGGCCATAGTTGACCAAGAAACTCCTAGTGAAGAACGCTCAAGACCATTCCTAGATCTTGTGAATATTGGTATCCCTTTTTCACCTTGGCAGACTCCAAGTGAAACATTTCTTTGAACACAGTGTGGTCCATCAAATTTTTTATAATAAGAATACCCTATATCACCAAAATCCACTAGAAACCACTTGACACATCACAAACCTAAAAAAATCCATTGCAAAAATAAAATTCACGCACCTTAAAACATGGATGTGAAAGTATCCCCACCATAATAACTTTTTAACCTATAAATATTCAATGATATTGGTTGATCAAGAAAAATAAGATACTTACTACTCAAGAGGAAACAAGAAACCATGAAAATACTCTCAAACCCAAACACCTATTGAAAACCCAAAAAATTGTTAACCTTCAACACTGTTTGATGAAAACTAAAATATGAAACTCTTTGATATGATAAAATCATGAATGATGTTTTCCCCACTATAGTGGATTTCCATTTAATCACTAGTCCCCCACAAATCATTAGGTTCCCCCAAAAACTTGATAGGTGAATAACTCAATAGAGATGAAAATTATCCATATATTATTCACTAACTAGTCACCCTTCACAACAAATATGGATGATCCTCAACTACTCAATCAGAAAAGAACAAAATAAAAAATACTTAGATGAAACCTTAAAATCTCCACACATGATAATCCTTATACATATCACTGGAAAAGACAACACAAGAGAACACCGAGAAAAAATGGATATATATAAAAATGGATAACTCCTCAACAAGAACTATATATTCTAGAAATAGTATTGTAAAACAAATATTATCCCTTATTGGATTTTCAAGGGAATCGTCAGAATGAAAACCTCACATGAATCACCTCATTGATTTTCGGTGATCCAAAAACTTTATCTTTTTCATATTATCAAACCAGAAAATAAAACCCAGATTGATTAATCTGGAGACACCCTTTCGATAAGAAAATAATTAATGGGTGGGGGTTCTCCATACTGTATAATAATTTCTTTCAAATTAAATGCCTTCCAAAAAATTTCATTGAAACATGGGAATTCAAAATGAGACAGATAGGTCACACTAAAATATATCTAAACAAAATTCTGATGTCACTAATAAAGAATTCAAAAAGACACCATAAACTTAAAAAATCAACAAAGAAACTTAGAAACAACAAAGAAAAATCTTTTGACGCCACAATATAAACTTTTTAAAATATATTACATAAAAATAAATAGCAAACAATATTCAATATGATATCGAGTTCAATAGGTTAAATTATAGGATCTTGATAAGGGGAATATTTCACTCCACCATTCATATGATAATATCATTTGTAAAACCATTAAAAATGACCCAAATATCCAGAATTATGATAGTCCTTTTATTTACTATGGAAATTATATTTCATAAGTTTGTTTGTTCCACACTAATATAAAGCCATGTTGATATTTCTAGGAAAATTCAGTGAGATAAAGGAAGATGTTCCTTTAAAACCTTTATTCACAAGGAATGTCTTGGTACTTTTTTCCCCTTTATAGAGATTCCACAACCACATATAAGAAAATAAGAAAACTTTACCACCATTGGATCTCTTACCAAGTCTACTTCAACATTAATAGATTTCATTACCATTATTTCATAGTAATTGAGGCCAAGAGAAGACAGTTCCATCATTAGGTCTAGTATAAGACCTTCACCCAAAATCTGATCCATTAATGAATCATCCAATTATAGATGATGAAGTTTTGGAACCTACTAAATAAATCTTTTTTCATACCCCAATAATATTCTATCACATTTTTGGAGGCCATGAAACACCATGGCCTTATGTACCTCCATCACATTAAAACTGAAAATATGAATGAATCATTCCTTGAATGATTCCTAGGAATTGTAATTATAAGGATTAGTTCAAATGACAGACTTCCACCACATCCAACTTGGTCCCTCTATAGCGAAGATTTGAAATTTATCCATTAGAATTTTGTAATGTTTAATCTAGAAAATAATCACCCCAATCCTCATTATCCAAACAATTAATTCCTAAGAATATTTTTTCCCAATAAAATAAGGTAAATTTAGGTTTTGTAACACATTGATTAAATCCTTATATCAGGGAAAAAAGGAAGAACACTAAACTCTAATATGGGTCTAGTATGAAACATTCATCTCAAGAAAATATTCCTCAACCAAAAAGTCCATTGAATATAAGTGGGGTTTTACACTAAATAATGAGATATAAATATCATCAAGATAAAATAAAAAATTCAACCCCATGGGTTAAAGAATAAAACAATAAGAAATATCAAAAACATAATTTAATCAAATTTAAAACCCAAAACATAAAAAATTCTCAATACAGAAACCCATTTATTTTTTTTAATAATGAAACAAAATATGCCTCTTCATCCCAAGATGGGTTTTTCAAAAAAACATATCACAATAAAATTAATTATTTAAAAAAATGCATAAATATATTTTGTAACTTCTAAATATAAGTTACTTATCATATAAATGTTTCAAAACATCCCATTTTAAAAATATTTCACACATACACTTTTTAAAAGATTCCAATTAAAATTTATTAACATTACATGAAAATGTTTAAAATAATTAACATTATAAATCTTCCCCATGATACATATAGATTTTCCAAAAACTAATAATTTTTTTAATCAAAAACACCATTGACATATATCCCAAACTGTATATCATTTTGAATTAAAATCATTTTAGTCACACATTCAAAATTGAGTGTCATTTGGGATCAAATTTTTTTAAAATTCATTATATAGAATATTGAATGTATCCCCAATTTTCATTTAATTTTATTTATATTTCAATAAAAAATCCAAACATCCATTTGAAAATTTCCATTTAAATTTAATTTTAAAAAACATGAGTACTCATAAAATGAAACAAGTCACCATATGTCTATATTCATTGAAAACAAAAATTTCTCAAATCCCAAAAAAATAAAAAAAATAAAAAATCATAGAAACTCATGAAAAATTTAGGATTAACCCCATGGTATAGACATTTGTATGCTAATGATACAAATTATAATGTATTCTACATAGGTGACACACCTTAAACGCAGTTTTCCAAACCTTATACAAGTACCACATTCCCTTGTGATCTTCCATGTTTCCACTAAAACTCACAACCCACAAAAAAATAAAGACAAAATTTATTAAAATATCCTAGAACAGAGATAGATCACAATGGATACATATCTCAGAAAACCCTTTAAACTCAGGTCTCATCATGAAAGGTGGAGATCAAGATCCTATTTTTTATATAACTCTTGAATTCCAACAATCTTATCTTATGTCTACCAAACCTTCCCAAGTAAGAAGGCCAACAAACCATGGATTCCATTCGTCATGAACCAATAATGGTCTTCTAAAAACAGAAAATTGAACCATCTTGAAACATAATTGATGGGTGTTCTCGATTCAAACTAGAAGGCACATGGTAATTAGAATAAAAAAAGTGTGTGTTGGGAATGATTTTCCCAACAATAATAATAAATAAACACCAAACGAAAAAATGAAGGGAAGTAAACGAGGAACTAAAACATAATAAATAACTAAAATGAATACAATATCCCAAAATATAATTTTGATAGATGATACAATATATAATAAGAAGAAACAGATTGATTAATACCATTTCCCAATGTACAAGTTAAAATTAATAACTTCAATTTTGCCCCTATCAACCATAACAGAGAGTTACATGAACAAATGATATATCAATGTGGAAAGATAAATTGTAATATATTGGTGGGGAATAAAAATCCCAGTAGGTTTCTACCCACTAACACATTTAATAACACATTAATAGAAAATATATTTCATGAAAGTATGAAAATATGTATACAAAAATAGGGTATCTAGGGATTTTCTTATAAAACAAGTATCAAATTGATTTCTAGAAAGCACCCATTTTAACAAATCCAAGATTCATTCTTAGTAAACACATTTTATATTATTAAACCCAATAATTATTCAATTTCAATTTAATAGTTTTAAAGAAAACAATATATGAAAGAAGAATACCATTTCATAATATTCTGAACAACCACTATTTAGAAAATATAAGTATAATTTATTCATGGTATCCTAGGTGAAAGATTTAAAATATAGTAAAAATATATAATTTTTATTAATTTAGAAAAGTATATGTACCAAAAAAACAACTACACATCAATTGAACCTTCCCTAACACCCATTGTAACCCTTCCTAGCATAACTGAGGGGAAACATCACATAGGTGGACCTATGTCCTACCTGGGGCCACTAGCCATAACATAATTCTAAACTAATCCAGTTGTGTACCTAGACTTCCCACCTATCCAACCTAGACTTCCCTTGAAATTTCAAAATATAGGTGATCATTTCAATTTAAAAAACATACTAAATTATCCTATCAGAAATAAACCATTCATTTACTTGTCTCTATCAAACCACTAAACAACTAAATCTGATTATTCCCCTTTATCCAAGTATTATAATATAATAAAAATACCACCGTAGGGGTAGTTATACCAATGATTCCAAAAAATTAATGAGTTTCCACTTACTAAAATATAATTTAATATAACATAACTACCACTACAGGAGAATTCATCCTATGGTTCCCAACAAAACATGAATTTAATATACATAATAATGGGAATGTACCTTGGGTTTTCATTTTCTTATTTAACCTTTTAAAGTGTCAATAAATCCCCAAAATCACTAATTTAAAAATGAAGGCAATGAAATGTCCCTCGGTTAAAAAACACATATTCTTTATTTATCCATATTAATAAAGAAAAACTCTCATAGAATTTCACAAAATGACTAATCCACGTGATTTTAAGAAACCAACACCTTTTCCATCATTTAGAAATCAACATCATGAATAATTTCATGAACATTTTCCATGATCCAACTAATTATTTCAATTTATAAAATGAATGATTATTCCATTAAATAGTTTTCCTATCAAATCTTACAAAAACACATTTTATCCAATTTTATCAATATCTCAAGAAAACATCATTCTTTGAAAATGTTACTCGATATAAGAAGAAAACATTAGATGACTTTTAAATCCCATTTTAAAATTACAAAAAACAATATATTCAATTTTAAAGATAGATGAATGGAACACCTGACTCAAATCTCATCTCTTTTAATGGCTATGATGGTAATCCACCATGACCCAACATAATATTCCTTTAAAAATAATGTTAGACCTAAATGAACAATAAGGAATTAAGAACTCCCCAATAAAGAATAACACCATATTTAAATTTATGATTCAATGGCTTCTAGAGGTAGAAAATATCGAATCATAAGAGTGAAACCACAAGGAAGCATACAAGAGGATATCTTACCTTGGAGAACCAACTTTCAGACATGATGAAACTCAAAGGATCCACCATAAATAATAGAGAAAATTAACAGAAGTAAATTTATAAAAGTATTGATAATGGTCAAATAAAGGATGAACATGGGATTAAATTGATTAGAGACGCATTAAAAAACCTCTCATTATGACCACACACATTAACAATTGACTGACATAACTTCCCCACTAAGAACAATTATTTGATCGACCATTTCAAAAATTGGAATCCACGGAATCCATGATGTGGTGATGATCACCATGACTATGGTGGATTCAATCACATGAACCATAAGAAATAGATATTCTAATTTACCATGTTGTAAAGAAAATTCCTTGTCCATTTTAAACACTTCATTCCTTCCACCATGGTGTGGTGAGATAATTCTTACTATGGTCCATAGGGAGACCCCCAATGTAGTACACACAAGACCATGCCCAAAAATTGTGAATATTTGTATCCCCAATTCATATAAGTCATCACTATGTGAAACACATTTTGGACCATGACATTTTCTAGCCCATGCTGTGTAGAAAAAATGTACAATACCACCAAAACACTCTAGAATCGACATGAGACATCCTCAAACTGAATTAAACTATCCCAGATATTAAAAAACACATATCTTAAATGAGAAACGTGGTAGATTCATTAACTATAGAATTTTCATGACGATTTTATATATTTACTTAATATTATTCTGGATTTTCATGAATATTTCATCGAACCTATTGTGATGAATCACCTTGAATGTTTTAAAAATTCCATTTTTGAGAGGAATATATTTCATAAAAGGAATTTATTTTTTTTAAAAATAAAAATAAAAATAAAAATAAAAATATATATAGAAATTTCCATTAAATAATTATGAAAATATATTAAAGTCATCATTATTAGATAAGATTACCAGTATATTACAATCCTTAATAATTTATGACATAAATTGTATAACAATGTTTATATAGGTTGTAAAAACTACTAAAATAAGAACATGTTATAATAGTTAAATGAGTACAGTATAAGTTTTATAGAATATTTATCTTGATATAAATTTAATATTTATTCATTAAATCAATTTTTATAACCATTCATGGATGGATTTAATAAAAAAATAAAATATGTTGTTCATGGAAGTGATAGTTTTCACATACAAACATACGACATTTTCATTTTCAATGAATGAAAAAGATAGATAATGATTTATCTTTCTAGAATCTTAATTATGTTATAGATATCATATTTATTATTTAAATCTATTTTTATAACTATACATTTGATATGGTGATTAAAAATGAATTGTCTTGTTCACAAATGCGGTAGTCTGCAAGTACACACAAGTGATATTTTCATTTATCATTGGATGGAAGTTAAATAGAAAAGGTTTTTCCATAATAATATTAACATTTTGGTATATTATGGATATGTATTTAATTATATTAATATGTTTATAAAATATTTTGAGAACATTTTATAAAAATTGAACATTAATGAGCTATGTTAAGACAATTACGTGTCATTTGGATATCCTCCTTTGGATTGAACTTAAGGACATTGGAAGAGAGGTTAACGGTCAAAATGGGGGATTGATAACATAGTGTGGGAAGTTTGGAGAGGTATATAGGAATGATTTTTAGATAAAACTAAACAAATATGTTCATTTGTATATGTTATATTGAGCTAAAATACACTTCACATAGCGAGCGAAGAAAAGCGGCATGACATCATATTTTCAAGTACGCAATGGAGCTAGAAAACTAAATAAGACCAATTTACACATCGTGTATTGAATTTAAATGTTTTGAATATTATTTGGATTATATTTTGGAATAGATATTCTAAAATTCATGAATCCTATAAAACAAATGATTACACATCATGTAAATACATTACACATTATATAAATTTCTGGGATGAGTTTTAAACATCCAGATTTTGTATATATTTGATTTTTTAAAAATCCGTTGTCAATAGACCCACCATATACAACCAATGAACAATTTCATAGTGATATTCATTAATACGAGATCACTTATAGAGCCTATAAATGGAGGGATATACTACTACTATTAGGAATATCCGGAGACCAAATCATGGAGTGAGAAGTTGTGTTGTGAAGGGACATCCCCAAGTTTATATTTATTTTCTTTATGCTTTCTTTTTCTTTTATCTATACCTATAATCCATTCATGAATATGATTAATGGGAAACCCTATAGGTTTTATAGGTTATATAAATATAAGTAGAAGGTACATTGGATTTATTTCATCTTATTTAATAATGTATTTTTTTGTTGTAATTCTTTAATCAAAATTAAATCCATTTATTTTATGAGGGAAAATGATATTTTAATCTAAAAAGATCATTAAAATTGTTCAAAGGAAAAACATAAAGAAGGCATTACCACTGTCATTGTTTGGGGAAATCAGGTTTAAATTTTCTATTAAGACAATCTTGATTAATCAAAACACTAAATTACCAAACTAAGGGAAATAGAGTATTTTGGTGTCAAAGAGGGGTTACCATTACCATTGGACCATACTTATCTCAACTATGACACCAGTCATGAATTAATATACCTATTTTTTAATAGACAATTACACCTGAACACTAAAATTACAAAACTATAGTGCACTATTCAATTCTAGTCATGAGAAATCGATTTTGTTTTCTTTCTTGTTTTGTTTTTTTAAAATAAAATCAAACCAATTTTATCACACATATTTTAGAAAATTAATAAAATTAAATATTTTTTAAAACCTATTCTAACTAATTTCACCATTCTATGGATATATCTAAACTTGATACATTATTCATTTTAATTACATAGTTTCATTTATTGAGTTTTTATAAATTTTTGTTTTTTATAGACCTGTAGCGGATTAACGACCCCCTTTGGGCCTGTCAATAAAGATATTCTTCAATAATTTTCTCCTTCAATAAATGATAACCTTTGAACAATAAAGTATGAGGGTATACATTATACAACTAGATCTTTTGATGAGATCTCATGGAGGCTTCTTACATTCAAATATACTAATAAGTAATTAGGTAGTATAAAAGATATTTTACAATATAAAATAATTATCAGACCCTATATTCTTCATCCTGATTGTTGGGGAAAAATTTATTCCATGTATATAAATCTAAAAACCCTTACTTGCCTCAAGAGTTTTCATTCTGTAAATTCATAAAAAATATATTTTTTCCAATTATGTATCAAAATATCTCCATCAAACTACTAATAAAGATAAGAATATTTTCTTAATTTATTTGGTTTCTTCTAAACTTAATCTCATTTTTAAAAAAAGAAAATAAATAGTTTTCATTCAAAATATAAAATATTCAAAAAATTTGATAGAAATAAATCAATGAGATATTTTACCATTATGGAATCCTACAACACTTTCACCATCTTTTTGATGGACTTATAATCAAGCAATAAAATGTTAATCCTACAACGACAGTATGTAGTGACATAACTGATAAACTGTGTTGAATTTGGTCCAGTTGGGTTATTGTTATCATCCAAATTAATTTTATTATCTGGCATCGAGAGGCAAGTGATATTTTTGGTAAAAATTTATTCCCACATTTATCAAATCAAGAAATTGATTTTTCTTTTAAAGGAGAAGACTCTACTGTAGGAGGAACATAAGTAAAATGAGAAGTAGTTTTCCTTCAATTATTTTTTTTCTAATAAAATATATGATTTCAGTAAATAATTATATTATTAAATAAATAAATAAAAATATAAAAATACACATTACTTGTTAAATGTTACTCTCCCTATGTGTATGTATTTTATAAAGGTAAATATATTGAAATTCTATATACCAACATATTATTTGGAAATTGAATATTAAAAAACAATGATTAAAAAATATAGTTAAAATTTAGTGTCACACATGTGTACTTTTCAATAAATAATAATTATGTTGTGATTCCTAACTAAAAAATAATAAATTTAAACTATTATATATAATTATTAATTCTAAAATTAATGAAAAAATTATAAATTTAAATATCACAATTAAAAAACAGTATTTATATATGTACATTTAACCAAAACATTATGATCTACATCAGGTTTTCTAATCAATAAACATATATGTTTGACTATTGAATGAAATATTGAACACAAAAATCATATAAATAGTCAAATATATATAATTAAACATCAAGTAATTTATAAAAAATTAGAGTTTAAGCATATAAATTTAAATAAAAATATAATATGATAATTTACCAGAATAATTAGGAGAGTAATTTATTATTATTTTAAATCACTTCACCAAAATCATTTCAAACATAATGGACTATTACTACATTATAATCATTTTTATGAATCAAAAATCATATATCGAAGAATAAGGATCATTTTAATCTATAACATCATCATCATCATCATTACCCAAATGAATTATTTTTCATTGAAAAAATACCAACCAAAAATCATTTGATGGATCACTAACATCAAATATTTTATTTTCATGGGTATTTATGATAAATATTTCCCCTTAAAAAATTAATATTTTAAAATCAACTAGTGTAAACCCATAATCATCTTGTTTCACACCACTATTTCTATCAATCCATTTACACTTAACCATTATAACTTGAAATTTAGTTTAATAAATTTCCTATATATCCTAAAAACTAAAAATTATTCCATTGATATAAAATTAGTGTTTTTATCATTTTCACTCGAAATTTTTTGGACTTCCACGATGACCATTAACACCAATATTTTGAATCATACTCTTGTCATCCATTTTTTGTGTCTAAAATGTGTAATCATTAATATCAATTCCAGAACATGTGATCACAAAAAGAGATGGTCCCCCATCCAAAAAATTTAATGTCTTTGATATAGATATATATGTGATGAGTTTTTCTTTAAACCACGAATCAAATGTATTTGTATGCTCAATGTTCGACCAGTTTTCATTTTTTCGAATATCATATCTTTAATTCATTAAATGGTGATGATATATATGGTTGAAACCCTTTTTTGTTTTTCAAAAATTTATTAATGTGTCATCATCACTTCATCAAATGAAATAAAATTTATCTTTAAGCCTCTAATTGTAACGCCCCGACCCCAGTTACCCAGAGTCGGTGCATTATTACATAACATTGGCATGATCACAAGAAAGATCAAATCTCGAAAGACCGATTGGTTTAGTAGCCTTGGAAACACTAGATATATTCATAAGTTTTACATTACATCATAAAATGAAAAACTACTACAACAACATAATGTCTCCATAATCCACACTACTATCCCCTCATAATATCCCTGCAGGTCATTCATAATTTACTTCTTCACATCCTGGGGAAAAATAAAACATAGAAAAGGGGTGAGCTCAAATGCCCAGTAAGGATAACAATATAGCGGAAACTTTCATAAATAAGAATAAACATTTAAGGCAATGCATTACTAAAACAAAAGCCTTTTAAAATTGAACTTCAACATGGTATGGCAAAAGTAAAATGAAATAATGCCATTTACTTATTCACATGGATATTCTACTAATCGAATAATCACATGCAAAAATCAATAACCACTTTCATAATGTTGGAATGCATAATGCTAAACGTTAATTTCTTTGTCTAGGCCTCATCCCAAGACCTAGGGGTTACTTCTAACCGGAACCCAACCCGGAGTGCCTCTAATAACCAGACACTAACCCGGAGTGCCTCTAATAACCGGACACCAACCCGGAGTGCCTCTAATAACCGGACACCAACCCGGAGGGCATAATTTTACCAGTCCCTAACCTGGAGGGCTTACTTTAACCAGTCCCCAACCTGGAGGGCTTACTTTTACCGGTCCCCAACCCGGAACATACTTGTTTAGCACATTCATCTGAAGAAAAGTTTGAAATATAACATAAACATTCGGATTAAAACTAGCATACGAAATGTCAATAGTTTCACCATAAACTATGAATGGTATAAAATAGCACATCCACAGTCAAACATATCACAAAACCTTCAATAAAATATAGAAGTTTTGTATCATAATAAATCAACTTCAAATAAGCGTAAAATCCATTAAAGGATGTTGACATAGATGAAATCAAAACACTTTTAGAGAAATATCTCTTTCTATTTTTGAAATCATTTAAGAGCCATATAAAATAAAACATTTTCATGAAAATATTCTTGTAAGCTTGTAAGGAAAGCTTTGATGATTTTATAATGGCGGAAAATAACCGCACCCGCCGTATAAGTAAAAAAAAAACATTCTTATCTTAATTCTGTCGAAAAGGTTAAAAAGGACCTTGTTTTGAAAACGACGGAAAGATTCCTTTATAAACCTCTTACAAAAAGTCAAAAAAGGGTATAAATGAATTTAACCCATATTATTGTAAATAATAAATATGTTTTTAAATACATTTAGAAGAAACATGGATGTGGATGATAAAGAAATCCCAGTAGATTATTACGTATAAACAACCTCGGATAATGAAGAGATTGTGAAATAACCCTTACCTTGTACTTTTCCTTGGTTGGGGTAGGTTAACCTCCTGTATAATGGTGAAATAGTTGTTATTAAATTATACAAGAATCATATATATTAATATGATATCATATATGATCTTTTAACATTGATTTGTTAATAATATCTTAGAATTATCGTCGTTTCGGGAGTTAACTTACTCATTTTCTTTTATATGTTTTGTTACATAAGCCATGGTTGTTGTATCTTATTCATATCCAGAATGATATACAGTCCTTAAACATCATTTTTAAATCATCAAATGATAATTATACTTGAATGGATACGATGGAGAATGAATCTCATCGCGTTCGTGGAGACGGTAGTCCGTACGTACGCACGAGCGACAATATCATTCTTTTGATATTAAAATAATATATAAATGGATGGTATATCATATATAAAGAATCATTAACATTTTATATTTATTATTTACATGAGTTACACATCATTATTATACCCATCCAAATAATATTATATTGAATAACAATTACACCATGACGTGGAGACGGTAAGCCGTACGTACGCACGTATGGTGACATGTTATTCAAAGGGTGGATAGAATACTGAATATGATTGTACCATATTTATAATAACATCACAGTATATGTGAGATACTGGAGTTATTATTTCAGAATGGTAAGAACAAAGGAAGAAGAAGTGGAAGAAGAAATGAACTTAGAAAAGGGTGGTGAAATCATTACCTCTTCTTCGGGTTCTTCCTTTTGATTTGATCAAAAGGGCTCCTTAGGTTGGCTTTCTGATCAAACTAAGGCCTCTAGCTTGTAGTGAGGGATGTTGGGAGAGTATTTGGGCAGAGTTTGGCCGAACCAAAAGGCTTTGAAGGTGTGAAGAAATGAGAAGGAGGAGTGCCCTTTTATAAGAGGGGTGAGGGGCACATTTGGAAAAGTTAGAAATATTAATTTATAATAAATTCATATTCTGTTTCTAAAGGCTCCAAAGTTGACTATTCAAAGTATGAGGTGGGGATAGGTCGAAAACAACTCATCCAATAGAATTTAGACAGGTTTGGGTACTTATATTAACCTTATCTTTAAGTATTAACTCTAAGTTAATTAGTTTCACTTTTACAATGTCTCTTTGTATTTTTATATAATATGGTTAATAAACTTACTATATACATCCAAGCGACCCCCAAGTGGTCCATTAATGAGGAACCTATCATTATATAAGTCTCTTGGCCGAACCTTAGATTTTTAGGAATTTAATATCAATTAATAATATAATATTTGTTTTAAGAACTCTTTTATGTCAATTTTGACACTATTCAATAGTTGATTTTTGTGAAACTCCTAACAGATTGATTACTTCGAACAAAGTCAATTAAATCAATCCTAATATATCATATTATCATAGAAAATTAGTTTAATTCATTAAAAGTTTCATATTATAATTATTTGGGTATTTATAAGATCAATTATTTTTATTTTTCACTATTTTAGTAATTACTGCATCATCATTGTGTCATAAATAAAATAAATTATATAATGTCTAAAAATTATACATAAAATATCATTATGTAGGAAATCTTTTTAGCTTTCTAATGAATATTTATAATCGAAAATCCAACATGTATAACCCTATGTAAAAATTGTTCTTCTAAAAGATGTAAGCTTATGCCATTTTTATTTTTATTTTAACTTTATTAATATAATGTGTCATTATCACTTACAAGTGGATCCATGGGGTCCCAAAATAGACCCAAAGATGCCCATGGTCGACCATGTATCAACCAATAGGGTTTAGACACGTTTTAGGGTAATTTAGTATTATTATAATATTATTTTTTTAACCCTTATTTACCGGATTTACCCTTAACCATGGTAAATAAAATATTTACCGCAGTAATTATTCAAAATGTCTAAAAATAAAAGTTACCTATTTACACAATTTGAACATCCTGATTCCAAATATGGAATCCATTTTTCTAAATTCAAAACACAGAAGTGGCAGAAATTAATTTAAAATTAATTCCCGCTGTCAAAACAAAAAGCGTGTTTTTAAGAGATAATAACTATCAAAAGATTGACACTTGTTTATGTTCGGTTTAATTGTAAAATTATTTCCAATGACCAAGATTATATTAAATGGTAAAAATATATTCTAAATATACTTTAAAACCACTCAAATTCATAATTTATCACTATTAATTATTTTGATTAAAAAAGTTGTTTTTAATTAAAATTTAGTAATTTTCACTATTCATCAAAATATGAAAGTTATCCGAAAAGTACCAAAATTTCACCCTAGACTAATTTCGATATTCCGAATCCAAAAATGAAGTCCATTTTCAAATATAAAATATATATAATTTCAAAAAGTAGGTATTACTATTCATAACGGCTAGTTTGATCGGTTGTGGTGTGTGTTAAAACTCGACGTTGCGTACAACACACGCTACTGTTTTATTCAAAGGAAAGCGTACCGTGGAAGCTTGGGATGTTTCATTTTAAAATTTTTGATGTCTCCATTTATTCAAAAAGTTTAAAATATTGTATTTAAAAAGGTTTCACTATCAAAAGTTGATAAAAGTGCAATACTGAAAATGAATCTGTTCTTGCATTATGACTAAGAAACTCATAATATGGATTCTAAAATTATAAGGATTATATAAAGATTAAAATTTAGTTAATACTATTCATGACCTCTTTTAATGGCTTTTTTTTTGGTAAGTCATGGTGAAATTGAACTCAGTGTTGCGTGTAGTGCAAGTTATTGAATTATTTTGAAGAAATAACACACTATGAAATCTTGGGGTGTTACATTCTCCCCTCCTTCAATAAATTGCGTCCTCGCAATTTGAAATTGTTTTTCAAAAATAAAAGGTTGAAAGTAGAAAATATATTTGTGGGAAAACCCACATCGGAAATTGGGTTACTAAAATTTAGTCTTAATATGAGGAAAAGAGAAATCAAAGGGTCACCACCAAATTATGATCTCGATTAGGAGAACATTGGTGGAAATTAGAGACATATAATCGGAGGAAAAACGTAAATATTTATAGGTAGTGATTGAGGTCATCAATCACAAACAAGTGTATAATTGAGGTCCTTAAATTCATCAATCTATGATGATTTGAAATACCATCGGTTCAACAAAACATAGGGTATTAGGATAACACATTTTTGACGTTTCAAAATATCTTAGTTGAAATCCCACATCGAAAAATGAATTAATGAGGCCTCTATTTAAAATAAAGAGTCGAAAGTATCAAGATTACCGAAAATAACACATACTAGGGTTCCATGTAGTAAAATATGGATATGGAAGAAAAATCTAACCATCAATTACCTGATGGAGAGTGGTAGAGAACATGGCTATGAAAAGGCCAACAATCCCAAAGCCATAAATTAGTGATGATTTAAGGTACCATCTAGGAAAACATTTTTGTTCTAATTTGCTTTTCTTAATATTGAGGGATTTTTTTTATGAGATTGTCTAAGATAGTATAGAGATATACTTACTTTATAATTAGAGTTTTATCCATTAATAAATTTCTACCACATACTCATCATTCACTCTAAAAGATAATAAAATGTAAAAAAAATTCTATTTACACTATTCGTATAGGGTTCCAAAATAAACGAATTTATAATTCATCTAAAAGATCTTTTAATAAAAACTACATTATTTAATCCAGGACATCTCGTGGGCCAGTGGTAGGTGATACACCCTTGTCGCCCTTCGGTTGCGGGTTCAAGTCTCGCGGCTTTGCCGGACGCGACGGGTTGCCGCCCGACCTCCGGGTTGTCCTTTTTATGGTAATCCAAAATAATCCAAACTAGAACTATCCAAAATACTTCTTTCCAAACTCACAGTCCAACATTTATAAGGAAGGTAAACATAATATAGATCATTTTTACCCCGTAATATCTTATGAATACCTTCATCATGTATTCTTTTAATACACTGAAACATCCTGAATTACCATATTCCTTATTGATTACATTCATGCTCCCTTATTCCATATAGAATGCTGGATATACTTCATCAATCCAAAAATGTTTTAAACCCCAATAATGATGGAATATACAAATCATTAATCAGTTCCATGGTAGTCAAGAATATCCAATATAATTTATCCAAAACAATCATGTACTATTCCAAAATCACTACCTCGGTATCAAAACTATATTATGGTTTATCATTCTCTCAACCAGATATTTTCCAAAAATTTATCCTGCTATTGAGTCACTTTTCTTTGTTCCACACAATCTCAAGTCCTTAATGAAATAGTACTGCAGTACAATCCTTATATACTCCATAATTATTATAACAAGTACATTGTTGATACAACACTCAATTGACATAATCAACATAAGAACTCTAATCATTCCTCTTCATCTGTGGTAGTATCATAACTTGATTATTATCCAATAACATCATTTGCGGCATAGTCTGATGACTGGGACATAGGTTCGCGTAGTGTCCAAACTCCTTGCAGATGAAGCATTGTACATTTGAAACCATTTTCTTACTCTTACAGTCACGTACTTTGTGCCCTTTTCCTCCACACTTATAACAAACTCCCATTCCTTTCAGGCAAGTTCCAGGGTGTTTCTTACCACAGTTACCACATATGGGAAAATTCTTCTTTTCCCTCTTCCCTTTATCCATCTTTCTCTCTTCCATCCTTTTCTTCTCTTGCTTCCCTTCAAAGCCATAGGAATCAGTGAACTCTTTACTTATCTTATCAACACATGATATTATTTCTTCATATGATGATAATACATGGGAGACTATTTCTCTTATCAATTCTAGCTTAAGACCATGAAAGATATGATCCTTCCTTCTCTTTGGATCATGTGCATTTCTGGAGTTCTCATTCCTTCTACTGGGCGCCATTTCTAAACAATGGCATACACTAGATCAGTTTATGAATCAAAATACATAATCCCATACTTATAAAACACTTAACATAAATTGAACTATTTATGGATATAATCCATAATAATAAAAATGTTTTCTTTGAGGAAGTATATACTCATAAACCCTTCATAATGATTTGTAAAGAAAATGAGAGTTATCCTAAGCATATCCCCCGGGAGTGTCGTAACCAAGAGTGCAGCAAGGCCCGTTGTCGTGCACCAGTTCCCGTTCGAGTCTAGCTCAAAGCGGTGTTTTCGGGTTTTACCCCTAGGTACATCTGTGCCAGAGCCGCCTCTACCTGCTCGTATCCAGACAGGGATGTATTGCTCGGAAAACTCACAAAATCTCTACAATACCAAAATTCTATGAAGTTCTTCTATACTAATCCTCAAAGTTCATCTTAGGTCTACGTGCTCTAATCAGAGTTTATCTAAATCTAGTTTCCAAGGTTTGTACTAAACTTCCTCTGATACCAACTGTAACGCCCCGACCCCAGTTACCCAGAGTCGGTGCATTATTACATAACATTGGCATGATCACAAGAAAGATCAAATCTCGAAAGACCGATTGGTTTAGTAGCCTTGGAAACACTAGATATATTCATAAGTTTTACATTACATAATAAAATGAAAAACTACTACAACAACATAATGTCTCCATAATCCACACTACTATCCCCTCATAATATCCCTGCAGGTCATTCATAATTTACTTCTTCACATCCTGGGGAAAAATAAAACATAGAAAAGGGGTGAGCTCAAATACCCAGTAAGGATAACAATATAGCGGAAACTTTCATAAATAAGAATAAACATTTAAGGCAATGCATTACTAAAACAAAAGCCTTTTAAAATTGAACTTCAACATGGTATGGCAAAAGTAAAATGAAATAATGCCATTTACTTATTCACATGGATATTCTACTAATCGAATAATCACATGCAAAAATCAATAACCACTTTCATAATGTTGGAATGCATAATGCTAAACGTTAATTTCTTTGTCTAGGCCTCATCCCAAGACCTAGGGGTTACTTCTAACCGGAACCCAACCCGGAGTGCCTCTAATAACCGGACACTAACCCGGAGTGCCTCTAATAACCGGACACCAACCCGGAGTGCCTCTAATAACCGGACACCAACCCGGAGGGCATAATTTTACCAGTCCCTAACCTGGAGGGCTTACTTTAACCAGTCCCCAACCTGGAGGGCTTACTTTTACCGGTCCCCAACCCGGAACATACTTGTTTAGCACATTCATATGAAGAAAAGTTTGAAATATAACATAAACATTCGGATTAAAACTAGCATACGAAATGTCAATAGTTTCACCATAAACTATGAATGGTATAAAATAGCACATCCACAGTCAAACATATCACAAAACCTTCAATAAAATATAGAAGTTTTGTATCATAATAAATCAACTTCAAATAAGCGTAAAATCCATTAAAGGATGTTGACATAGATGAAATCAAAACACTTTTAGAGAAATATCTCTTTCTATTTTTGAAATCATTTAAGAGCCATATAAAATAAAACATTTTCATGAAAATATTCTTGTAAGCTTGTAAGGAAAGCTTTGATGATTTTATAATGGCGGAAAATAACCGCACCCGCCGTATAAGTAAAAAAAAACATTCTTATCTTAATTCTGTCGAAAAGGTTAAAAAGGACCTTGTTTTGAAAACGACGGAAAGATTCCTTTATAAACCTCTTACAAAAAGTCAAAAAAGGGTATAAATGAATTTAACCCATATTATTGTAAATAATAAATATGTTTTTAAATACATTTAGAAGAAACATGGATGTGGATGATAAAGAAATCCCAGTAGATTATTACGTATAAACAACCTCGGATAATGAAGAGATTGTGAAATAACCCTTACCTTGTACTTTTCCTTGGTTGGGGTAGGTTAACCTCCTGTATAATGGTGAAATAGTTGTTATTAAATTATACAAGAATCATATATATTAATATGATATCATATATGATCTTTTAACATTGATTTGTTAATAATATCTTAGAATTATCGTCGTTTCGGGAGTTAACTTACTCATTTTCTTTTATATGTTTTGTTACATAAGCCATGGTTGTTGTATCTTATTCATATCCAGAATGATATACAATCCTTAAACATCATTTTTAAATCATCAAATGATAATTATACTTGAATGGATACGATGGAGAATGAATCTCATCGCGTTCGTGGAGACGGTAGTCCGTACGTACGCACGAGCGACAATATCATTCTTTTGATATTAAAATAATATATAAATGGATGGTATATCATATATAAAGAATCATTAACATTTTATATTTATTATTTACATGAGTTACACATCATTATTATACCCATCCAAATAATATTATATTGAATAACAATTACACCATGACGTGGAGACGGTAAGCCGTACGTACGCACGTATGGTGACATGTTATTCAAAGGGTGGATAGAATACTGAATATGATTGTACCATATTTATAATAACATCACAGTATATGTGAGATACTGGAGTTATTATTTCAGAATGGTAAGAACAAAGGAAGAAGAAGTGGAAGAAGAAATGAACTTAGAAAAGGGTGGTGAAATCATTACCTCTTCTTCGGGTTCTTCCTTTTGATTTGATCAAAAGGGCTCCTTAGGTTGGCTTTCTGATCAAACTAAGGCCTCTAGCTTGTAGTGAGGGATGTTGGGAGAGTATTTGGGCAGAGTTTGGCCGAACCAAAAGGCTTTTAAGGTGTGAAGAAATGAGAAGGAGGAGTGCCCTTTTATAAGAGGGGTGAGGGGCACATTTGGAAAAGTTAGAAATATTAATTTATAATAAATTCATATTCTGTTTCTAAAGGCTCCAAAGTTGACTATTCAAAGTATGAGGTGGGGATAGGTCGAAAACAACTCATCCAATAGAATTTAGACAGGTTTGGGTACTTATATTAACCTTATCTTTAAGTATTAACTCTAAGTTAATTAGTTTCACTTTTACAATGTCTCTTTGTATTTTTATATAATATGGTTAATAAACTTACTATATACATCCAAGCGACCCCCAAGTGGTCCATTAATGAGGAACCTATCATTATATAAGTCTCTTGGCCGAACCTTAGATTTTTAGGAATTTAATATCAATTAATAATATAATATTTGTTTTAAGAACTCTTTTATGTCAATTTTGACACTATTCAATAGTTGATTTTTGTGAAACTCCTAACAGATTGATTACTTCGAACAAAGTCAATTAAATCAATCCTAATATATCAT
This sequence comes from Viscum album, assembly GCA_963277665.1. Taxonomy (NCBI): domain Eukaryota; kingdom Viridiplantae; phylum Streptophyta; class Magnoliopsida; order Santalales; family Viscaceae; genus Viscum; species Viscum album. The sequence continues at coordinate 819,961,050 of OY728142.1, forward strand.
ATTATCATAGAAAATTAGTTTAATTCATTAAAAGTTTCATATTATAATTATTTGGGTATTTATAAGATCAATTATTTTTATTTTTCACTATTTTAGTAATTACTGCATCATCATTGTGTCATAAATAAAATAAATTATATAATGTCTAAAAATTATACATAAAATATCATTATGTAGGAAATCTGTTTATCTTTCTAATGAATATTTATAATCGAAAATCCAACATGTATAACCCTATGTAAAAATTGTTCTTCTAAAAGATGTAAGCTTATGCCATTTTTATTTTTATTTTAACTTTATTAATATAATGTGTCATTATCACTTACAAGTGGATCCATGGGGTCCCAAAATAGACCCAAAGATGCCCATGGTCGACCATGTATCAACCAATAGGGTTTAGACACGTTTTAGGGTAATTTAGTATTATTATAATATTATTTTTTTAACCCTTATTTACCGGATTTACCCTTAACCATGGTAAATAAAATATTTACCGCAGTAATTATTCAAAATGTCTAAAAATAAAAGTTACCTATTTACACAATTTGAACATCCTGATTCCAAATATGGAATCCATTTTTCTAAATTCAAAACACAGAAGTGGCAGAAATTAATTTAAAATTAATTCCCGCTGTCAAAACAAAAAGCGTGTTTTTAAGAGATAATAACTATCAAAAGATTGACACTTGTTTATGTTCGGTTTAATTGTAAAATTATTTCCAATGACCAAGATTATATTAAATGGTAAAAATATATTCTAAATATACTTTAAAACCACTCAAATTCATAATTTATCACTATTAATTATTTTGATTAAAAAAGTTGTTTTTAATTAAAATTTAGTAATTTTCACTATTCATCAAAATATGAAAGTTATCCGAAAAGTACCAAAATTTCACCCTAGACTAATTTCGATATTCCGAATCCAAAAATGAAGTCCATTTTCAAATATAAAATATATATAATTTCAAAAAGTAGGTATTACTATTCATAACGGCTAGTTTGATCGGTTGTGGTGTGTGTTAAAACTCGACGTTGCGTACAACACACGCTACTGTTTTATTCAAAGGAAAGCGTACCGTGGAAGCTTGGGATGTTTCATTTTAAAATTTTTGATGTCTCCATTTATTCAAAAAGTTTAAAATATTGTATTTAAAAAGGTTTCACTATCAAAAGTTGATAAAAGTGCAATACTGAAAATGAATCTGTTCTTGCATTATGACTAAGAAACTCATAATATGGATTCTAAAATTATAAGGATTATATAAAGATTAAAATTTAGTTAATACTATTCATGACCTCTTTTAATGGCTTTTTTTTTGGTAAGTCATGGTGAAATTGAACTCAGTGTTGCGTGTAGTGCAAGTTATTGAATTATTTTGAAGAAATAACACACTATGAAATCTTGGGGTGTTACATTCTCCCCTCCTTCAATAAATTGCGTCCTCGCAATTTGAAATTGTTTTTCAAAAATAAAAGGTTGAAAGTAGAAAATATATTTGTGGGAAAACCCACATCGGAAATTGGGTTACTAAAATTTAGTCTTAATATGAGGAAAAGAGAAATCAAAGGGTCACCACCAAATTATGATCTCGATTAGGAGAACATTGGTGGAAATTAGAGACATATAATCGGAGGAAAAACGTAAATATTTATAGGTAGTGATTGAGGTCATCAATCACAAACAAGTGTATAATTGAGGTCCTTAAATTCATCAATCTATGATGATTTGAAATACCATCGGTTCAACAAAACATAGGGTATTAGGATAACACATTTTTGACGTTTCAAAATATCTTAGTTGAAATCCCACATCGAAAAATGAATTAATGAGGCCTCTATTTAAAATAAAGAGTCGAAAGTATCAAGATTACCGAAAATAACACATACTAGGGTTCCATGTAGTAAAATATGGATATGGAAGAAAAATCTAACCATCAATTACCTGATGGAGAGTGGTAGAGAACATGGCTATGAAAAGGCCAACAATCCCAAAGCCATAAATTAGTGATGATTTAAGGTACCATCTAGGAAAAAATTTTTGTTCTAATTTGCTTTTCTTAATATTGAGGGATTTTTTTTATGAGATTGGCTAAGATAGTATAGAGATATACTTACTTTATAATTAGAGTTTTATCCATTAATAAATTTCTACCACATACTCATCATTCACTCTAAAAGATAATAAAATGTAAAAAAAATTCTATTTACACTATTCGTATAGGGTTCCAAAATAAACGAATTTATAATTCATCTAAAAGATCTTTTAATAAAAACTACATTATTTAATCCAGGACATCTCGTGGGCCAGTGGTAGGTGATACACCCTTGTCGCCCTTCGGTTGCGGGTTCAAGTCTCACGGCTTTGCCGGACGCGACGGGTTGCCGCCCGACCTCCGGGTTGTCCTTTTTATGGTAATCCAAAATAATCCAAACTAGAACTATCCAAAATACTTCTTTCCAAACTCACAGTCCAACATTTATAAGGAAGGTAAACATAATATAGATCATTTTTACCCCGTAATATCTTATGAATACCTTCATCATGTATTCTTTTAATACACTGAAACATCCTGAATTACCATATTCCTTATTGATTACATTCATGCTCCCTTATTCCATATAGAATGCTGGATATACTTCATCAATCCAAAAATGTTTTAAACCCCAATAATGATGGAATATACAAATCATTAATCAGTTCCATGGTAGTCAAGAATATCCAATATAATTTATCCAAAACAATCATGTACTATTCCAAAATCACTACCTCGGTATCAAAACTATATTATGGTTTATCATTCTCTCAACCAGATATTTTCCAAAAATTTATCCTGCTATTGAGTCACTTTTCTTTGTTCCACACAATCTCAAGTCCTTAATGAAATAGTACTGCAGTACAATCCTTATATACTCCATAATTATTATAACAAGTACATTGTTGATACAACACTCAATTGACATAATCAACATAAGAACTCTAATCATTCCTCTTCATCTGTGGTAGTATCATAACTTGATTATTATCCAATAACATCATTTGCGGCATAGTCTGATGACTGGGACATAGGTTCGCGTAGTGTCCAAACTCCTTGCAGATGAAGCATTGTACATTTGAAACCATTTTCTTACTCTTACAGTCACGTACTTTGTGCCCTTTTCCTCCACACTTATAACAAACTCCCATTCCTTTCAGGCAAGTTCCAGGGTGTTTCTTACCACAGTTACCACATATGGGAAAATTCTTCTTTTCCCTCTTCCCTTTATCCATCTTTCTCTCTTCCATCCTTTTCTTCTCTTGCTTCCCTTCAAAGCCATAGGAATCAGTGAACTCTTTACTTATCTTATCAACACATGATATTATTTCTTCATATGATGATAATACATGGGAGACTATTTCTCTTATCAATTCTAGCTTAAGACCATGAAAGATATGATCCTTCCTTCTCTTTGGATCATGTGCATTTCTGGAGTTCTCATTCCTTCTACTGGGCGCCATTTCTAAACAATGGCATACACTAGATCAGTTTATGAATCAAAATACATAATCCCATACTTATAAAACACTTAACATAAATTGAACTATTTATGGATATAATCCATAATAGTAAAAATGTTTTCTTTGAGGAAGTATATACTCATAAACCCTTCATAATGATTTGTAAAGAAAATGAGAGTTATCCTAAGCATATCCCCCGGGAGTGTCGTAACCAAGAGTGCAGCAAGGCCCGTTGTCGTGCACCAGTTCCCGTTCGAGTCTAGCTCAAAGCGGTGTTTTCGGGTTTTACCCCTAGGTACATCTGTGCCAGAGCCGCCTCTACCTGCTCGTATCCAGACAGGGATGTATTGCTCGGAAAACTCACAAAATCTCTACAATACCAAAATTCTATGAAGTTCTTCTATACTAATCCTCAAAGTTCATCTTAGGTCTACGTGCTCTAATCAGAGTTTATCTAAATCTAGTTTCCAAGGTTTGTACTAAACTTCCTCTGATACCAACTGTAACGCCCCGACCCCAGTTACCCAGAGTCGGTGCATTATTACATAACATTGGCATGATCACAAGAAAGATCAAATCTCGAAAGACCGATTGGTTTAGTAGCCTTGGAAACACTAGATATATTCATAAGTTTTACATTACATCATAAAATGAAAAACTACTACAACAACATAATGTCTCCATAATCCACACTACTATCCCCTCATAATATCCCTGCAGGTCATTCATAATTTACTTCTTCACATCCTGGGGAAAAATAAAACATAGAAAAGGGGTGAGCTCAAATGCCCAGTAAGGATAACAATATAGCGGAAACTTTCATAAATAAGAATAAACATTTAAGGCAATGCATTACTAAAACAAAAGCCTTTTAAAATTGAACTTCAACATGGTATGGCAAAAGTAAAATGAAATAATGCCATTTACTTATTCACATGGATATTCTACTAATCGAATAATCACATGCAAAAATCAATAACCACTTTCATAATGTTGGAATGCATAATGCTAAACGTTAATTTCTTTGTCTAGGCCTCATCCCAAGACCTAGGGGTTACTTCTAACCGGAACCCAACCCGGAGTGCCTCTAATAACCGGACACTAACCCGGAGTGCCTCTAATAACCGGACACCAACCCGGAGTGCCTCTAATAACCGGACACCAACCCGGAGGGCATAATTTTACCAGTCCCTAACCTGGAGGGCTTACTTTAACCAGTCCCCAACCTGGAGGGCTTACTTTTACCGGTCCCCAACCCGGAACATACTTGTTTAGCACATTCATCTGAAGAAAAGTTTGAAATATAACATAAACATTCGGATTAAAACTAGCATACGAAATGTCAATAGTTTCACCATAAACTATGAATGGTATAAAATAGCACATCCACAGTCAAACATATCACAAAACCTTCAATAAAATATAGAAGTTTTGTATCATAATAAATCAACTTCAAATAAGCGTAAAATCCATTAAAGGATGTTGACATAGATGAAATCAAAACACTTTTAGAGAAATATCTCTTTCTATTTTTGAAATCATTTAAGAGCCATATAAAATAAAACATTTTCATGAAAATATTCTTGTAAGCTTGTAAGGAAAGCTTTGATGATTTTATAATGGCGGAAAATAACCGCACCCGCCGTATAAGTAAAAAAAAAACATTCTTATCTTAATTCTGTCGAAAAGGTTAAAAAGGACCTTGTTTTGAAAACGACGGAAAGATTCCTTTATAAACCTCTTACAAAAAGTCAAAAAAGGGTATAAATGAATTTAACCCATATTATTGTAAATAATAAATATGTTTTTAAATACATTTAGAAGAAACATGGATGTGGATGATAAAGAAATCCCAGTAGATTATTACGTATAAACAACCTCGGATAATGAAGAGATTGTGAAATAACCCTTACCTTGTACTTTTCCTTGGTTGGGGTAGGTTAACCTCCTGTATAATGGTGAAATAGTTGTTATTAAATTATACAAGAATCATATATATTAATATGATATCATATATGATCTTTTAACATTGATTTGTTAATAATATCTTAGAATTATCGTCGTTTCGGGAGTTAACTTACTCATTTTCTTTTATATGTTTTGTTACATAAGCCATGGTTGTTGTATCTTATTCATATCCAGAATGATATACAGTCCTTAAACATCATTTTTAAATCATCAAATGATAATTATACTTGAATGGATACGATGGAGAATGAATCTCATCGCGTTCGTGGAGACGGTAGTCCGTACGTACGCACGAGCGACAATATCATTCTTTTGATATTAAAATAATATATAAATGGATGGTATATCATATATAAAGAATCATTAACATTTTATATTTATTATTTACATGAGTTACACATCATTATTATACCCATCCAAATAATATTATATTGAATAACAATTACACCATGACGTGGAGACGGTAAGCCGTACGTACGCACGTATGGTGACATGTTATTCAAAGGGTGGATAGAATACTGAATATGATTGTACCATATTTATAATAACATCACAGTATATGTGAGATACTGGAGTTATTATTTCAGAATGGTAAGAACAAAGGAAGAAGAAGTGGAAGAAGAAATGAACTTAGAAAAGGGTGGTGAAATCATTACCTCTTCTTCGGGTTCTTCCTTTTGATTTGATCAAAAGGGCTCCTTAGGTTGGCTTTCTGATCAAACTAAGGCCTCTAGCTTGTAGTGAGGGATGTTGGGAGAGTATTTGGGCAGAGTTTGGCCGAACCAAAAGGCTTTGAAGGTGTGAAGAAATGAGAAGGAGGAGTGCCCTTTTATAAGAGGGGTGAGGGGCACATTTGGAAAAGTTAGAAATATTAATTTATAATAAATTCATATTCTGTTTCTAAAGGCTCCAAAGTTGACTATTCAAAGTATGAGGTGGGGATAGGTCGAAAACAACTCATCCAATAGAATTTAGACAGGTTTGGGTACTTATATTAACCTTATCTTTAAGTATTAACTCTAAGTTAATTAGTTTCACTTTTACAATGTCTCTTTGTATTTTTATATAATATGGTTAATAAACATACTATATACATCCAAGCGACCCCCAAGTGGTCCATTAATGAGGAACCTATCATTATATAAGTCTCTTGGCCGAACCTTAGATTTTTAGGAATTTAATATCAATTAATAATATAATATTTGTTTTAAGAACTCTTTTATGTCAATTTTGACACTATTCAATAGTTGATTTTTGTGAAACTCCTAACAGATTGATTACTTCGAACAAAGTCAATTAAATCAATCCTAATATATCATATTATCATATAAAATTAGTTTAATTCATTAAAAGTTTCATATTATAATTATTTGGGTATTTATAAGATCAATTATTTTTATTTTTCACTATTTTAGTAATTACTGCATCATCATTGTGTCATAAATAAAATAAATTATATAATGTCTAAAAATTATACATAAAATATCATTATGTAGGAAATCTTTTTAGCTTTCTAATGAATATTTATAATCGAAAATCCAACATGTATAACCCTATGTAAAAATTGTTCTTCTAAAAGATATAAGCTTATGCCATTTTTATTTTTATTTTAACTTTATTAATATAATGTGTCATTATCACTTACAAGTGGATCCATGGGGTCCCAAAATAGACCCAAAGATGCCCATGGTCGACCATGTATCAACCAATAGGGTTGAGACACGTTTTAGGGTAATTTAGTATTATTATAATATTATTTTTTTTAACCCTTATTTACCGGATTTACCCTTAACCATGGTAAATAAAATATTTACCGCAGTAATTATTCAAAATGTCTAAAAATAAAAGTTACCTATTTACACAATTTGAACATCCTGATTCCAAATATGGAATCCATTTTTCTAAATTCAAAACACAGAAGTGGCAGAAATTAATTTAAAATTAATTCCCGCTGTCAAAACAAAAAGCGTGTTTTTAAGAGATAATAACTATCAAAAGATTGACACTTGTTTATGTTCGGTTTAATTGTAAAATTATTTCCAATGACCAAGATTATATTAAATGGTAAAAATATATTCTAAATATACTTTAAAACCACTCAAATTCATAATTTATCACTATTAATTATTTTGATTAAAAAAGTTGTTTTTAATTAAAATTTAGTAATTTTCACTATTCATCAAAATATGAAAGTTATCCGAAAAGTACCAAAATTTCACCCTAGACTAATTTCGATATTCCGAATCCAAAAATGAAGTCCATTTTCAAATATAAAATATATATAATTTCAAAAAGTAGGTATTACTATTCATAACGGCTAGTTTGATCGGTTGTGGTGTGTGTTAAAACTCGACGTTGCGTACAACACACGCTACTGTTTTATTCAAAGGAAAGCGTACCGTGGAAGCTTGGGATGTTTCATTTTAAAATTTTTGATGTCTCCATTTATTCAAAAAGTTTAAAATATTGTATTTAAAAAGGTTTCACTATCAAAAGTTGATAAAAGTGCAATACTGAAAATGAATCTGTTCTTGCATTATGACTAAGAAACTCATAATATGGATTCTAAAATTATAAGGATTATATAAAGATTAAAATTTAGTTAATACTATTCATGACCTCTTTTAATGGCTTTTTTTTTTGGTAAGTCATGGTGAAATTGAACTCAGTGTTGCGTGTAGTGCAAGTTATTGAATTATTTTGAAGAAATAACACACTATGAAATCTTGGGGTGTTACACTAATCCCGCTAACGTCACTATTAATTATCATATTTCATGATATAGGAAGACAAATATGATTCACTTCATAAAAATAATCAATATATAACAAAATAACCTATTATGATATATATTTTTGAATAAAATAGGCCTTTGGTCGATGTTGATTTTTAACATATGCCTTTAAAATTTTCTAATATCTTTCAAAAAGATACATCCAACATAAATAAGAAAATCCCACATAATCATGGCTCATGCAACATATGAATCACCAGATGAACCAAAATATTAAAAAATATAAGTGGGAAATAGATTGATAGTTAAAAAAGTTTAATAACATCTTCATTCTACAAAAAATATAAAAAATTTGGTCCAATACTATTATTTCAAGTTGATTTGAAGAAATTTCATATAATTATGATAGTAATTCTAACAAGTGTTAGAAATATACAACATATTGTGAATGGTAATATTTTTTTCATCAATAAATGTCATTCATGATATTTCATACATAGTAATTTATGATCCTTAAATGGTACAAAATTATTCACATTTGATTAATATCCACTGGTTACTTTAATACCATGAAGATGCTAACAAAATATCATCTTTTAACTCTTGTTTAATGTCGGAAAAGATGAAGGTAAATGTGTATAGATTCTATTCATAGTGAGATCTAACTCCAAAATGATTACCATTTATATCAAGTCATATATAGATAAAAATATAGTTTTTTTCCTTCCTTTTATTTCTAATAAAGACTAAATAAAACTGACAGATATGTTTTTCTCAACAAGTCTAATGTGAATGTTATTTTTTATCTCTAAAAATAATCAAAAAGGTAACTTGGAAAAGATAGACTATGGAATCCAGATATTTTTTTGATGAACAGAACCTCCTTTGTTTCCTAATGTGAAATAAAAAACTTTTATCTTATCATAATATTTTTCAAATAACAATTGTTTTGGGGAGAGAAAAAATTCTTGTAAATCATTAATTTTTTCAACATATGATAAGGATGACCAATTCCCAAAAATAATAGATGTCCCATGTACATTTTCTTTAGTACATTATAAATTTTTTAATATGATGTTTCTTCTTTACATATTGGACATTCCTTGTGTCCTAGAACATGGTATCCAGATATATTTCCATATACAAGAATGTTTTTTAATGTGAACATTATCACAGCCCACAAAAAAAAAATACTTCCTGAATGCATCAAATATGAAAACACTTGTCTCACATAGATGTTTAGAATCACCAATTAATAGTGATATATACACATCAATATCATTTATAAGATGTTTTGGTCCAAATATCATCAAGATCATCATTAAATATTTTTTCTACATAAATATATATGGATAAAAGTTGGAAAGTACCATAAAAATAGGCTATGAACTACAATGGTTACTTAGGCTCAGACATTGATTCATTCCGTCTATTCACAATTCCAATGTAATATTTCTAACATCACTTAACAAATCAAGAAAATGTTTTTCAAATCTCTTCCACTATGGTGACTTATCAGGGTGACATAAGTTACTATTAGAGATGTAATCATATTAATTATATCTTAACCTTTTTCATCAATTTCTTTTCAAGTAGACACATAAAATGTTGAATTATTTGAAGGCACCAAACTAAATTAGCATGAATTTTGATTCAAGGACCTAATAATAGATCAAGTTTTAATTTTTCAAATTATTAAAAGGAATTATTGGAAAGTACCAAATTCATTTAGCTAGAGGTTAGATTTCAGTTCCTGAGAATGAATCAGAGTTGGATTGTTCATCCATCGTATAGTGTGGTATCCCACATTTATGAAATTATAATAAATATTTGTATTGCTTCCAATAAAACACGTTACTATTGGGGAAATAATGTATCTTTTATAGCCCAATCCAATCTGGTATAATATTTTCACTACCTAATAATTGGAATCTAGAAGCCTTTTACCTTCTAGAAGTTTTGATTTTAAAATTTCATGAAACCGAAACAAAATTATATCACTCAACCCATTTATTACATTAATGTTAACTAATATTTGAATTACCAAAAAAATTCTTTATTTAGTGCAACTTGAGAATAATGGTTTCTCAGAATCACCATATAATAATTCAATATTTGATTTTTTTTATGATGGTTTCAACACCTAAATCATGAATTAATTCTTCAATATGATTCTTTGTCTCATTCCAAATATTTTAATCAATATTATATGTTGAATTTTTTATTCATTCACTATGACATATCCAGTATGTATAATTTTCTATAAAACCATAGAAAATGAGATGATCCTTGATTTATTCAGAATTTATCTTTGTCATACACAAAAACTTCATGCATGGACTTAAAATCAAATCTTTTTTTGGAATATTTCATTTTTCAAAATTCCATGAAATTGTCCACTCCTTTTTCATATTCTTATGTTATTATTAATAAAATTATTCTATTATGATCTATTAAATTATTAATATTATAACATAAAATGTGGATATATTAGAACATGTATAAATTTAAAAATATATAAAAAATAATTAATAGACACTTATACCTAATTTATAGAACATAAAAGAATATTAAATGAAAAAATAATCATAAGAAATAATTATAATAAGAAATTTTCATAAAAAATAATTATCATGACACAAATTTTTACATAATTAATCTTACAAGAATTTATAATAACATAAAATTAAAATTTAGAAAATAACTCACAATAAAATAGAAAAAATTCATCCTAAATTCCAACCAATTATAAAAAAAATTATTTAAAAAATATACAAAAAATAATACAAAAACCACATATAAAAAATTATCAATAAGATTATAGTAAATTTTATTTGAACAATTATAAAAATATTTATACCTAAATAACATACAAAAATTATACAAAAAAAAGAAAAATATCTTACAAAAAATTATTATATAAAATAATTAATATAAAAAATAGTTAAACAAAAAATCATATATTTATATATAAATTTATATTATTATATTAAAATATGACAATAAATATTCACAAAACAATATCCCACATAACTTAAGTTAATTTGTTTAATAAAGATTTCATGTCCACTAGCTTTTAAAACATTCACCTCCTCTTATACCTGACATGCTCTAGGATAGCTCCAATTGCCATAAAATTTACGTATTGATTTGGGGGAACATGAAATGAAAAATAATGAATTATTTTCTTTGAAAATTAGTAATAATTTAATCATATGATCATTTGAGTGTAGAAAACACTATTATAGTATAGAATCCACAATGCTCAATGAACTAAATATCAACATCCTCAATCAATTTGGTTCATAAAAATGTATCGTAGTATGATTCTCATCATAAAAATGGTTTATCATGTTCAATTTTCATTTTTAGATAACCTATACACCTCTAAATATCCAATTACAATTTTTATAAAAATTCATTTAACATAGTTATTCAAATATATATTATGTGTAATATATATTAAGATATCACTTGATATGTAATAAATTATATATATTTGGTATTTATATTACTGTAGACATCAATTTTGGATTTGAAAACTAATCAACATTTGAATTAACATCATAAAAGCTTAATAAACCCTCAACGCATCTCAGTTGAGATCATTTATTCATTTCAACTCGTGATTCAAATATAATAAAGCTAATTTATTTTAAATGGTATTAAAGAATATGTAATGTCTTTTTCATGATGATATTTGACATAATAATCCTTCACTTACTTCATCTATAATATGAATCTCTATCCTACTCCAAAATGAATAACTTCCCCACTACATCACTAGATGAGCTGTAAATTTTTAAGAATCATAAATATTTGTTGTGTTAGAATGTGGGGTTCTCATGTAATATTAATGGGAATTTCATTATATAATTTTATATTACATGATATCATTTACTATCGTCATTTTATAATATGTGAAAGTCATATGATCATTGGTTTACCTTCTATAACAAAAAGTTAAACATAAAAACATATGATAAATTATAGATAATTATGATATTAAAGAATAATATATAATTTATTTACAAAAAAACAAAATTATCTTAAATATATTAGATATTTATAATTTAAAATTCCTTTTGAATTCTAATAAAGTCAGATTATTTCTATGGAAACTGAGAAAATTCTACAATACTAATTAAAACATTATGATAAAATGAACAAAAACACCATAGAACCTCAAATAAAAATTATTGTTTGACCATAATAGATTAAGGATCATAGAATATGTATGAAGAATAAAATATAAATTATAAATAAGGTGAAAAGATTATGGAAATAAATGTCAATAAAAAATAGAAGGTGTTTGAGGCCCTCGAAGCTGTTGATACTGTTATCTGTTGAGATTTAGTGGACATTCGGTCGAGAGAATGTTTCACGTTATACAAGAACATGAAAAGTGGATAGAAATACATTTCGAGGTAGAATAAAATTTATTCCAATTTAAATAATCCTTCATCAGTTGAGAATTGGGATAGATATGGTTTCGGGTGAATGAAAAAATAAGTGTTCGAACTATCTGTATAATTCTTAAAACCATTTTAACATTAGTTTTTGTATAAAAATGACGTTACTAAGTTGTAATAATTATTTATTCATGTTAATTTTTTAAATAATCCAAATTTAAATCATATCTATTTAATATAAGTTTTTTTTGATTTTTAATTCAATCAATAAAATATTGTTTAACATTGAATACCCTTTCAAGACATTTTAATACTATTTACATAATTTGTCTTCAATGGAATCCGGGTGAATATGGAATTTGAATTTAATAATTATAATTACACCTTAACTATAATTTATGTCCCAAATATTCATGAAAGTATCCATTAAATCCATATATTGTTACTTTTAATAATTCAAAAACTATTAACTTTGACTTTTCAACTATTTTCCCATGTTTTAGGTCAATTTTCTGTAATCATTTTAGATAATTTCACTATTATTAAAAATTAAAAATAAATTATTTAAATAAATATAATTTCTTAAAAAAAATTATATTTATTTAGATTGATTCATAATTCATATTTATCTATATCATTATCATGAGAACATTTTTGAAATATTATGTGAAAGAAGGTAACATTTATATAAATACTCTTAACTTAAAACAAAATAATTTTCATAATCAAAATAATGTGGAATAAAAATTTAAATATATAGAATATACACCATGGGAGTTTTATAATAACCCCATAAACCAATTTAAATATATTTTTTATATTTAATACCATTACCCATGGATAAAACAATTTTACTTATTTTATCCTTTACCATAGTGACTAAATTTTGTCTTTTAAACTTAATTATTATGATTAAAAATGAAATTTAAAATAATAAATAATATGAAAATAATGATTAAAAATAAATCAAACATTATAAAATAAAATTTATAAATATATCAGAAATTATTTCTAAAATTTCTGTACAAAACACTTAAAAAATATTTTTAGAAAACATGTAATTTTTAAGAAATAATTAATTAATTATCATTACATTCCTAGTAACAACCATGCAATTATTGTTAAATTATTTTAAAAAATATATTATAAATAAATTTTATAAAACTCATTTATAATTACTTAATAATTTAACTTATTAAGATAAAAATACATTGTGCACATAAAAACTATTTTATGAGAAATATCATTTTCCCTAAAATCAGTTTATCTTCACTTACAAACCATTTACAATAAAAGTATGAATTATTTTTTATATTTTACATGTATAAGAAATAATTTTATATAAATTTAATAATCCATATAAGATAAATTTATCATTAAAGTAAAACTTATAATATAAAAACAATGTTTGTAAACAAAATATTGTTATTTACAAAGAATTGTGATACTAGTATCACTTATCATTATATAGTAATAACATGGTTCTTATTAATTTATTTTACATTTAATTTATCTAATATTTATAAATATTTTCTATTTATATCATTTCGTAAAAGAAAATATGAAACATAGTTGAAAATAATTTATCTTGAATCGATAGTATTTTCTAAAGTTAATTAGACTTCTTTTTTATTTTATAAGATAATTTATTTTATCAAAATTATTTAATTAGCTAGTAATGTGTGTAATTTTTTATTATAATATGGAATTATTCACTTATATTTTTCTACATATATCACAATATGTCATATATACTAGGTGTATTTATAAAGAATAATACATAAAAAAATTATGTGTTACATTACCCCCTTAAATAAATTACATCATAAACATTATAATTTTTCCTTATAATATTATATAATCTTGACATGGTCATACTCTCATGCTTATATTTTATCATGATTAGTAATTTGAAAGTTACTAATTAATACACCATATTCAATACTTATTATTTTATTTTTTAATTATATACCTTGATAACTAAGTGATAAGACTCTATTGGTTTATATTCTTTTTTCTTGATGAATTGTTTTACCATAGAGATGAAGATTAATAAAAAAGATTCTTGATTTCGATCAGTTTTCACCTTTATTTAAACTCTTATTCTATGATGAAATATTTCTTACTAAATCATGAAAATCCACTCTTAATTGATCACTGAATCCAAAAAAAGATGAAAACTAATTTGTTATTCCTATTTCCATTTATCAAAAAAAAATTAAAAAATTAATGATATTACATGAATATAAATATAAATCATTCAACAAATAATGAACCCTAAACTAATCAAAATATTCCTAATCAAATTTGGATTCCAAAATTAGAAAGATTCATCCAAAATAAACATATATACTGTATCCAAACAACATAATCAGTCAAAAAATTATATCCAAAAAATGTATATACCCTTATAATATATTCAACCAATATATACTAATATTATCCTATGATAACAGAAATAATCATAATATAAAACCACAAAAAATAATAATGGATTCTAAAATATAAATCGATATATATTCCTTAAATAATATCTTTTAATTTCATATGAAATCCTATACTAGCTAATAATTTACTATTAACCTTAAGCCTATAATTTCCCAAGAAAAATAGTGAAGTTCATCAAAAAAATAAATTTAATCACCTGGTCCCTAAATCATTTTTCAATCACTAAGGTTATATGTTGTTTTATAAATTTGTTCCTAAAAATATGATAACCATATTAAAAGTGACCATAATTTTAACATTATATGTTTTAAAAACATTAAAGTTTATTTATCCCAAAATAATGTATTATTCATAAAACCTAATAAAAAACTTCTAAATTATCATTAATGATTTTTTATTATAATCAAGTAAGTCCTTAAAAAGGGTATATATACTTTATACTTATTATCAACCTTATACGTATTAACCAGCGATGATATATAAATATCTTAAAATATCCACATCCAATAACATATTAACCTATAAAGTTATCGAAACCCTAATTCGATAAAAATTATAATTCCCCAAACCTATTCAAAAAGATATAATTATAAAATAATTATATTCACATTCATTTATAACAACTACAACACCATAGACACATACTCCCGAATTTAGTGTGAAAAACATACTCTTTATATATAAGATTTGATTCCAACTAAATTAAACCAAACATAAAACCTCAATGGTTACAAATTGAAAAACAAAAACTATGACACTTACATACCCAATACCTTTTTGGATTAGGGTTTTATAGAATTGAAAAATACCAAGAACTAAAAAATAAATATCATTCTTATATAAAGGTTATATTTCCATTATACCTAAAAAAATTATTTCATAATATGTCTTTAAAATTTCCCAAATTTTTTTACACCCGTGATACACTTCTAAAAATTTTATATTTACCATTCTTCCACAAAAAATGGGGAAATGTAGACATAAGAAGGGTGATCTCAACCACTCAATAAGGATAAGTGTTGGAATTTACAATTAATGATCATAAGTGATCATAACATCATCATATGGGTATAAAACATAATCACAACCTATGAATATATCATAAGAAAATATTACCCAATAAAAACATGGATCATGACTCATTAGTCAAAGAAATAAACATGGTATAAAATATAAGTAATAGAGTGTAAAATAATGTTTCGATAATTATAATAAAGAAAACAAAACATGATACGTTTTAATTTCTATGTTCAGGTATTCCATGAAAATAAGCATTATAAAGAACAACTATTATGGAATAATAGTAATTGACATGTGAAAAAATATGAAATCCCATGAAAAAAATTATACATTTAGTATATCACAAAATTTCTTATCTAGTGATGTCAAAATATTTACACTAAATATCATATAAATAATTATATTCATCACTTATATTTACTCGTATTTTACCTTTAATGGAGTAACATATAATCAATAATTCAAATAATTATTTCTTTGAGGAATAAACCACTACCTAATCCATCAAAGAGTAATATCCTGGGCTATCCCATCATCATATGTAATTTCCATGAACAATAATTATGACAGATAAAAGTTTTCCTTTAACTATTTCATGAATAAAAACATACGTTTATACCATTAAACACAAGAACATAAGATAATTGATCATATTTTATTTAACCCAAGGTAAATAAAATCCTTTCATGTAAATTTTCATAAAACATCATCATATGAAATCCAAATAATGTAGGTTTATGGTATTATTTGAGCATATTCCCAGTGAATAATAATAAGAGACAAATGATATTAACTTACATGAAATATTATTTTAAAAAATAAATAAAAATATTATTGAATAATAATAATATGTCCTTTGAAAACCCACAGAAACTTGAATAAGAAGCATAGTAATAAAGAAAATAAATAGTTGTAGGGAAAAAAATCAAGCGATAAATGTTAAAAAAATTCTTGTGTATAAATGGATTCATGATACTATATTTGAAAGTGGTATTATATAATCCACATAATTTAATATTGGTTCATTATTCAAAACATATCTCAAAGAAGAAAAATTGAGATGAGAAACCCTTAGAAGTTTGGTATTGATTGAATAAAAATACATTGACTAAAATATCTTGACATGATTATGTAAAACCAATAAATTTCATTTCATAATATGTCCAAAATACATTCATGATTTATTAATTGCATTATATAAAATAAACCATGGTTTATAACATCAAACTTTTCAAAAGGATTTGAAATTAGGACAAACAAACCATTATAAATATCATATAATATAAAGTATGAACCAATTAATAAAGTGGTTTTGTGAAATAAATTCAAATATATATAAAACAAGTATATATATAATATAAATATATCAAAGTTCATAAAAAAGATAATATGTACATAAAATAGTGAATGAAGATGTAATATAACCTATTGAAAAGAAATTGATCTATGAATCCCCTTAACTTATACTTATTTTTAGTAGAACACTCTCCAACGAACGACATAATAAATATAGATTTATTATAAATCTATATACAAATCATATTTATATTTATATTACTAGATACCATTATATTATATTTTTTACACATTTATCTATAAATAATTCTTAATAATAAATATTTATGGGTTAAATGTCTTGCCTCCCATGAATGCTTTGTTTTAATGGCTTTAGTCCTTACACCTTGGCAATGTTTTCTCTCATGAACACACCAAGGTTTTAATGGAACAAGAAACCTGAAACTACCCACAACATACCTAAAGGGAATTTCGGATCCCCATGTGCTATTGACATGAACCTGAGAATCAAGAAGAACACATAGATAACAATTTCACCAAAAAATAAAAAATATATAATCATAAAAAGAAAAAAATAAATGAGAAGTAAAATAGGAAGTCCAAAATAATAAAATAAATAACATAAATACAATATCATGTAATACAAGGTTTATGTAAAATAAAACAAACAACAAAGAGAGATTAAAAGAACAAAACTGCAACCCAATAACGGTGTTCAAATGAATAGCTCCACTTGCAGCTCCATCAACCCGAACTAATATGTACACAAATGTCGTCTAAATAAAAGCAGTTAGATACCATGAAATATATAAAAATGGACTAAAAATACATTTTGTTTTCTACCCACTTTCCCATATCATGACACATTAAAATTAAATCTATTTTAATATTTTTTTAAAAATAAGACCACAAAAAATAGGTTTTAAAGGTTTTCTCTTATAAATCAAGTATAAAAAAATTTTCCTTAGAAATACCTGTTTTAAAATTCCATTTTTCATTATCAGATAAAAGATATTATATATTCTTTAACAAAAACTATCATAAATTATAATTTTTTTTGGAAAATCTTTAATGAAATCAGAAATCATTTCATAATTTTCCAAAAAAACTCTAATTAGAAAATATACATATATCATCATAATCGAATGATAGGTGAATGGAGGAAAATATAGTATAGATATAACATGGTCATCAATGAATAACATTCCACATATTAAAAAAACTACAAATAAATTGACTACCCACCCAAACACCGAATATAATTATTCCTATCCAAAATGTGTGGAACATTCCATAGGTTGACCTATGTTTCACTTATGGCCACTAGAATGAGCATAATTTTAATCTATTTGACATGTTTTTATTGAAATCCCACATAACTGACATGGTATTCTCATGATATTTAAAAATTTATGTGTGAATTTTAAAGTAAAAAAGGAAAAATACATGATCATTTCAGAAAACAACCATTCATTTATTAATCCTTACCATTAATCTGAACACCAAAATTTGATAATTACTCTTTGTCTATGTTTAATAATATAAGATTAATACCACTACAAGGGTAGTTATCCTTTGAAATCCAAAACAACTAATAGTTTAAATTTGTTAAAATATAATGTAATATAACATAACTAACACTATGGGGGGGTTATCACATAGTGTCTATAAAAACCATGAGTTTCCCTTACACATAAATTTGAATGTCCCATAGGTTATCATTTACCAATTAAACCATTTTAATTGCTCATTTTTACTCAAAATAATGCTTAAAAACGAAGGGAAATAAAAATAGATTTGGTAAACCTACCACATATTCTTCCTTTAATCACTTTAGTAAATAAAAACACTCAAATAAATTCACAAAATGTCCAACCCACCTGATCTTTTGAAAAAACAACTTTCAAATCATTAATAAGTCAGCATCATAAGAAATTTCATGAATAATTTTCCAGATCCATCTAGGAATTTTAATTTTTAAAATAATGTATTGTTCCCTTAAAATATTTTTCATATCAAATCATATAAAAAACCTTGTTTTCCTACTTTTATCAAAAGATAAATAAGACATCATTCTTTCATATAACTACTTTATATAAGAAAAAAAATTCAAAAAATTGAAATCCCATTATAAAAATATAAGAAATCATAGATTCAATTTTAAAGAGAATTGAATGGGATGCCTTCCTTAAATATCATCTCTTTCAATGACTATGGGTATAATGGTCCACAACAGGAAAGAAAAAACATTTAGAAATAAAAGTGGATTCAAATGATCCCAAATAAATAAATAATTCCCCAACCAAGAATGACTAGATTATATATCTAGACCCCATGGATATTAGGGTTAGATAAGATGGAATTACATGAGTGAAAAAATGATAGAATTGATAATAAGAGATCTATCCATAAAAATCCAACCATAATACATTAGGATAATCAAAGGATCCATTATGGAGAAGAGAGAATGTTCACATAGGGAAGACACTCAAAGTATTGATACTGGTTGAATTATGGAGATTATAACTATTAAATTATGTAAAGAAACATTGAAAACCATCTCATAATGATCACATTCTGTAATAATTGATAGGCATAACATCCCCCTTAAAATTAAATAGTCGAACAAACATTTTAAAAATATAAAACTACTGAAACCATGACATGGTTATAACTACCACAAACTTTTTGGATTTCACCAGATGACACGTGATAACCCAAAAAACTATCTAACCACAATGTAAGACAAAATTCATGGCCATTTTAGTCCCGTTGGGCCTTTCAACATGGTGTCGTACGGCCATTCTGGCCGTAGTTGACCAAGACACTCCTGGTGAGATATTCTCATGACCATGCCTATATCTTTTGAATATTGGTATCCCTTTTTCACATAGGAACACTCTATGTTCAACATTTCATTGACCATGGTGTGGTTCGTCTGATTTTGAACAGTAAGAATTCTTTATAACAACCAAATCCACTAGAAACAACTCGAAACATCACAAAACTAATTAAATCCATAGAAATGATAAAAAACACACCTTCAACCAAGGATGTGAAAGTATCCCCACTATAATAATTTTTATACCTATAAAGATTCAATGATATTGGTTTATCAAGGGAATAAAGATAATTAAAACTCAAGAGGAAACAAGAAACCAAAGGCAACACTCTCAAACCAAAACACTAATTAGAGACCCATGAAATTGTTATCCTTCAACTCTATTATATGTAAACTGAAATATGAAACTATTTGATATGATAATATCATGAATTATGCATTCCCCACTATTGTGTATTTCCATTTAATTACTAGTCCCACACAAATCATTATGCTCTCTCGAAGACCTGGTTGAGGAAAAACTCAACAAAGAAGAAAATTATCCAAATATTTTTGGCTAACTAATCATCCTTCACAACACTGGTGGATGATCCTAAAATACTCAATTAGAAATGAACAAAATAAAAAAAACATAGACGAGTCCTTAAAAACACCACACATGATAATCCTTATAAGTCAAACTAGAAAAGACAACATAAGAGGACACCAAGAAAAAAAATAGAAATATCTCAAAAAGGTTAAAGCCTCAACAAGAACTATATATTCTAGAAATTGTATTTTAAAACAAATAGCATCAATTAATTGAATTTCAATTGAATCTTAAGAAATAAAGCCTCACAAGAATCAACTCAATGTTTTTCGGTGTTCTAAAACTCAATCTTTTTCATATTATCAATCCGGATAATAAAACCCTGATTAATTAAACTAAAGACACCATTTCGACTAGAAAATAATTAATGGGTGGGGGGTTCTTATAATGACCCATACTTTACATACATTTTTATTACTTAAAAATTGAAGCACACTTATTACAACATATAACAAAACTAGGAAAGGATCTTATAGGTATAGTGTCTTTAGAAACTGGGAAACATAAACAACTGGTTCATAAAACATCTACGCTGTCTCCCATTTATTTCATCATATCTAGAGTCACTTTTTGGAATATCCTACTTAATATCCTTCTTCCTGACCTGGGGAAAAGAAAACATACAAAAGGGTGAGCTCAAATGCTCAGTAAGGCAAAACGAAAAAAAATATCAAACATATCAAATTCATAAGAACATAACATTTTGGAAATCTTACCCTGCAAAAGAGATCATAATTTTCATAACATGGGATAAATCATGGTAGTGAAATGTAATCCCAAAAAGCATAACTTAAAACATGAAACTTTTTGGCATACAAAAATAATCATATAGAATCATTTCTAATTAGTCAAAACTCATTGCCAAGACTGTCTTAGTGGACAAAGTCCATTTCTGAACCGAGTTCACTCCCCATTTCAGTCCTGTTTCACTGAACCAGTTTAACCTTCCGTTCCAGCCATGTCTATCTCATGAGATATAAAATCTTTACCAAATGAATTTAAGGGAGATATAGGTCCCACCCATCTCATAATGATACCATTTTTATGTGTGCCACAAAATCATAAATCATACATCATTGCATAACCCATGTAATAAAAATGGAATTCTTAAACAACATGACATCATAAAACAATTCATATAAGATAAAGGAATTCATAAAAATAATTCCATCACAACATAATCAAATCAATGTAATAATAGGGATATAAACAGAACCCTATATTATCTTAGATGGAAAATAATTTTGATAAAACACTTGAACTCCATTCTTAAGGAAAATATCCTTTCTACTTAAAAAACATTTTCCTTTCTTAACATGTCATACAATTTTATACTAAAAGAAGTTGATTAAAAATAAACTTCAAAACTTTTAAAGGAATCTTCTTGGAAATAATGTTTTAAAAATCCATTCATGCCATATAAGTTAAAAAAAACATTCTTCTCGTACTTTTGTCAGAAAAGTCAAAAAGTACCTCGTACGAAAAACGACAAAAGATTCCTTTCATATATTTTACTAAAAACTCACCGAAGGGTAAAATTGGATTTAAACAATTTTAGGTGGATGGAAACAATATTAAATATCGAGGAAACATGGATGCGTATGATAAAATACACCCCAGTAAATACCAAAGTATAAACAATCCCGGATTAAAATGAGATTGTGATATTTTCCCTTACCTTAGGTCTAATTTTCTTCGTAAGTGTCCGAACCTCCTGTATAATGATTTAAATAATGTTATTGACTTATTCCAGAATCATAATTATTGTTATGATATCATATATGGTCATATTCTTAGCTTCTTAGTAGTAATATTTCATTGCTACTTGTTATTCGGGTGTTTATAACTTTTTGTTCTTATGCGTGTTTTGTCGAATAAATTCTTATTCTTCTCTTTAGGTTATATATACATCATTTCCAGAATGCTATTAATGTACTATATTTCACATTTATTCATTCAATTCATTAATATAATCATTATGCAATGAAGATCATGTAGAACGAATCACATCACATCATGGAGACGGTATTTCGTACGTACGCACGAGCGATGATATCGTTCCCATGATCGTGGAATTGTATTGGAGTGTATGTATACTATTTCAGAATAAATATCACTTTACAATAATCATATATAGTAATTATTTACACAATTATACCCATCCATGTAAGGTGGTGGGAGAAAATAGATTACACCATGGTGTGGAGACGATATTCCGTACGTACACACGCGCGGTGATTTCGTTTTCCGTAGGATGGATAGATGGTGAAATAGGGTTGTTTCATACTTATAATAACATATCAGTATATGAGTGATACTAATTTTATTACTTCATAATGAAACAACTAAATAATAAGAAGTTGAAGAATAAAGAATTTGGAAAGGATCGGTAATGTATATTACCTCTTTTTTGACACGCCTCTTCTTAACCTCCTCTTAGGGAACTAGGGTTGGTATTTGAAGAACACCAGAACATCTAGGATGATTCTAGGGAAGTGGGGAAGTGAAATGGGCAGGGTTTGTCAGATCTTGAAGGCTCAAATTGGTGTGAGGAGGAGAGGGAGGAGGTGCCATTTTATAAGGGAGGAGAGGGGCACCATTGGAATAACTAAAAATATTATTTTATTATAAAGTCAAATTCGGTTTTTAATAGCTCCAAATTGATATATTTAGTAGATAAGGTGGGTATGGGTCTAAATCCTCTCATCCAATATAATTTATACAAGTTTAGGTATCAATTTTAACCTTATCATTTAGATTTAACTTTAAGTTAGATAATTTAACTTTTACCGTGTCTTCTTGTTTTCTTACACTATAAGGTTAATAAACTTACTATATCAAGCCAAAAGAACCCCAAGTTGTTTATTATTAATATATATAAACTTATCTAAGTCATTTGGCAGAACCTTAGATTTTTAAGAATAAAATAACAATTAATAATATAATATTTGTTTTAAAAACTATTTTATGTCAATTTTTACACTATTTAGTAATTGATTTTTGTGAAAATAATAACAGAATGATTAGATCGAACAAAGTTAATTAAATCAATAATAACATGTCCTATTAACCTATAAAATTAGTTTAATTCATAAAAAGTATAAAATTACATTTATTTGGGTATTTATAACATCAATTATGTCAATATTTCATTAATAAGATAATTACTGGATCATCGTTTTGTCATAAATAAATTAAATTATTTAATGTCTAAAAATTACAAATAAAATACCATTATGCAGGAAATGTTTTTATATTTCTAATGAATATTTATTGTCGAATTTATCTTATGTATAACCCCATATTAAAAATGATTTACTTATTAAACATTGATTTTAACGATTTTAACCCTTCTTTAAATAAATTAATAATAAATGTCCTAATCTAATCCAAGTGGGACCAAATGATCATATTTTATTCCAAAGGTTGTTTTTGGTCGAATTAAACTTATCCAATAGAATTAGGACATGTGTTATGGTAATAATAATAACACTTTTACCCTTAATTACCGTATTTACTTTTAACCGTGGGAAAAAAGTAAAAAGTTACTATTTACCAAAAATTATTTTCTTCTCATTGAACCAAATTTTAGTCCTTGATATTAACCGTGTCTCTCGGATTTTCGAAATTCCACTCACAGAAGCGGTAAAATTAAGTTTTATGAAAAATTCAGTTTTTTTAACTACCACTTAGTGGTTTCACTATTCATCAAAAATTGAAAATTTTCAGAAAAATACCAAAATTTCACCCTAGGATAATTTCGATATTCCGAATCCAAAAATGAAGTCCATTTTGAAAAATAAAAATTATAAAATCTCAAAAAGTGGTTATTACTATTCATTACGACTAGTTTTAATAATATTTTAATAGCATATCGTTGTTTAGTGAAACTCAGTATTGTGTACGATGCAAGCTATTGAGGAAGGCCGTAGTTGCGTGTAAATCAAGCCAAACTAGTGTTGTGTATAGTGAAATATTACTTTGATAAAAACAAAATATTTCTCTTAAAAGTCTCGGGCGTTACATTCTACCCCCCTTAAAATGAATTTCGCCCTCGGAATTCGTCACTTAGTAACAAAAAGATGAGGATACCTCTCCCTCATCATATCCTCAAGATCCCATGTATCTTCTTCTAATTGGTGGTTCCTCCATAAAACTTTCACCAATCGAGTGGTCTTGTTTCATAGGACTTTTTCTCTACGATCCAGAATCTCTATCGGCTATTCTACATAAGAAAGATCTTGCTCCAGCAGTACAACTTCTGAGCTGAGTACATGTGAAGGATCAGGTATGTAATTTCTCAGGAGAGATACATGGAACACATCGTGAACTTGAGAGAGATTCGGTGGAAGCTCCAATCGGTAATCTACCTTTCCAACATGATCCAGTATTTCGAAAGGACCGATATATCTAGGGCTCAACTTCCCCATCTTTCCAAATCTCTTGACCCTCTTCCAGGGAGATATTCGTAAGAACACTTTATCACCCACTTCAAACTCTAGGTATTTTCTTCAGTTGTTAGCATAACTTTTCTGTCGACTCTGAGCTGCTCTTATGTGTTGTTGAATAGATCTGACCTTTTCTTCCATTTCATCAACGAGATCAGGTACTAATAGCTTTCTTTCCCCAACTTCATCCCAACAAGTTGGAGTCCTGCATTTATTTCCATAGAGAGCTTCATAAGGAGTCATCTGAATACTGGAGTGAAAGCTATTATTATAAGAACATTCCACCAAAGGAAGGTGTTGATACCAACCACCTTTGAAATCCATAGAGCAAGCTCTCAACATATCTTCTAGAGTTTGAATTGTTCTCTCAGACTGACCGTCTGTTTGAGGATGATAAGCAGTGCTGAAACTCAACTCTGTATCCAGAGTATGATGAAGACTTCTCCAGAACTTCGAGGTAAATCTCAGATCCTGATCAGATATAATAGAAAGTGGTACTCAATGAAATATTACCACTTCCTTTACATATATCCTGGAAAGTTGATCCAGAGAGAAATCCTCTCTAATAGCAATGAAGTGTGCAGACTTTGTAAGACGATCAACTATGACCCAGATAGCATTATTGCCTTTGGATGTTTTAGGAAGTCCTGTGACAAAGTCTATAGTGATGTTTTCCCATTTCCATTCGGGTATGGGTAATGGTTGTAACATCCCCTTAGACTTCTGTCTCTCAGCTTTAACTTGCTAACAAACCAAGCATCGAGAGACATATTCAGCAACATCTCTTTTCATGCCATCCCACCAGAAGTACTCCTTCAGGTGCCTATACATCATCGCGCTTCCAGGATGAATACAGAATGAAGAACTATGAGCATCATCCAGCAAATCCTTATTTAATTCGGGGATGGGAGGAACAAAAACCCGATTCCTGAACTTTATTATCCCATCACAATCAAGGTCGAATTCAAGAATATTTCTCACCTTCTTCTGTAACTCTACATCTTCTTTCTGTGCCTCTTTAATCTTCACATGTATATATGGTTGAACATTCATTTGAGAAAGATACGATTTCCCCCCTTCCATTATAATTATAAGATCCATTCTTTGTAAATCCATAAATATTGGATCTTTTTTGATCCTCATCATGGATAAACTGGCATGGTCTTGTCGACTTAATGCATCTGCCACCTTGTTTGCTTTCCCAGGGTGGTAATGAATTGAGCAGTCGTAATCCTTAATTAGCTCTAACCATCTTCTTTGGCACATATTCAGCTCCTTTTGTGTGAAAATATACTTTAAAATTTTATGATCAGTATAAATGTCACACCTTTCTCCATAAAGATAATGCCTCCAAATCTTTAATGCAAAGATTACCACAGCTAACTCCAAATCATGAGTTGGGTAATTTTGCTCATGGATTTTCAACTGTCGTGAGGCATAAGCTATCACCATATCATTTTTCATAAGAACACACCCCAATACCTTCTTGGATGCGTCACTATAGATCACAAACATTTCTCCACTACAAGGCAGTGTGAGCACAGGTGCACTGGATAACCTTCTTTTCAACTCCTTGAAATTATCTTCACATTCCTCCATACAAACAAACTTAACTCCTTTCCGAGTCAACTTGGTGAGTGTATTAGATTATCATAAAAAATCTTTCACAAAAAGTCGATAATATCCCGCCAAACCAAGAAAAATTCGGATCTCAGTTACTGTTGTTGGTCTCGAACATCTTTCGATAACCTCTATTTTTGCTGGATCCATAGATATCCCCTCTTTTGAGATTATGTGACCCAAAAATGAAACTTTTTGAAGCTAAAATTCACACTTGGTAAATTTGGCATAAAGCTTCTCCTTTCTTAGGGTCTTCAATATAATTCTCAAGTGATATTCATGTTCTTCCTTTCTCTTTGAATATACAAGAATATCGTGTATAAAGACTACCACAAACTGATCAAGATAGTCTCTAAAGACCCTATTCATCAGATCCATGAAGATAGCAGGGGAATTAGTAAGACCAAACGACATCACTATAAATTCATAGTGTCCATACCTTGTACGGAAAGCCGTCTTTGGTATATCCTCCATTTTGACCCTTAATTGATGATACCCTGAATGAAGATCAATCTTTGAAAAGTATTGAGCTCCGCGTAGTTGGTCAAATAAGTCATCAATGCGTGGGAGAGGATATTTGTTCTTGATAGTGATCTTGTTATGTTCTCGATAATCAATGTAGAGTCTCATTGATCCATCTTTCTTCTTAACAAATAGAACAGGTGCTCCCCAAGGTGACGCACTAGGGCATATGAATCCCTTATGAAGATTCTCTTGGAGATGCTTCTTCAATTCCTGCAACTCAATTGGGGCCATTCTGTAAGGTGTCTTTGAAATAGGTAAAGCACCTGGTACGAGTTCTATTGAAAACTCAACTTCACAATTTGGTGGAAGACCTGGAAATTCCTCCGGAAAGACATCATAAAACTCCCGTACAATGGGCATATTCTTAATCTCGAGTTTCTCACCAACCATTTGAGATAAATAACCTTCATTTAGTGGAATCAAGACCCATAAGATGGAAGAAATTTCCACTGGAAGGTTATGTTCATCCTTGCATCGATAGACGATCATAGATTGATCTGGAATATGAAATGTGACTTCCCTTAATTGGAAATTGATATGGGATCCATATAAAGAAATCCAATCCATACCAAGAATCACATCAAATTACACTATAGGAAGGATCACACGATTTGGAGGAAGCACTTTCCCACAAACTTCAATCGGGGAAGAATTATAAACTTTTGATGTGACTGTTGTTCCATTAGGAGTTGTCACAGCCAACTCAACATCTAATTGTTGAGGTAATACGGTGATACCCTTAGAAGATTATTCAGAAATAAAAGAGTGGGTGGATCCAGAATCAAATAAAACATTTTCTACTTTAGAGTGGATGGTAAGTCTACCTTTCACCACATCGTTATCATACTCCACATCGCTAATAGAAATTGCATGGGACTTTCCTTTGTCTTTGGCTTTAAGAGTTTGTTGACGTCGACCATCACCATCAACCCTTGGATTCGGGAATTGATTGGCATAATGCCCCATCTCCTTTCACTTGAAACATTGAATCTTAGTAGGTTCATTCTGTGTATCCCTTCCTTTGTTTGCATCATTAGACATCTTCTTCCCATAATTGCAGCATTCAAATGCCCGATGACCTTCCTTTCCACATTTGATACATTTACTTGTCCCTTTAAGACAACTCCTTCCATGTTTCTTTCCACACTTTGAGCATAAGGGAAAGCTCATCTTCTTTTCAGTGTTCTCTTTAGATTTTCCTTTGAATTCCATTTTCCTCTTCTTATCAAACCCATATGACTAATGGGTTACTCCAATCTCCGTCTCAACTTTTAGAGCACATAGAACGATTTCCTCGTAGCTATTGAAGTCACTTATGGATAAATCCCTTCGATGACTTGGTTTTAAGCCACTAAAGAATCGATCGATCTTACTCTCAGGTTGGATAATAATACCAGAAGCGTACCTTGAAAGTCTTGTAAAATTTTCTTCATAGGTACTAACAGATTTATCATCCTTTTTCTTCAGTTCAAGAAAATCTTTCTCCATCTTTGTTCGAAGAATACAAGGGAAGTAATTATTGAAAAATAAGTTCTTGAACTCGTCCCATTCCATGGACTCAATTTCATCCCTTTGCCTCGTATTCTTAATAAGATTCCACCATTGATCAGCATCTCCTTCCAAATGATACACTACTAGGATGACTTTATCATGTTCAGAACATTGAAGAACTGAAAATATATTTTCAGTAGTACTAATCCATTGTTCAGAAACTAATGGATTAGTAGACCCGCTGAATGAAGGTGGACGCTGCCTCATGAAGGATTCAACAGAATGTTGCTCCTTCCTTTGCTCGTTTGGAAGTCCTGCATGATACATAGCTTGAGAAAGTTGTGTGAACATGGCTACAAGATTTTCCATTCCAGCTCCCATAACATTTGGTTGCTCAGGGGGGCAATCATTGCATTTCCCATCGCATTCCTCATTAACACGGTTCCTTCGGGTTCCAGCCATTGACTAAAACCAAGAAGAATAGTGTGAGCAACACTAATTATAATAGAATAAACACATAATCAAGAATAAAATTTCACACTTAAGGTCTTATCCTAGGTTATTCATGGCCATTTCTAAAACACTAAGATTGTGTTCTATGCTTAGACTTATCCTTAGGGTTCTTACTAAGGCTTTCACATCCTAGTTTCCAAAGGTTGACTATACCTTTCCTCTGATACCAACTATAACGGTATGGAATTAATTCTAGTGGATTATAATTGATACCTATCAGGGAACTCCATGGGCGGCTACACCCCCTGGGTGGGACACACCACCATCCCCAGTGGAAGCCATTTCCTCATGAAGCCCTTGGGCGGAGAGCCATGCTTTGTCCAACGCTCACATGTGAGAGTTCCCAAGGATCGAATACATTCCTACCTCCTTTGCCTCTGATACCAACTATAACGACCCATACTTTACATACATTGTTATTACTTAAAAATTGAAGCACACTTATTACAACAAATAACAAAACTAGGAAAGGACCGTATAGGTATAGTGTCTTTAGAAACTGGGAAAAATAAACAACTGGTTCATAAAACATCTACGTTGTCTCCCATTTATTTTATAATATCTAGAGTCCCTTTTTGGAATATCCTACTTAATATCCTTCTTCCTGACCTGGGGAAAAGAAAACATACAAAAGGGTGAGCTCAAATGCTCAGTATGGGTAAATGAAAGAAATATCAAATATATCAAATTCATAAGAACATAACATTTTGGAAATCTTACCCTGCAAAAGAGATCATAATTTTCATAACATGGGATAAATCATGGTAGTGAAATGTAATCCCAAAATTCATAACATAAAACATGAAACTTTTTGGAATACACACATAATCATAGAGAATCATTTCTTATTAGTCAAGACTCATTTCCATGACTATCTTAGTGGACAAAGTCCATTTCTGAACCGAGTTCACTCCTCGTTTCAATCCTGTTTCACTGAACCGGTTTAACCTGCCATTCCAGCCATGTCTATCTCACGAGATATAAAATCTTTACCCAATGCATTTGAGGGAGATATAGGTCCCACCCATCTCATAATGATACCATTCTTATGTGTTCCACAAAATCATAAATCATACATCATTGCATAACCCATGTAATAAAAATGGAATTCTTAAACAACATGACATCATAAAACAATTCATATAAGATAAAGGAATTCATAAAAATAATTCCATCACAACATAATCAAATCAATGTAATAATAGGGATATAAATAGAACCCTATATTATCTTAGATGGAAAATAATTTTGATAAAACACTTGAACTCCATTCTTGAAGAAAATATCCTTTCTACTTCAAAAACATTTTCCTTTCTTAACATGTCATACAATTTTAAACTAAAAGAAGTTGATTAAAAATAAACTTGAAAACTTGTAAAGGAATCTTCTTGGAAATAATTTTTTAAAAATCCATTCATACCTTATAAGTTAAAAAAAACATTGTTCTCGTACTTTTATCGAAAAAGTCAAAAAGTACCTCGTACAAAAAACGACAAAAGATTCCTTTCATATCTTTTACTAAAAACTCACCGAAGGGTAAAATTGGATTTAAACAATTGTATGTGGATGGAAACAATATTACATATCTAGGAAACATGGATGTGGATGATAAAATACACCCCAGTAAATACCCAAGTATAAACAATCTCAAATAAAAACGAGATTGTGATATTTTCCCTTACCTTAGGTCCGATTTGCTTCGTAAGTGTCCGAAACTCCTGTATAATGATTTAAATAATGTTATTGACTTATTCCAAAATCATACTTGTTTCTATGATATCATATATGATCATATTCTTAGCTTCTTAGTAGTAATATTTCATTGCTACTTGTTATTCTGGTGTTTATAACTTTTTGTTCTTATGCGTGTTTTGTCGAATAAATTCTTATTATTATCTTTAGGTTATAGATACATCATTTCCATAATGGTATTAATGTAATATATATCATATTTATTCATTCAATTCATTTATATAATCATTATTCAATGAAGATCATGTAGAACGAATTGCATCACATCGTGGAGACAATATTCCGTACGTACGCACGAGCGATGATATCGTTCCCATGATCGTGGAATTGTATGGGAGTGTATGTACACTATTTCAGAATCAATATCAATTTACAATAATCATATATAGTAATTATTTACACCATTATACCCATCCAATTAATGTAGTGGGGGAAAATAGATTACACCACGGCGTGGAGACGGTATTCCGTACGTACGCACGCGCGGTGATTTCATTTTCCGTAGGATGTATAAATGGTGAAATAGGGTTGTTTCATACTTATAATAACATATAAGTATATTAGTGATACTTATGTTATTACTTCATAATTAAACAACTAAATAATAATAAGTTTAAGAAGAAAGAATTTGGAAAGGATCGGTAATGGATATTACCTCTTTTTTGACACACCTCTTATTAACCTCCTCTTAGGGCACTATGGTTGGTCTTTGAAGAAGACCAAAACCTCTAGGATGATTCTAGGGAAGTGGGTAAGTGAAATGTGTAGGGTTTGGCCAAGTTTTAAAGCTCAAATTGGTGTGATGAGGAGATGGAAGAGGTGACCTTTTATAAGGGAGGAGAGGGGCACCTTTGGAATAACTAAAAATATTATTTTATTATAAAGTCAGATTCGGTTTTTAATAGCTCAAAATTGATATATTTATAAGATAAGGTGGGGATGGGTCGAAATCCTCTCATCCAATATAATTTAGACATGTTTAGGTATCAATTTTAACCTTATCATTTAGATTTAACTTTAAGTTAGATAATTTAACTTTTACCGCGTCTTCTTGTTTTCTTACACTATAAGGTTAATAAACTTACTATATCAAGCCAAACGAACCCCAAGTTGTTTATTATTAATATATATAACCTTATATAAGTCATTTAGCCGAACCTTATATTTTTAGGAATAAAATTACAATTAATAATATAATATTTGTTTTAAAAACTATTTTATGTCAATTTTGACACTATTTAGTAATTGATTTTTGTGAAAACCATAACAAAATTATTAGTTTGAACCAAGTTAATTAAATCAATAATAACATGTCATATTAACCTATAAAATTAGTGTAATTCATAAAAAGTCTCAAATTACATTTAGTTGGGTATTTATACCATCAATTATGTCAATATTTCATTAATAAGATAATTACTGCATCATCGTTGTGTCATAAATAAATTAAATTAATTAATGTCTAACAATTACAAATAAAATACCATTATGTAGGAAATTTTTTAGCTTTATAATTAATACTTAGAGTCGAATTTATCTTATGTATAACCCCATATTAAAAATGATTTACTTATTAAACTTTGATTTTAACTATTTTAACCCTTCTTTAAATAAATTAATAATAAATGTCCTAATCTAATCCAAGTGGGCCTAAATGGTCATATTTTATTCCTAAGGTTTTTTTTGGTCGAATTACACTTATCCAATAGAATTAGGAAATGTGTTAGGATAATAATAAAAACACTTTTACCCTTAATTACCGTATTTACTTTTAACCGTGGAAAAAAAGTAAAAAGTTACTATTCACCAAAAATTATTTTCATATCATTGAGCCAAATTTTAGTCCTTGATATTAACCGTGTCTCTCGGATTTTCTAAATCCCACTCACAAAAGCAGTAAAATTAAGTTTTATGAAAAATTCAGTTTTTTTAACTACCACTTAGTGGTTTCACTATTCATCAAAAATTGAAAGTTTTCAGAAAAATACCAAAATTTCACCCGAGGCTAATTTCGATATTCCGAATCCAAAAATGAAGTCCATTTTAAAAAATAAAAATTATAAAATTTCAAAAAGTGGTTATTACTATTCATAACAGCTATTTTTAATAATATTTTAATAGCATATCGTTGTTTAGTGAAACTCGGTATTGCGTACGACACAAGCTATTGAGGAAGGCCGCGGTTGCGTGTAAAGTAAGCCAAGCTAGTGTTGTGTGTAGTGAAAGATTCCTTTGATAAAAACAAAATATTTCTCATAAAAGTCTCGGGTGTTACAGTTCTCCTAAATGTATAATAATTTCTATCAAATTAAATCCCTTCCAACACATATCATTGAAATATTGGATTCTAAATGAGAAAGATAGGTTTCCCAAAAACATATCTAAACTAAATTATAAAATCACCAAGAAAGAATTAAAAAAGACACCATAGACGTAAAAAAATAAATATAGAAACTTATAAACAACCAAAACAAAATTTATGAAATCACAATATAAAAATCAGAATATATATTACATTAAAATAAAGATCAAATGGTCTTTACACTGATATCAGGTTCAATAGGTTGAATCAGAGGATCTTGATAAGGGGAATATTTCACTCCACCTTTCATATGAGAAGATCCTTTGTGAAACCATTAAAAATTACCCAAATATCCAAAGTATTATAGTCATTATTCCTATGTAAATTTCGTTTCCCTATTTTTTTTGTTCCCCACTAATATAAAACCAAGATGAAATTTCTAGGAAAAGTCAGTGAGATGAAAGAAGATGGTCCATTGATACCGTTATTCACAAGGTATGTCTTGGTACTCTTTTTACCCCTTTATAGAGATTCCTCAACAAGATCTAGGAATATAAGAAAACTATAACAGCACTTCAACTTTGATAGGATGCCTTACCATTATTTCATAGTAATTGAGGCCAAGAGAAGACAGTTCTAGAATTATGTCCAGTAGAATACCATCACCAAAACACTAATCCATTAATGAATCATCCAAGGATAGATGATAATGTTTTGGAACCTAATACATAAAACTATTTTTATACCCCAATACTATTATATCTCTTTTTGGAGGACATGAAACACCATAGCCTTAGGTACCTTCATCATATAAAAAAGAACATCTGAATGAATCATGCCTTGAATTCATCCCAAGAATGGTAATTATAAGGATTAGTTAAAATGATATACTTCCACCACATCCAACATTGTCCCTCTAGAATGGAGGTCGGAAATTTCACCTTTAGGAATTCGTAATTTTTAATCTAAAAAATCAACTCAATCCTCAGTATACAAACTACTGGTTCCTGATAATCTTTTCTCCCAATGAAATAAGATAAATTTAGGTTTTTTAACTCATAAATTTAATCCTTATTTCTTGGAAGAAAAGGAATAACACTAAACTCTAATAAGGGTCTATTAGGAAACATACATCACAAGAAAATATTCCTCAACCAATGAGTCCATTGAATCTAAATGGGGTTCTACACAAAATAATGATATATAAATAACGACAAGATAAAATAAAAAATTCAACCCCACGGGGTATAGAATAAATCAATAATAAATCTCAAAAACATCATTTTATCAAATTTAAAACACAAAACATAATAAAATCAAAATACAAAAACAAATTTATTTTTTAATAAAGAAACAAAATACACATATTCATCTTAAGAGGGTTTTATCAAAAATTATATCACATGAAAATTCATTATTTAAAACAATGTTTATATTTATTTTGGAACATTTAAATAAAAGTTTCTTTTCATATAAATGTTTGAAAACATCCCATTTAAAAAATATTTCACACATAAACTTTTTAATAGATTCCAATTAAAATTTCTTAACATTACATGAAAATGTTTAAAATAATTAACATTATAAATATTCTCCATAATACATATAGATTTACCAAAAACCAAATTTTTTTTAATCAAAAACACTTTAAACATATTTCCAAAACTATATATTATTTTGAATTAAAATAATTTTAGTCACACATTCAAAATTGAGTGTTATTTTGGATTTAAATTTTTTTAAAATTATTTTATAGATTATTTAATATATCCCCATTATTCATTAAAATTTGGTTCCATTTCAATAAAAAAACTAAACATCCATTATGAAATTTATATTTAATTTTAATTTTAAAAAACATGAGAACTCATAAAATGATACAATTCACCATATTTCTAACTTCAAAGAAAAAAATATCTCGAATATAGAATGAATGAAAAAAATACAAAATCATAGAAACTAATGACAAATTTAATATTAACCATATGTTCTATAAATTTTTATGATAATGATACAAATTAAAATGTCTTCTACACAGGTCACACAACTTACACACAGTTTTACAAACCCTATATAAGTACCACATGCCTATGAGTTCTTAAATGTTTCCATTAAAACTCAAAACTCAAAAAAAAAAACCAAAATAATTAAAATAACCATGAATAAAGATAGATCAAAATGAATAAACATCTTAGAAGACCCTAGTAACTTAGGTCTCATAATGAAAGGTGGAGATCTAGATCCTATTTTTTATCTACTTCTTGAATTTCAACAATCTTATCTTATGTCTATTAAACCTTCCCTATTAACAAGACAAACTAACCACATATTCTATTTGTCATGAACCAATAATGGTCTTCCCCAAATAAGAAACTTGAAGTATCTTGAAACAGACCTGAAGGGTGTTCTCGATCTGTACTGGAAGGCACTAGTTCATAAGAAAAAAAAGAGTGTATTGGGAATGATTACTCTTGACAATAATAATAAATAAACTGAAAACCAATGGGATGTAAAAAATGAACTAGGAAATAATAAATAACTAACATGAATACAAGTTCCCAAAATATAATTTTGATATCTGATACAATCAATAATAAGGAGAAACAGATAGATTAATACCATTTCCCAATGTACATGTGAAAATGAATAACTTCAATTTCACCTCTATCAATAGGAACTGAGAGTTACATGAACAAATGATATGTCTATGTGGAATGGTAAATTGTAATAAATTGGTGTGAACTAAAAATCCCTGTAGGTTTCCACCCACTAACCCATTTAATAACACATTAATAGAAAATATATTTCATGAAGGTCTAAATATATAGATATAATAATAGTTTATCTAGGGATTATCTAATAAAACAAGTATCAAATAGCTTTGTAAAATGCACCCATTTTAACAAATACTAGATTCATACTATGTAAAACCACATTTTATATTCTTTAACCAAATAATTAATCAATTTCAGTTTTATAGTTTTAAGAAAAACCTTATAAGAAAGAAAAATATCATATCACAACATTCTTAACAACCACTATTTAGAAAATATAAGTAAAATATTTTCAAGGAATCCTTGGTGAAAGATGAAAAATATAGTAAAAATATGGAATTTTTATTAATTTAGAAAAGTATATGTATCAAAAAAAACAACTACACATCAATTGAATCTTCCCAAACACCAAGTGTAACCCTTCCAGGCATAAATGAGGGTAAAAATCCCATAGGTGGACTTATGTCCCACTTGAGGCCACTAGCCAGAGCATAATTATAAAATAGTCCACTTGGGTACCTAGACTTCCCACCTAGATAACCTGTTCTTCATTTGAAATTTCAAATGGAGGAGATCATTGCAATGTAAAAAACATTCTACATTATCCTATCAGAAAACAACCATTCATTTACATGTCTCTCTCACACCCCCAAACAACCACATGGGATTATTCCCCTTTATCCATGTATAATAATATAATATAAATACCACTATAGGGGTAGTTATACCAATTCATCCAAAACATTATTGAGTTTAAATTTAATAAAATATAATGTAATATAACATAACTACCAATATAAGGGATGTTATCCCATGGTTCACAAAAAAACCATGAATTTTTAATACCTAAGAATGAGAATGTTCTATGGGTTCTCATTTTCTACTTTAACCTTTTAAAGTGTCAATAAATCGTTAGAATAATTAATTTAAAAATTAATTTAATGAAATGTCCCTTTGGTAAAAAACACATATTCTTCATTTATTCACATTAATAAAGAAAAACTCTCAAATAATTTAAAAATATGGCCAACCCACATGAACTTAAGAAACCAACACATTTTTCATCATTTGGATATCGACATCGTAAACAATTTAGAGAACATTTTACAATATCCAACTAAGTTTTTTAATTTCAAAAATGAAGGATTATTCCATTAAAATAGTTTTCTAATCAAAACTTACAAAAAAACACCTTTTAAGCAATTTTATCAAAATCTCAAGAAAACATCATTCTTTGAAAATTTTACTAGAAATAAAAAGAAAACATTAGATGAAATTTAAATCCTATTTTAAAATTACAAATAACTATATATTCAATTTTAAAAAGATATTAATGGGACACTTTCCTCAAATCCCATCCCTTTTAATGACTATAATGGTAATCCACCATGACTCAAGAAAAGATGCCTTTAAAAATCAAGTAAGTTCTAAATGAACCCTAAGAAATCAAGAACTCCCCAATAAAGAATAATACCTTATTTAAGAATATGATTCTAGGTATTCTAGTGATAGAAAATATCGAATCACAAGATTAAAACCCCAAGGGTGTAGACAAGAGGATATCTTACCTTGAAGAACAAACTTTCAGACATAAAGAAACACGAAGGATCTGCCAAAAATAATAGAGAATATTCACATAAGTAAAATTATAAAAGGATTGATAATGGTGAAAAAATGGATGAAAGTGGGGTTAAATTGAGTATAGATACATTAAAACACCTCTCATTATGACCATACACAATAACAATTGATTGGAATAACTTCCCAATTATGAAATATTAGTTGATCGACCATTTCAAAAATTGGAAGCCAATGAAACCATGATGTGGTGATGATCTCCATGACCGTGGTGGATTAAATCACATGAAACCTAAGAAATAGATATTATAATTTAAATAGTTGTAAAGAAAAATCCTTGTTAATTTTAATCCCTTCCTTTCTTCCACCACGGTGTGGTTAGAGAATTATAACTATGGTCCATAGAGAGACTCCCAATGCACTACAGCCAAGACCATGACTAAAATTGGGATTATCTAAATCCCCATTTAATATAAGTCAACTCCTTGTGAAAATTTTTTGGACTATGACACGGTCTAACCCATGTTGTGTAGTAAAAATGCCCAATACCACCCAATGACACTAAAAACCACATGACACATCCTGAACCTGAATAAAAATATCCCAGATATAAATAACACATATCTTAAATGAGACTTGTGATAGATTCATTAACTATATAATGTTCATGAGGACTTTAAATATTTATTTAATATTATTCGGGATTTTCATGAATATTTCAAGGAGATTATTGTGATTAATCGCCTTAAATGTTTTAAAAATTTCATTTTTGAGAGGTTTGTATTTCATAAAAAGAATTGATTTTATCAAAACATTTACACATATATATTACCATTAAATAATAATGAAAATATATTAAATTCATTTTTATTACATAATATTAAAATTATACTACAATCTTTAATAATTTATGACATAAACTTTATAACCATGTTTATATTGGTCGTAATAACTACTAAAATAAGAACATGTTATAATAGTTAAATGAGTAAAATATAACTTTTATAGAATATTAATCATGATATAAATATAATATTTATTTATTAAATTAATTTTTATAACCATGCATGGATGTATGTAATAAAAAAATAAAATATGTTGTTCATTGAGGCCATAGTTTGCACGAACACACATACACAATTTTTATTTTTTCAATGAATGAAAAGGGGTGAAGGTAGATAATGATTTATCTTTATAGAATAATAATTACGTTATAGATATCATATTTGTTCATTAAATCTATATTTATAGATATACATTTGAGGTTGCTATTAAAAATTAATTGTATCGTTCATGGAGGCGGTAGTCTGCAAGTACACACAAGTTACATTTTCATTTTTCATTGGATGTAAGAGAAGTAGATAATGGGTTTTCCAAAAAAATAATAAAATTTTGTTATATTAGGGATATATATTTAATTATATTAATAAGGATATAAAATATTTTGATAATTTTTTATAAAAAATAAACATAAATGAGCTATCTTAAGGAAATTACGTCTCATTTTGATATCCTCCTTTTGATTGAAGTTAAGGACTTTAGAAGAGAGGTTATCAGTCAAAATGGGGGATAAATAACATGGTGTGGGAAGTGTGACATGTATATGGGAATAATTTTTAGATAAAAATAAACACATATTATTCTTTATATATGTTATATTGAGTCTAATTTTATAAGCATAAAATCAAAGGTGTTATTGCAAATATTCAATCTTGAAGCATTAAGAATGTAATTTTTAATATCTAAATTAGATAATAAATAAGTCATATATATTATTTTTTACTAGTTATCATATAATTCACATAAGATAATATTTTTCAGACTGTTAATTCAAATAATAAAATATTTTTTACATTAATTTTCAGTTAAAATCATGTTCAAGATTGTTCACATAAATTTTGTTTAGTGGAATCTATATGATTATAGAATTTTGATTTAATAATTCAAATTATTGATTAAATATAATTTTATCCCTAATATATTTATAATTAATGTGTTTTTCCAAATATTTTTTCCTTTTATATTTATAAAACCATTTACTTTGATAGTTTTACTACTTACACAAGTGTTGTGTCGACATTACATAATATTTTTATATAATTATTCTATTATTTTAAATTAGAAATAAATTACTAAAATAAATATAATTAAATACCCATAATTATAGTCATTTACATTTTTTCATAACTTATTTTATAATTTTCATTATCATATATGCTTATTTAATAAATTAAGTGAGAGTGATTCACATTTTTGTAAATAATTTCAACTCAGAATAAAATAACAGTCATTATCCAAAGAAAGTGACACAAAAATTGACGTATAGTGAAGATAAAACTATGGTAGTTAGACCATAATCTCATAGAACCATCTCAAGCTACGATTTTGTTATCTTTACTAACATTACCCTTTGGTAAAATATTTTTACTTATTTTAGCCATTACTATGGTGGATAAATTTTTCCTTGGTAACATAAATTTTATAGCATAAAATGAAATGGTCATTAGTACCTAATTTTTATTTGATGCTTATAAATATGGAGAAAATTTTACAAAATGTAATTTATAAAGGTCGCGTGAATTAATTATCATATCCCAGAAAAAATGTATAAAAATAGTTTTTAGTAAAAATTTATTTTCATAACATACAATGGATTTATTCTCATTCCATGAATAGAAATAAAAATTAGATGAATTTTAACTTACTTATTTGAATATGTTATTAATAAATTTCAATGAAATAATTTATCATTAGATATTAATTTTATTTATTAATATAAAAATTCATTACAAACATAAAATATATTTTTCCCAAATAATATCTATTTTTCCCATTAAATGATTTTATCTTCATTTCAAACCAATTTATAATGAATGTATGAATCATTTTTCATTTTGTTTTATAAAAAATATTATTTTATAAATTTAATGCTCTGAAGAAGATCAATTTATCTTTTAAATACAATATATAACTATAAAATAATATTTTCAAACCAATAATTTCTTTTTATAAACAATTATTTGGTTAACATGCCTTATAATTTTCTAATTATTACATGTATGTTATTAAATTCTTTTAAAAATAATTAAATAAATATTTATCAAAATATTTTTTATATAATCTCTCAAAACTAAATATGAAAAATATTTCAAAACAATTTATCTAGATTCAATAAAATTTTCTTAAGTGAATGAGAGCCTTTTTATTTTACAAAGTCATTTGTTTTGTCAATTTTATTTGATGATCTAGTAATGTTTATCATTTTTTAATAGGGTGATATTGACTTAATTTCAGTTTTTTATAAATCACAGTCTATAAAACATTATTATTTTATTTTAAATAGAATGCTTACTAAAATCTCAAGGAATTATTGAAAACGATTTGAAGTGATTACACAAAACAACCAAAAGGGATGAAAATATGTTCGATGGGACATCTAATGTGCACGCACTACCACCTCCCATAATTTATTTGTCACCTTAAATTTTATATTTATATTGCATACACTAACCACATCAAGGATGTATGATATAATATAAATATTTAAACCCTTTTCCAAAAAAAATATTTACAAGGCCTACTGATGTTGATGAAATTTTAGGAAATTTCATATGTATTTTAATATTAGTAATTTAATAATATAAATTTATTTTAAAATTTTATTTATTTTTAATATATATATATATAATTAATATTCAAAATTATAAATTTTAATGAAAAAAATATATTAATAAAAATTATTATGTAATAAATAATGATTATATGTGTTATATTTTAACTAAAGGTAGTATTAAATTATTGTAAATAAAAATTTAGTACTAAACATTAAATAATTTATATTTTCAAATTATTATTATAAACTTATGTTAGTAAAAAATTATATGTTATAAATTTCTTATTATGTTCCTGTCATCATCTCATCATCATTAGTGTGCAATCAAGATAATCACCATTAGTGCTTTTTTATTCTTATTTTACTAATTGAAATTTAAATTAGTGAAAATGTGGAAGGGGAAGTGAGTGAATAGAAAAAATAAAAATACAAAAAACAAAATTGGGTGAATAGTGAACACCAAATAGAAATAAAATTCATAAGAGTGGTTAATTGAAACCATAAATAACCATAATCGTCTTAATGTAATTGATCATAAATGGTTTCTTCTTTGGCCACCAATAAATGGTTTTCAACCTCTAACAAAAGACTAAAATAAAAACCACATAGTGGCCACTTAAATTTATACAATTTGGTCTAAAATTATTAATAGGAGTTAAAATATCATTTACTCTTAACTAGATAATACTTAGACTTATACAACCAAAACTCAAAAGACTAGGCTATTTAAAAAAAATTAAATATCGTGTCCTGTGTGTTATTTCTTTGAAACAAACACTATAAATAATTCTAATATCTAAAACAAATTAATATTTCAACTTCCCATGAAAAGAATTATGAACAACTACAATCTACCCTTGGAAACTGTTCATGCATGAGTGCATAAAAATATGAAAAAATATGTATGATTATGTTGGAGTTTAAATGTTGAGGAACAAGACATCAAATTATAATAAAAAGGCATGAAAATAGCCTTTTTCGTATTAGAGAAAAAAATTAGCCTTGTGTTTCTAAGAGAAGAATATCATAAGATCATGAAATTCAAAAAATGGATAAGAGGAGATTCCCTAGTAGGTCTCCCTCTTCAATATAAAAAATTATCATGTATTTTATAACATGATCAAAATATTTTAATCTATCATAAAATTAAAGTGAAAAACTATTAATTACCTACTATGATGCTGAATTTTCTAATTTAAAGTTATAATAGGTGACATTGGATAACTATTATGCTATGTTCTAAAAAAACAAACTATGTATTTTCATTGAATATAATTCTTTAATATTTCTCTTATCCCTCATGCATATGAGTTTTGGTTTAAGCTCAATCAGGAAATTGTAGCATCCTCTTCACTCCAAAGAGGGTGGAAATGTTGTTCTAGACAATATCACATGGCTCAATTTTAGGGCACAATTTGAGGAACATTATGGTAAGGCTATACATCTACATCCGTAAAAATGTAGGGAAAAATTATTTAATATTTACAACCATATAAGGATCAACTCATTTTGACTTTGATAAGTTGAATTACACATGAAAAATAAAATAGTGTTAATTTTTTCTATATCAATGTTACTCAATAAAATCCAAATTAATGATCACCTCAAAAAACAAGCCTAAATAAATCAAATTAAACTCTTGTGTGATACCTAAGATGAAAAATAATGAATGTAATTAATTTTGGAAATATGAGACTTAAAAATGAATATTCAAATTAATAAATAATATTTGTAATAACATTTTAAAAATATTAAAAATGAATATCTAATGAAAATTATGTAAATTGGAGAAATATAAAAAATGAATAAATTTTGTATATTACATAAATAATATTAATGAATAAATAAAAAATTAAATTTGAATAAAAATAAATAAAAATAAATTAAAAATTAAAAATAAATAAATAATAAATGTATAAATATTTAAATAAAAAATTATGAAAATAAAAACGATTAAATTATAATTTGGGAAATTAAAAATGTAATAAATATATTAAATATTAATAAATAAATATTTAAAATGAATATTTAGAATTAATAATTTATAGATATATTAATTGAATAAATATTTAGAATTAATAAATTACAAAAATATAAAAAATGAATAATTTTTAAAAATAAATAGAAAATACTAAATTAATAAGTGTTTTAAACAAATAAAATTTAAATACTAAAAAAATAAGGAATTTCAAAAAATATTTAAAAAATTAATTAATAGTTTTAATTATATAAATTAATGATATATTAAAAATTATATATTAAAATTTAAATTTTAAACCATTGATTATAATAAATTAATAATTAATAATGAATAAATAATAATTTTATAAAGATTTAAACACAAATATATTAAAATAATAATTCCAGACACACTAACCATGTGTTTGGTAGTACCAGCACATAACCTCAATAAATTGATTATAGAAGGAAAAAAACATGTCTGCACACCACATTACATGGGGTTACAAGATCAAAACATGTTGGAGAATCAATTCCCCTGATGAAGAATGAAAAAATTCTTATCCAAAGAAAAATCCTCCCAATGTATGTCATCATATATCATTTTTTTAATGTCAACTTACACTTTTTTGGGGACCACCACCCCTTTTTCATATCTGGAACTCTCCTCTACGTTAGATACT
The DNA here is from genome assembly GCA_963277665.1 of Viscum album. Taxonomy (NCBI): domain Eukaryota; kingdom Viridiplantae; phylum Streptophyta; class Magnoliopsida; order Santalales; family Viscaceae; genus Viscum; species Viscum album. The sequence continues at coordinate 820,005,116 of OY728142.1, forward strand.
ACATAGTGGATTGACCACCCATGTCTAGAGACACATCCATATCATCAATAACTTCTAGGTTCCTCAATACAATTAGGTACTTAATAGCTATAAACATTCTCTTTTTTTGGATCCCCATAAAGAACATGAAAATCCCCAAATATGGAGTGTATAGATGATTTCATAGGCTCTTAAACTACATATTGATAAGAACCTAAAATATCCATGTGCTTTATGGAGCCCAGTATGGATTGTCCTTACTGTGAATCCCCATACATCAGTACCACATGGAATACATTCTCATTGGGTCCATTGTTCGATGCATGAGTCCCCTTATCTTCAAACCAATCACAGGGGTTGAAATAGTTGAAACCTTATTTAAAAAATTAGAAACCATGGTAGACGGAGTAAACCATTATTATGAGGCTATAATAGGGGATACCATAAGAGTGACGTGACGAGACAACATAAATCCTTCTCGGATCATTCATGCCAGCCCCAAATAGACTACGTGACCAGCTGGTAGGCTGGAGAATGTCTAGCTTCATAGACTTCCCCAGATGAGCCTCACCATTAGAATAATTAGCATGAATCAGGCTATCCAACATAGTTTGTTTAGTTGTTAGGGACATCACTACCCCCAGAACTGGGACTAAAAATGCATAGGGGTGATCAGAGAAGATTTAGTATTCAAGGTGTCACCTACTGCTGTGATCTGAGCAGTAGTGTGAGTGCCTCAGTTTTCATTAGCCAAGGGAGAATCGGTCTGAGAATAAACATTCCCCTAAAAATCCTAGAATTTAACCAAAAAATATTCTATATTGTAGTAATTTATATATGGCATCAGTACCATAAAGTCATGGAAGACTAGAACCCTTTTTAAAGTCTCTAAGGATCGGAGGCTTCTATCCAGTACACTAAGGTAAGTGGGGAACCTGTGAGTGAACCTAAGAGATTTATTTTTATCTATATTCAGTAGGAAAATATATAAATCATCCTCTCCCTTTAAATATACTTTATTCATAAAATCCTCACCAATCAACTCAAAAAAATCAAGAGCATTATCTTTCACACATGACTCATAATGCTCTATTATATCCTTACATAGTGCCCAATAATCTTGTCCAGCCTGTTTGATGTTTAGGTTACCATCTTGAGGACCATCATATTCCAATGATAGAGTGTTCACCATGAGTGCTCCAGTAGACTGAAAAACATAGATCCCTACTAACCTATCTCCACAATTTCTATAAATTTTAACTCAAGAGGCTTTGAAAACATCTTTATTAGACATTATTTATTTCTTCTTACTAGATAACACAAAAATTAACTATAACTATAACTCAGTACAAGAATACCTCCCTAAAGTTTTTATAATAGGCAATTTTCCTTCAATAAGGGGGTCCTTGAAATAATATCTAATGTATATGGCTATGGAAGACATAACATGAAAGTCCCTCATTCCTTGCAACTGACCAACATCCATCACATTATCAATGATATATTGTTGAGGGACCTTCACCTTCTCCTAATTAATTGAAAATGTTAATTTGTAGTTCTCAACCATGAAACCTAGATTCTTACAGTTTTTTTATATCATATTCTTGTGGCATGATTCGTCATAATGTCTAAGAAAATAACATGTGCTACAGAATTTAGGCCACTATTCTAATTCCACTATCAGTTCAAGATTAAAATCACCAAAAACCAAGCATAAATATATGGATTAAGAGGATATAGAGAGTGTAGACCAAATCCCCAATCTATAAATTTCAAATCGAGGTCATCCTATAACAATAAAGACCTATATATGGATTAAACAGTTTGTGAGAATTCAAGCTTCCAATTCATTACCTACAGGGAGGTGATCGAGGGAATGATAAAGTGTTTTAATTCCATGATATGACCCTAAAATATTTTTGGGGGACCTTACATGAAGTATAAATAGAAATTATGTGTGATAATCTTGTAGTTAGAAAAAATATATACATGTAGTATATATAAAGAATTACTAACCATAGAAATCACCCGAAATGGGGCCTAAAACTTATCTGAAACAACTTGAGGCTTTGAGATGACAACATAAGAGTATTAAGATTTTAATCCTCTTTTCTCTTCTGGTACCATATCGTTATTTGAAGCTATTGGTTCTCTTAGATCCTTCGATCCCTTCAATCCATGAACACACACCCCAGCCTAACTTGTAGAATCATGAACCGAATTCATATTTCAAAAAAGGAAATATTTCTTGATTAATGAAACTTTCCATAATCTTGAACCATTCAATCCTAGTTTAGGTTTTTAGTTGGAAGATCGAGTCCTCTAGAAAAGGCCAGTTCTAGTTGAACTTCTGTTATGGAGGTCTAGATCGACTAATAAAACATTTCAAGTGGAGAAAACTATGATACCCATCAACAAAATAAATTAAATTATTGACCAATATATTATAATTATATAATGTATAAGAGGGCTACATGTTGAAAACTTCATTATATCTTTTTTAGAATATCTTTTCATGAAGAACCCAAATGTTTATAGAGAATTTATGAAATCATTTTGATTTCTAATTCCAAATCACCTCTCCGAAAAAATGGTTGATAGGTCCCTTATAAAGGCCTCTGAGGTCAGATTTCCTGAAAACCTGAATCTATTCCTATAAGGAAATCATTAAATAAATACAAAAGAAAAATAAAAATTAAAATTAAAAGGTGGGACAGACAACTGTGAAACATGAACATCACACCTCACACTGAAAACAAACTACATAAATAATATGTATGATTTGATCCAATCATCATTACCGGATATGAAGTATGTCTATATCATCATCCAAAAACCATCTATGGCTTACGGAACATCAATTATTTCTTCAACTAACTCTTCTTTCTAGGACTCCTTCATTTTAATCAATTCTTTGATGGTATGTCGGATTTTATCTCTTACAATAATGATATCTTCCTTTTTTACTTTATATGCCTTGAGTTCTTAAAAAATCATGTCTGCATCCACCATAATGCCTGTCATATGTGACATTTATATATGATACATGTCTCTAGAGTTAATATATACTATCACATTGTCTTTTTTAATGCATATAAAAATATTTTCATGTTTATTTTCATTCAATTTGATAAATATTCAAAGAGATTTGGATACGTTCTTAATGACAATTATTCAAACTGAACTCTAGCCAATATTTTTTTTGCTAAACTTTGAATCTCCAAAATATTTCTAGATATGTCTTTTAGTCAAGTTTTCTAGTTATAGATTCCATAGCATGATCAATCTATCTAATAGTCTGACATAATCAATATGTATAACCCACCATAGCTAAATCAGATATGTATTGTTTAGAAACATTATCAACTTTTGTGGTACCTAATTGAATATGGACTTTATTTTATTAAATCCCACGTATTTAATTCCTCCCATTTTGATAAGTTTATGGATTTCAATGAACTATTGTTTTTCTAATTCCATATCTGGTATATGGATCTTTAGAATAACTATTCCTAAAATTTTCCAAAACCTTTTCAAAATTGTATATTTTTCCACACCTATTTCCTTAATCCTTATAAAATTTTCAAGAAGTATAGATACTTGTACATTCAACATAATATCTATAGTGATCATCATACTGATCATATCTCGAACAAAATTTTTTCAATCCTCCACAAGGTCTCTATATTCTTCAATGATGTCAAAAATATGGTTCAAATCTGTCTTGAATACACGATCATCATTATTTTTCATTATTATATTATAAATGGTTGTGGATTGATTCCTCAAAATATTTGGAATCATTTTCAAATATTTCCATATCTCCTTTACTGAATTAGGATCTTCATCTAGATCATCATTCAGAATTTATTGATCTTGTTTTTTTGAAACATTTGTCAATGAAGTTATTTCTGAGACATTTTATTCTTTTCATGTTCTTCATATACTTGATAAACCCAAATATTATAATTTTTCTTCACTGTTCCTTTAGAACTTTCATTCGTGTCAATCTTATGGGTCTTCTAAGCCTTCCTGTTTCTCATGTTCTCTACACATTGAGTGATGTAATGGCCTTTATGACCACATAAAAAGCATTTAATTGGACTTTTCTATTTAAAAGTATTTTTTAGTGATCTTTTTGAATAATTTACTATATTTTCACCCTTTATGGTTGAGAAAACCATGCTTTCTAATCTTTCAACCGTATTGGATGAAGATACCTTCTTCTAAAGTAGATTCTCACCTAGCATCCATTTTCTTTTCTCGAGTCTATCACTCATTTCATTGATACCTTTTCATCATTCCATTGAATTATTATCAATGAAAACATGAATTCTCTTTTATTTTTAATATTCTATCATTGCATATGTAAGAGTGAAAATAGAATTTTAGTGCACCTAGAATTAAAAAATATTTTCCTTTAATATTTTATATATTAATATTATAGTACAGAAATTAATTCCTCCACCATACCAGTCATTTCTAGCTCAACGTTTTTAACTTAATTCTCATTGAAATCTTTATTTATGTACTGTATATTATTATAGAAAACAAATTTCTTAATAAAATCTCATTATCCCTATTTCTATTAAGGTCTAAAATAAATTCTCTTTCATAGACAGGATAAGTGTTCTATGCCTTATTAAAACATTCACTCTAGAATCTAATGATACTTTTATTATGGGGTTTCATTATCTTTAGGATACATACTTATGGTAAGTCTGATATATATGTTTCTGAGATAATTTTTTCATCAATCCCATCAATATAATATAATTCTATGATATTCCGTGTGTTTTTCTTCAAAATTATAATTACAATAGAATCTTCTTCTATCCAATACCAAAGTACCACACTAAACACCATTATCTATAATGGTACTTATATTTTTACAAAATATATGATGGATTCTATTAAATAACTGAATATACCAAGAAACAGTTGTATCTGCATAGGATCTATAAGATAATTTGGAAAATATTGTAGCTTTTATAAAATGTGTGGTTGAAGTTTCTCTCTATATAATTTGATATGAAATCCGAATAATTCTATATTTTTTTGCATTTAAATGATCTTTATTTATGAAACTATTGACCTTATTCTCTAAAATCTTAATACTCTTACTATAAATGTTTGATTTTATCTTCTGTATCATTACTGTATACAATCAAATCATCAATATAGCCTGCCCAAAATTGTGATAATCTACTGAATGAATTTTCTTTTCTCCTTTGAAATATTTTTTGTTCATTCTTGAGTCCAAATGGTATGACTATCCATTCAAACAATCCATCTTGTTTTGTAAATATTGTTTTCGGAATATCCTCTTTATTGATCATTATCTTCCAATATCCTGATGTGAGATCAAACATAGAATATAAAATTGGCCTTTCATTCCTAATCCTACTTCTCGAAACTTTTTGATTAGGAATATTTTGACCATCATTATTTGTGGTACAATTAAGATCACGATAATCTATAACCATTCTAGCTTTACCATGGTATTTTTTTCATGATTCGTTACCATGAATACCACAATCCTATGAGAAATTTTATTTTTCCTTATTAGTAAAAGGATGATTAGTTTTATATTTTTTTCTCAAAATTTTTAACGATTTCATCTATATAGGAAATTACCTTACTTATAATCACTATACTAGGATCTTTATGGGTGATTATAGCCGATAAGATTTACTTCTTCCTTATTTTCAGAGGGTTTTCTGACCAATTCCGAGATAAATAATATTTTACCTTTTAGAATGCCTCTTATTCCTTAATCCTCAGATCTTTTAACCCAACTTGTTCATTCCAATTCTCAATCATTATGTGGAATTCTATATCTTCATCTAGATAGTTTTTCACTTTACCTGTAGATTCATGTTTATTTGTTACCATTCTGGTTTTTCCATAAGATGCTGGAATCTGATAATTATAGAGGATAATTCTTTTTGAAAATATAATTATAGGTTGATATATTCTAAGGGATCTATTTCCAATAAAGTAGTCATCTAGAAATTGAGGAATAAGAAAAAGAATATTCTCTATAAATATTCATCCATTGAGTTCAACCTTAACATATTTGGCTACTCCATGAATTATATCTATTTCATTATTACCATCTACAACCTACAACTCTATAGATTCTAGGGTTACTCCTCAAAATCTGATTCTGGTACAAGAGAAGGTACATCCTGTATCAACTTGGTAAATATGTGGAGTTTCATTAATAATTAGTTTTATTAATGTAGCACACTCCTCTATATTTTCACTGAGTAATGAAGATCCCATATATCCTACATGTTCTTCTTCAGCATCAGAGATATGTATTCAAATAGTCCATTTCTTAAATACCTTTATGGAAATTGATGTTCTAGGTGTTTCAAAGGAAGTACCTTCATATTTTCAGATTGAGATCCTTTGATTTTATAATGGGTTCTCTAGTATCTCTAATTTGAAATATTTTATATTAAAATATGATCTTTCTGATCTTAATCGTTATGATCTAAGATCATCTTCATCTTCAATGAACTCATATATTAAATGTATATTTATTACATTCCTAATAAAATCTAGATGAAGTTTAGTTTCCCATCATTCTTACTCTGGATCGGGTGAAACACATTCTCAAGGCCATGTTAGCCTATTAGGGTTTATCACCTATGGTTTATTTCTCTAATTGATGTTCATTAATATTGAAAAATATTTTAATTCTTTACACACCCTTCCATAGATCTAGATGTTCAGTATTTTATAACATTATATAGAGGAAAGTAATTACTCTGACACATCTCCTATCAGGTGAACAACCCAATATATTTTTCAATTTCATTGTATTGATCTTAACATATAGAGTTATACTAATACTTATTTCCATCTGAACTACATGAAAGTCTAGGATCACCTTTACCAATTCCTCTCTTTTATACATATTTTCTCATGCTCCTCCAAATAGTGCATTGGAGAAACTGGATAGAAATTTCACCACTACGGCAGTTAGGATTGGTAGATATTATCCTTCTCTAATAAGAGACTCTAAACCTATCATGATTATTCCATAATATAGATATAAAACATTTTTTTTTGGATTGACCTGTTAATCCTTTCTAGTTTTATTAAAGGAATTTCTAATATTCATTTATCTATTTTATAGGCATCTGATGTCTCTTCATCTTCAAATATCATGGTAATTTCTCGATATGGTACCCAAAAATTCTGGTATATCATAGACTAATAAACTCTAGGGATCTTCTATTATTTGAAATATATTCCTTATAAGGGGATTTTAGTTTATGAAAAATGAACTAGACCACCTTCAATCTTCTCTAGTTTTATTGACTCTATAGAGTCTTTATGTGCACTAGTCCTTGTTCGAATCATGGCTATTCAAAGATGGCTTGAAATCAGTTATTTTCTTCTTCTTAATTTGAGACAAAATCTTATTCCAATGAGTACTCTAAATACAAATAATATAAATTTTAATCATCTCAGTATATATCATATCCCCATATAAGCTCAAAAAATATCATTGATTAATCTTTCATCATTATTTCTATGAAACTTTATCTTCTTCTATTTGCATTTGTGAATCTTTCAACTATGTGACCTTTCTTGCCGCAGAACCCACAATAATCTCAACTTAGTATATATTTTCCTTTAGTGTATCTCAAATTATTCCCATATTTATTCTTAATATTTTATTCAATGATATACTAGATTCTATTTCTCCTATGCAATTAGTTATATTTTCCATATTTTTACCTAAAAATATATTTGATGATATTGTTTTTCCAAATTGTTTCCATATTTTTTTGAATAGTTTTTTCCATTCACACAATCCATCCAAACACTGTGTCTTGAATGTCATTTGTTTAGTTTTTCTAAGCTCATTCTTAGTCAGACCACAAACATATCTTCTTGCTACACCCTCTACTTTTGAGTTGTAATAAAAACTCATGTATGTACTATTTATTACATCCTGTAATATATGCATATACATACAAAATATTCTTATCACCTACCTTATTGTTTTTCATTATACTCATAGATTATCTAGATGATCTATACTATAGGAATGATGTGTCTTCAATTCTTATTGAACAATTACAAGACCACTTCTTGGAAGCTTAAGGATAATGAAATCTAGAGCATATGCTTGATCTCCTAGTCCTAGATGACAATACCAATGTTGAAATTCAAACAAATATTCTTCAAAGTATCACATGTCATATATTTAGAGTTTATGTAAATTTTTTATTGATTTTTATATAAATTCCCAATCATGATCTACCAATTAATTTCTTGTAAACTGTTGTTTAATGAAATCAGCTACTATTGGTATAACATCAATTGGGAATGTAACATATTCCTGGATAACTACTCTCACTTTTGAGTGTCTTAGCATTATATAATAAAGTTTCCAGACATTACCTCTCATGGTAGATCCAGTGAAATTGAGTGCATTATCCATGGTCCATGTCTCTAAAAAAACTGGTAAAATATAATATCGAAGGTCTAGAGCCCATTCATATATGGATTCACTAGGATCCTTTTTTCAATCTAGTTTTTGAATCTTCCCATGTTGAGGAACACCTTAGTGATGTGTTTTAATTAGAAACTATTTTACTCGAATATTGTTGGGATATGAGGTATTTTATTACCTATTGATATTCTAAAAAAAGTAATTTAATGTACCTTTCAATTGTTCTCAAGAAATTTGTTTTGGAGAGAACATCTTCCATATTGGATTAGCTTCCCAATGTTTTACACCAAGTCCTTTAGTGGAAGATGACTTTTCCTCTTTCCTTTTCTTCTTTTCTTAAAGTTTGTCTTGTAGGTTATCATATTTCATAATGTTTTCATTTATGTTTTTGGAGGAATGTTGTATATCCCCACGGTCACATTTCTCTTAAGTAATAATATTATGGATCTATTTGTCATATTATGAGAAACATTGAGGAATACTCGAAACTTATTCCTGATATTATTTATCTTCTCCTACCAAAGGCCACACGTAAACATATATATTATATCATCCTGAAAAACATTCCCTTTTAATATCTCTATGTGAATTCATAATAGAGATAATGGCTTTTGGAAGATTGGAAGCTTGACTTGAAGTCCTCCCTTCAATCCTCTACCAAATATCACGAATATTTAGTCCAAGATTGAATCCTCTTCCGGCTATATTTTACTATTCAAATAAAAATACTCCAAATTCTGAATCTCCAAGTGTTATTTCTAGGTTTTAGAATATCCACATTTCTTGTTGATGATGATATTATGTACGCCTGATTTTTGCGTTAATTTCCTCGATCATATCACGAGTTTCATTGGTTTCTACCATAACTCGATTACATCAGGTTTTTTTTCAAACTCCAACTTGGCTTTGGGATTTTGAAAATAATTTATAAAAAATATATTGTTGGCTTTATTCTCCGAACACCTTACCCTTCCTTCTAATTGTTTCTACCTATAATGAATACTTTTAACCATGAGTCTTGGAATTCCTTACAAGAAACTCTACTAAAGTAGTGTTCTAGCTTAGATCATCCCCCCTCGCACATTGATACATATTAAAAATATAATATAATAATATTTAAATTTGTATAAATAAATATAAAAAACATATACATTACCAAAATATTAAATGATTTTTTTAAAAATAATAAATTCCCTAAAATAATAAAAATGATGAAATATTAAAATTAATAAATAATATTAAATGAATAAGTTTTTGAATATAAATATAATTTTATAAGTAAAATGAAATAAATTACCAATTTCTTTAAAAAAAATTATAAATAATGTCAATTCTATCAGTTATAAAAAAATAAAAATGATTATATATTAAATATTACATTTAAATACAACATATTTGCAATAATTTACTATTTAATAATTAATAAATAATTTTTTATTAAAAATCAAAATAAAAAATTGTTGAGATAAAAATGAATAAATATTAATTATATAAATTAAAAATATATTCAAAATATTAAATATTAAAAAATCTAAAGTGTATAAATAAATATTAAAAATGAAAAAATATAGAAAATTAACAATATATATATATATATATATATTAATCACATTGGAAAAACCAATTGACTTTTCCAGTGACTGTGTGAAAGTGTATGTATAAACACACACATATTATAATGTGATATGTCATATTGAAAAAGCAAATGTTTTTCATTTTTTTTATAATGATATATTCATTTATATATACTTAGGAATAAACATTAAATAAATACATATACACAAATACATACACATACACATGTAAATAACACTCACATACGCATAGATACTCATAGTACACATGCACATACACATAGATACTCATACATACATAAATTTACATACACATGTATACACATACACACACACATATACAATTATGTAGTATGAGTATGTTTGTACGTACCTACATCGAATTGTGTGTATGTGTATGTACATACACACATAAAAAAATTACATACATGAACATACACATACATACCCTTACATAAATGTACTACATAAATATACACATACATACACATACACACGCGTACACAAACACATACATACACATATAGATTCATACACATAAAGGAACACACGTACATACATCCACATACACATAAACACACACACACACAATACATGCATCAATATACATACACATACACATAAAACACATACATACACATACATACACTTATGTACACCTATATACTCACATATACAAATACACACACATACATTCACAAACATATGCATATATGCACATATATACATGCACATAAAAACGTATACATAAATCTACATACATAAAAATGAATACATTTAAATTGCAATATTTGTTTTTATTTTTAATTATTTAATATGAATAAAAATATATAAATTCAAATGAGATATATATTTAATATATTTATATATTTATTTATATAGTTCACATCTCTAAATTTTAATATATATAAACACACACACACATATGTAATTATAATTATACATATAATTATAAATAAATATAAAATAATAAACGAAAATATATATATTTTTTAATATATAAATCATATTTAATAATATTTAAATATGGATATATAAATTATATATACATATATTCATATGTAAAAAATAAAATTATATAAATATATATTCATTAATATATTTATAAAATTATTAAAATAGAACCTAAATATTACACACACACACCCACATTTTTAAATGTATATAAATATAATAATAATAAATTTTATTGATTAATATAAATATGGTCATTTTTAATAAGAAATTATGAAAATAAGATTGGTAATAAATTTTTTTTGCAATATATTTTTATAAATCTTATTTATATATTATATTTACCTGTATACTTATTTTGAAATAAATCATATAATGGATAGAGCAGTTCAGAGCTTACACAAGTGGTAAAGGCTCCCTATAATCTTGAATCATACCTAAATTCAAATCTGGGTTGGAGAGATTTTTTTAGGTACTATAACAGTACTATAGAGGCACATTAGTAGTGTTGGTACAATAGAAGGAACTGTAATGGGTTTTTTTAGTAATGATTCTAATCATCTAGAATGGGATTTCAGGCCACTCGGCCTTTGGGATATCAAGAGGGAGGTGAAATGTACATGATGTGTCTGTGGTGACCCAAGCATTTTGCCTGAAGGGCCTTCAATCCATCTGATAGTGGTACTATAGTCCATGTAATGTGATACCCACCCACCAGGCCTCCAGTCCAAAATATATAATGTAATAAAGTAGCTGGTTGGTAGGGTTATCCTTTTGGGGGGATATGACCTGCCTTTCAAGCATGTGTGTGTGTTGTTGATTGTAATTGTACCCCATTATCTTAATATATATATATATATATATATATATATACTTATATAGATATATAAAGGGAATGGTTTTATTAGTGATATGTAAAATGTTGATAAATGGAAGCTTTATCAATGCTAAAAAAGTATGGATAATGCGTGATCCTTTAGAGTTTCATTTGGGAGTTCTAAATGTATTTAAATATGGCTAGGTTAATTTTATTTTAATTATATTTCAGAAAGGTGGTAGGGCCCTACCCCATTCCAAATTTATTGAAATAAGGAAGGGGTTATACCATTTCGTCTCATCGACACAGATTGATGACATGGAAAATACGGGTGGGGGTTCCACCTTTTTCCTAAAGAAATGTGAAAGGTAGCATGGGATAGATTTCTTTTCACCTAACGTAAAGGATAAAGGCAGCATGGGTGACACCATTCCCTAAAGTACCTCAAAAAGGTCACCCCTCTATTCACATCAAATTCCATCCATCTATCTAGATTTTACAAAAACACCTCTATCTCACTTAATTATTCTTCTTTTATGTGTGGTCATTCAAGTGGCCCATAAGAAGTGTTGATTTTATGGATAACATCATTTAAAGGTAATGTTTCTTATTTATTTTCAATATATTAATTTAGTTAATTGATTTTTTAGTTAGTTTTAAATATTTTATTTACTTAGTTGTTTAGTTATATATTATTTATAAATAAGAATAACTATTAGTAATGATTAAGTATAGATTAAATAATGAATTATTTAGGATTAAATAATGATTACATATAATGGTTAGATAATAATAATTAATTAAAAAATACCATATGATTAACTAATTATTATTTAATAAATAATCATGCATTATGTAATGTTAATTAATTAATAGCCATTGAATAAAAACAGATTAAAAAATTATTAAATAATGATTAACTAAATATTAAACAGCGATTAAATAATGACTATATAATGATTATATAATGATTATATAATGACTAACTAATTATTAACTAATGATTAGGTAACGATTAAATAATGATCAACTAATGATTATGTAATGATTAAGTAATAATTAAATTATGATTAACTAATGATTAACCAATGATTGAGTAATGATTACCTCATGATTAAATAATGATTAAAGATTGATTAACTAATGATTATGTAAATATTAAAGAATTATTATGGAATGATTAAGGAATGACTAAAGATTTTGTAAAGAATTATTTTCTATTGAATTACTAGTGATTAAAAAATAATTAACCAAGGATAAAGTAATGATTAAAAAGTGATTACAGAATGATTAAATAATTATTAAATAATGATTAATGAATTATTAAGGAATGATTAAAAAATGAATAAGGAATGATTAAATAATAACTAAATAAAATTAATGAATGATTTAGGAATTATTAAATAATTGTTAGCTAATAAATAACTAATGATTAATTAATGATAAAATAATTATTGACTAATGATTAAGTAATGATTAAAGATTTATTAAAGAAGGATTAAGGAATGATTAAAGAATGATTATCTAATGTTTTATTAATGATTAAATAATGAGTAACTAGTGATAAAATATTGATTAACTATTTATTATGTATTTTTTAAAGAATTATTAAGGGATAAATATTGATTAAAGAACGATTAATTAATTATTCAAAAATGATCAAAGAATGATTTACAAACAATTAACCAATGATTAACTTATAATTTACCAATGATTAATTATTTATTAACAAATGATTAAAGAATGATTAACTAATGAATGACTAGTATTTTATGAATAGTTTACTAAGGCATAAATAATGATAAACTAATGATTAAAGATTTATTAACCAATGATTAAAAAATGATTATATATTTATTAAATTTTGATTAATATAGAATAAACATAAGATGAAATATGAATCAAATGGATGAAAAAGTGTCTTAACTGAAAAAATTATTCTTTACTCCCATAATTTAGATGATTCATCAATTATTTCGTGTCTGTTTTGTTAATGCTAATGGATATGTTTTTGATGAATCAAATTCTCATTATAATCCACTAAACATACTTTTAATAAAGATAAAAATTACACTAAAAAACATTCATTTATTCTTTTAGTATATATGAAATAGTTTTATCATTTTTTATCATAAATATTATGTGGTTATCTATGTCATAAAATTAGAGTCTTTATACTATATGTGGATGTGGATCCGGCAAAAATGTAACTAGGGGAAAAACCTAAAAACACTGCATTGAGTTAGACTAGATCCTCAACTTGTGAAAGACAATGGTCCTTGATGCACACATATATTTACACTCATTAGTGATATGATTTAGATGATTCAAATCTTTATGATAAACTATTGAACATAAATTTAGAAATATTAAAAATTGTACCATAAATTATTAGTGTCATCTTTTAGGATATAAAAAGGTGTTCTAAAAGTTTAGTATAATAATGATTATATGTTCAACCTATCATAATCTTGATCAAAAACATTTTACATGTATAAAATCATTTTTTCATATCTGTAATAGTATGGGTAGGTTATTTGAACGGAGAAAAAAGATTCTTATAATACACAGCCAAAAAAAAATGTTATGAAGACTGATTGTGTATCCCTAAGTTAACTTCAAGAAATAATTCTTAGTTGCTTAAATCTGGGACTAAATCAAGATATCATGTATATTAGATATATATAATTTCAATTCTCAAGTACACTATAGAATCTATCATGTCCATTGGTTGATGATGAACATTGGGTCAAACCAATAGATTTATTTTCCCAACAGTAAAATGGTTCTATGATGGAGTTATATGTTGAGGTTTTTACTATGCCACAACAACATCCACTTGTATGAGGATGTACACATTCAAGAGTGGTTGAAGAAGCTCTATCCCTTGAAATTAAGCTTATTCCCTATGATGCAGAAGAGGAAAACCTAGCCGATCTTCTTGATATACATATAAATCTTACTTGTGATAAGGAATTTCATAATAATGGAACATATAGAGAGAAAATTTCTTGATGATGAGAGAGAAAAAAATGTTAGTTAGGATGTTTCTAGAAATCTAGTAGTTGTATAGTAGCCTCGACCAAAAATAAATCATCCACCAATCTTCTCATCTTGGTTGGAAGCAATGACACATTTTACTGAATTTTATTGTAAAGTTATAACACATGCAACTGAGTTTCCCAGAGTTGTACTAGATAGATTTATTGAGTTGAACAATAAATTATATGTTGTAATGTATTTCCAAGAAAGTATGCAATGAAAAATGCACTAAATATATTTCTCATTGAAAGGAACTATAGGTATTTAGTTAAGGAATCAATTTATTAAAAATAGATTATATGGTGTGAATAGTATGGGAATTATGGTAGATTTTACTTGGGGGAGATTTTGGACATTTCATTTGGAGGTTGGTGAATTTGAAAGATTAAGGTAGATCATACTTTCCTTCATCCAAACTTGAAGAAAGATCATAATTCATTGGTTGTTGATTTTTTTCACATTTTTTTCATGAGGATTATGATCCGTAATGATGTTCTTGTATCCCTTATACAAGTGGAGTCAGGCACACCACTTCATCTATTCTTTGAGACACCATTTTGGTTCCCACTGTATCATGTTGGATAATACACTACCCATCAACATTAATATATAAAATCATTCATTGAAATGTTTTTTCATAATATCATCATTTCTTGATTTTGGTAAAAATTTTATTTTAAAAATATCACATGTCATATCAGATTACATGGATTTCATATTAGGATTTATTAGACCAGTTTCCTACATACTGCACTGCATAAATTCATGATTCTATTACTATAGTGCCTCTAATTTACTTTCATATTAATGAGTGGCACAATCCTAGTGGACTCATGTTCTAGTTATCCTATGTTAAGTGCATTACATATCCATTGATATTATAACCAATGATTTATTCCATGAAGCTGACAAGGAGTTAGGATATCAACTAGTGCTGACGACATTCATAGTATATCGACTTCAATGATAGACATGCATCACTTCATATCAAGTTTGTACACAAGATGTGATTCCATCAACAAGAACATGTCTAGTATGATCCATGATATAGTTTAAAGTACATAATATACCTTACTCCACACGAATGAGGGATTTAGGATCTGGTAAGCCAATAAATTCCAATAAATCTTTCTATCTTCTTGTTTTCTTATTCATTTTTAATCTCGTTACAACATACTCAACTACATAAGATTATATACATCTCTAGTCCGTAGAAGAAGGAGGTTGCTAGTCAGACAGTGGTCCATGTTGTAGTCCAAAGGATTGTGCCATTTTATATTGTTTTTCACAAAAGTATCATCAATCGTCCACCCTATATATATGAAATTCAGGAACCTCCTCCATCAGTTGCTGATACTGAGGACCCATGATGATGACAATGAAGTATGCGTCATTCCACACATGTGTCCCCACTTGTTCCTCATGTATAGGTTGGCCCTATAGTAATCCAGCCTTATCCAATTGGGGAGTTGTATTATAAGGCCCCATCATTAAACATTAATTAATATTTATATAATTCAATAATTTGAATTTAACTCAAAAAGAGGATCTTTTCAGTTTTAGATTTTTAGAAAATTGGGCCTGAACTCATATATAGAAACATAAATATTGCAATTCAACACTTCTACTCACTATCGATTTTTTTTAAAATAAAAACTATCGAAAAGAAAACATGGTATCAATTTATATTTTAATAACATAACAATTACTTGATTCTATCCTTGACTATATTATTCATTAACTCCTGTGAAAATCATTTCAAAACATGGTGTGAGTATAAAAATATAAGTAAGGGATACAAAAAGAGGGAAAATTATTAGTCTTTGAAAAAAATGAAAACCATGAATAATTTATCATAAGATAATAATTGTCACCTTTAGTAATTAGTAAAAATACTTTACTAACTATAATCTCATTGATTACCCTTTTGTAACCAAAAGTATCCCATAAACCATTGAAATAAACATAAAACATATAATGTTAACATTGTACCTAACATACTTGAATAGAATAACAATATAGTCATCTTATAAAAATGTCACTAAATGTAATATCCATACGAGCGAAATCCATACCTAATGCATTTGAGGTTATAACATAACCACCCATCTATGGTTTATAACGAAACCACCCATCGTTGGTTTATCACATAACCATCTTTCATTAGTTTATCACGTAACCACCTATCAAATTTCCAAGTAAAATTATATAATAATAGCACATAAAATATTAAAATTATCAACATTTCAGTAATAAAATTTCATTTTCAATCACAATTAATCATTCAATATATTGAAATATTCAACCAATTTCCAAAAAAAATTAAAACATTTAATAAAGATACATTTGAATAAAAGTGTCCCATACCACATTGAAACTTTTCTAATAAATTACAATTCGAAAACATTCATGTCCATATAAATAAATCCATAAAAACTATTTGAAAACATGAACATGAAATAGACTATTTTATAAGAATAAATCATTAAAACATTTAAAATTATGTTTTAGTTAAAGAATCCCTTATCACTTTGAACACAACTGAACAAAAATAATTAAATAATAATATTAAAAAAACCTCAAATAACATTATAATTTAGTAATTCATGATATAACATGTCAATTGGGTCATATGTACACCTTAATGAATAATAAAGGTGCACAATATCATGATATTCCTCGATGAAAGGAGATTGAGATGAAATCCATTACAATGATCATATCACTAGATATGGGATAAATGAATGACATAAATATGTGTGAAAAATATAAATACACATAATCTAATCAAATATTCAGTTTAAAACTATCATAGGTAATTCACATATATTCTTGGGAATACAAAACCAAAGACATGGATATTTAACTCAATGAATGGAGATATTGTTAAGATTTCCCTTAAAAAGATCGTATAAATGCCGAAATAATTTTTAAATGGAGTGATGATGTGTTAAAACATTATATGCACATAAAGGGATGTTTAAATTAAATAATATATATATATAATTTTATTTCACACATAATCATGAAAAAATATAATCAATGGTGTATGCGTAAAACTTAAAGATTGGATATTGAGTTTAGAAACTCACTTACATCGAGCATGAATCGTCACATACAATCATTATGTTCCATAATAATAAACATAGATTAATTTATACTAAACCTAGATCCTTTTAATGTTTATTATTATTTTTATATCACATATTACCCTATTTTAATTATTAATATAATATTTATGTTCAAATCTGTCATTTTGTCGATGTTCGATACATGAGTCAAAAATGAACTTCTTGTAATTACAAATTTTTCATGTGTTGAAAACTCCCTTATCTCTATAATCGTATACATGATTTACATATCATATATATATAGTATATATATATTTAAAATATTCCATAACATTTTGAGATAATAAATGAAATGCATCATTCATGGATAATGTAGGTCGTACGTACCGATGGACACTACGCTCATTTCATATCATTTTAAAAGAATTAAAATTAAATAATATATAGTTATATTATAATTACTATATAATATCCTTTTAATATATTTTACATAGTTTCATTAACACCATCCTTTATACATTCAATGTATGGCATCAAGGAGTCATGTCACTTTGAGGGTGCGGTAGTCCAAAATTCTTCAAATGAAACAATTGTATTTACAGAACATGAAAAACATGAAAATATATTTATAGAACATGAAACTATCGTATTCACCATGCACATAAATTGTTAGTTCATATATATTTGATGGAATTTTATGTAAGGGTAGTTAAAATAATTCTCAGAAAAACATCATAGTATATTTATTATACTGGGTTTGTTATTTAATTATATAATAAAAAGATAATAGGGATTTAAGAAGGAAATTTAAAAAATGAACTTGACGAAAGTCATTATCTCCAAATAAGGTAACCTGTTTTATTTGGGAAAAATAGCTTTCTTGAAATGCCTTATCCCTAAGGAAATTATTCTAAAAGTAAGGGAAGGATGTTCGGATAATATTTTAGAAGATGCATGTTGAGGCGAGGGTCATGATAGGTGTGAGTAAGTGTGTATATGTGGTGGCCTTCTATCAGACGGAGGAGGGGAATGTTAGGAATGTCTTGAAATATTATGTTATTATAAATTGAATTTTGATTTATAATAGTTTCAAATGGTTATAATTATAGGATAAAATGAGTATGAGTATAAATAATATCAACTAATATGTTTTAGATAATTTTAGGTCACAAAATTAACCTTATCTGTTAGCTTTAAACCTTAGTTAAAACCACTAACTCTTACCATGTCTTCTTGTATTTTCCTAATATAAGGTTAAATAGTTTCTATAATGTGACAACAGAACCACAAGAGGATAATTAATGAAATTTTTAACATTATATAAGTTATTTATTGTAAACCTATATTTTTTGGTCTATTATGTCTTTTATTAAAATAGAATTTATTTTTAAAACACATTTATGTTAATTTTGACACTATTAAGTAATTTATCTATGTTAAATTTGAAACAACAATATTCCTTGGAATAAATAGAATTAACTAATCCCTCACCTTTAAATGTCTTCTAATAAATTATTTTATGGAAAAAAAATATTAAAAATAAATTTATTTGAATATTTATAATATCATTTATTTTCATATTTTGATAATAAGGTAATCAATGCATCATCATTGTGTCATAAATAAATTTAATTATTTTATGTCTAGAAATTTCAAATAAAATACCATGATGTATGAACTATTTTTATATTCAATTGAATATTTATAGTACAATAGTTAATTAATATATGACCAATTAATTTTGTTTTAGATAGGAGATACATGTTTATTTAATATTTCCCTCTTCTTTAAAATAAATATTATAAAAGATCATTTTCAAACCCAAGAGGCTCTATAAGGTTCTAAAATAGTCCCATGGACTCAAATGGTCATACATATCTCATACAATTGGATTAGGACACAGTTTCAAGTATTTTAATATTATTTTAATATTATTTTTTACCCCTATTTACCTTATTTACCCTTTGACCATGATAAATAAAAATAATTACTGAAGTTACTATTCATAACGTCAAAAAAATAAAAAGTACCTATTTTCACAATTTGGACATTATGATTCTAAATATGGAATCGATTTTCCCAAATTCAAAACACATATGTTTTAGTAATTAAATGAAAAATTAATTCTCGATGTCAAAACCAGAAAGTACGTTTTTGAAAAGTAAAATAATCAAAAGATTGACATCTGTTTCTGTCCAATTTAAGTGTGAAACTACTTCCAATGACAAAATTGAATTAAATGATAAAAAAATAATCCAATTTTAATTTAAAACAAATTAAATAGTAAATATAACTATATAAATTAATTATATGAAAAGGTATTTTTTAATTAAAATGTAGCAATTTTACTATTCATTAAAATATTGATTTGTTTAGAGATATACCAAAATTTCAGCCAAGGTAAATTTGGATGTCTGAATTCTAAATAAGAAGTTTATTTTTTCAAATAGAAAATATAAATGTGAAAAAAACTATATTAAAAATTGGTTCTCCATCAAAAGGTGGTAAAATGAGCTTTTATAAATTTTATATCATTTTATGTTTAAAATATGATTCATTCTCATTTTAAGCCTCTAAAATTAATGGGATAAATGTAAAAAATTATTACAAAAATGTGTAATAATATTGTGGTTAGTTTTATTTAATCTCTCCAATACAATAGTTAGGGGTTAACTACCATTTAAAATAATAATATTATTATAGTATTATTATTTTGTATAAATCAATGTTGTGTGCAATGTATGCTTTTTGAGAAACCTGTTGTTACATGTCGAGTACGATACTGCAAAAAGTATCCCATTCAATGTAAAATTAATATCATATTTAGAAATATTATTAGATGTAAAAATGTATTATTTTATAAATACTTGGGAGTTTACATCAGTCCCTATTTTGGAAATTGCATTCTCACAATTCAAAAATCAGGCTCTAAAATTTTCTTGAAAATCCCACATCAGAAAAAAGGCAATAAATCAATATCTTTAAAAGAAATTAATCTCAGTACAAAGGTCACCGTAGATAACACATACTAGTATTCTATGTTGGAAAATATGTATATGTAAGATAAAAAAACTATCTTTTTCTGATGGAGAGTGATAGAAAACAATAACAGGAGAAATATAATAACCAGAAAACCCCAAACATGAAATGTGTAAAAACTATCTTTGATTTCCCAGTAAAAAAAGTAAATGGAAAGATTTTTGTTTTAATACCCTTTTCATAAATTTTATGATTTTTTTTATAATTACTAATAATATAAGGAAACATATATACTTGTCAAGTAGAGTTACATTCTTTAATAAATATCCACCAAAAAATTATCTTTTCTCCAAATGATGAGTATTTAACATGACTTGGTCACACATGAAGCTCTAGAATCAACATCTAGAGAATCACATAATCCACAAAAGATTAATTATATATTTCCCCTATCTTTAGACACTAACCAAAACCAAAATGGTCACTAAAAAATTAGATAATCCCCAAAAAAATAATGCATTATAAAATGAAATACTATTCTTAATATCCAAAATTCAGTAAACAATACACAATGTTCAACAAAGGTGATTCAGTAAAAAATGTTCCTCAACTATTTTCAAAATAATCTAAACTAATATTGGAACCTAAAATTCAAAAGGATTTGATAACATAGTCTTCAACAATAATTCATAACATTTATCTCCAAATAACACAGACTACTCTTAATGTATCATAATTAGTTATAGTTAAACTAATCACATGTTCTCCATTATAGGTTGTCATTTCAATAAATAACTGAAATCATCATATATCCAAAATAAAAAAAAATATATTCTTACAATTTAAAATTTATTCAATACTCCTAAAATTAGACACCATAATATTCTATTTTCCCAAGGAATATAGTGTTCCCAAAATAGGGAATGTCTTCCACAATAAAATTTATCACTTGGTCACCAAATCATTTTCTTATACCAAGGATATCCATGTGATAAAAAATAAGTTCCCAAAATAAAATTATTATTAATCCATAAAATCATTTAACTAAAACATATAAGTCACACTAACCAAGGACATAATGTAGGATAGAGGTAGGGTATGTTCTCTGGTCTCCCTTTGGTTGTGGGTTTGATTCTCATGCCTTTTTCGGAAATGATGGGTTGTCACCCATCTTGCAGGTTGTACCTTTTTATAAAACTCAAAAATAAACCTAATAGGTTTTAACTTCAATAGTGGTATTATACCTATCATTTTCATCCCAACTCATAATTACCTGAATATATTATTTCATGAAGTCTTAAATATATTGACATATTTTTCACCTCCACATGATGAAATAAAACTACTCCCAATATAAAGAACATCATACCTTGATCATGGTGTCCACCTGGTTTTATCATCATTTTGTTCATGTAAATTAATGTTCTATGCATTATACCAATAATTTAAATATACCTTAAAATCATTATATTCCTTTATCCAAATATACCTTTTACAACTTGGGCCATATCAGTGTTAAAAAAAAAATAGATTCAGAAAATAATCATGTATGACATATAATTTAAGGACATCTGCTAAAACATGATTTTTATAAAATAGTCGGATTGAGTTTCAGTTGAAACTTTCAATAAATGGTCCATTTAAAATTCCATTATTATGTGATGAAATACTATATATTAAAAGAAAATATAAATAGTTTGTTCAAGGATATCCTTCTATAAGGACCCAGCCATGAACATTTCATAATCTTGAGTTAAATCAAGAATTCACATTTAGGATCTCTTTCGGTTTATAGTTTTAGAGAATTAGTCCATAACAATTATATATCTGCTTGAATATTACAAGTAGACACTACTACTCAGTATCCATTTTTTCATAAAATATAAACTCTTAAAAAGAAACTTGTTTAGTTCCATGCTTTAGACATCTTGAAATTTCCTTGATCACATCCTTGTCCCAATTCCTCTTCATGTCTAGTGAAAAACATTTCAAAAACATGGGATGAGAAAAAAGATTAGCAAGAGATACAAAAAGAAGGAAAAATATTAGTTTTTCAAAACAACAAGTAATCCATGGATACATTATCATATGTAATACTTTTTACCATTATTAAGTAGTAAATACACTTCTTTGAATAAATGATCATTACTAACCATTTTGTATCCAAAATATTTCTATAAAACCCATAGAAATCACACATAACATATTTAGATAACTTGGGACATAAACATACTTAAATGGAATAACCATATGGTCTACTTCCACACATATCACTAAATGGTATAGCCATATGACCAACTTACATACCCAATGCATTAGAGGTTATTATGTAACCACCTGTACTTGCTTATCACGACACCACCCATCATTTGGTTTATCACATAACCACCCTTCAAATGTCCAGGTACCATTATAAAATCCTAACACATACAATAAATTTAAAGGAAAGAAAAACATTCCACATTTGAATCACAATATATCACTGAAATATATTGACATAGCAAATCCATTACCAAAACCATTTCCAATACCAAAATAAATAAAATAGTATATGGTATTTATTTTCCTTTTAAAAACATTACGGCTTGTTAAGGATACCAATGTGAAAATAATACTCACGGTGGAAGAAAGGCCGTTGTCACCACTTACGTTAAAAGAAACATTCATTTTTGTCATTTAGTAAAATGATTCATAGAAAAAGATTCCATTTCAATGAAATTAAATGTCGTAGGTGTTTATACAGTGTATAAAAGAAAGACGTATATTAAAACAAAATATGCATCAATGAAAGGAGATTAAGACGAAGTCCCTTACCATATTATAATCAATCAATTCATATAGGCAAAAGTTAATAAACATCAAATGAATAACAAAATACCATGAATATAAAGAGAATAATGATAATATATTTCAAATGGAAGTACACAATACACCACATGCAATAAATAAGTGGTGATCAATGGAAATCTCACATAATTGAATGTGAGACAATAAATCCCAAACCTCGTGTCCGACATGACCCGTTCGTTATTTAATATCCTTAATGATAAAAAATGTTAATTTCAAATTTATTAAGAAACATTTACAAGTTTATAATTCCTTTTAAATCACTTATTACCATGTTATAAACATTATATAATCATTTAAGTTAATAATGGTTGTTTTGTAAATATTTGGTACTTGAGTCAAAATTGGACTTCTTATAATTACAAGTTATTCATATGTCCAAAAGTTAATTATATCCAGAATAATATTCATGATTTAGATATCATATATATCAAATAAATCCAGTATATACATATATTTATAATAGTACATAACATTTTGAGATAATAAATTAAATTCACTGTTCATGGAGACGGTAAGTCGTACGTACACATGAACGCTACTTCCATTTCTATTTTTGTATTTTAATGGAATGTAAACTTAAAGATACATAAGGATATTATAATTCTAGTAAAATATCATATATAATTTACTTAACTCTACCCTTTATACATTTCACATAAGGTATGAACAAGTCATGTCACTTTGAGGGGAAGGTAGTCTGCACTTCCTCAAATAAGATTATCATATTTACCCCCTATGGAAACCATAAATGTATTCTATAAATAAAATATACAGAAGAATATTAATAGTATGAGTATAATATATATCACATATAAATATATTTCCATCATAATGTCCACCATTAGAGGTGGTTGGAGATATTTGAACAATCATCGTTTCGTGAGGCTGCAGTTCGCCAACCACAGAAACAATATGTTATTTACCAATTAGACGAAGGTGTGTATATGTTTACATCAAATAAATCGCATAAAAACTACCTAGTATATTGAGGATAATTTTATTATAAAATAAAGTAATAAAAAGAGGTTAGGGGGTTGTATATGTAAAATAAAAAAATAAAACAATATAATTTAAGAGAAAGTGTTACCTTTAATTCGGGTAACTCCCTTTGGTTTGACCAAAAAGGACTTCTTGAAGTGAATCTTACTTAAGTTAAGGTTTCTATGAGGAAGATAGTGATCTTGGGAGATTATTTTGGAATGGTTTGGACAAGACAAGGGGCTTAAGATGTGTGAGTAATGGGTTAGAAGTGGTGTCCTTTTATAAGGGAGAGGAGGCGCTCTTTAGGAAAGTTGGAAACAATTATTTTATTATAAACATATATTCAATTTCAAAAGGTCCAAAACTCATTAAAGTAAAATATAAGATGACTAATGTTCAAAATAAAGTCATCTAATAAAAATTGGGCAGGTTTGGGAAATTTTTGTAATATTTATAATCTTATCTATTAAAATCATTTATTAATGAGGTAAATACTGCATCATTTTTGTGTCATAAATAATTTTATTTATATGATGTATAAAAATTATAAAAAAATACCATGATTTACAAAATATTATTATATTTTCAATGAATATTTATTGTAAAAAATATAACTTATATAACCCTTTGTAAAAATTAATTTACTAAAAGCTACTTGTTTATGTCCTTTTTTGTCATTACTTTAAATTAATTAATCTAAAGAGTCATTATAACTCCCAAGTGGCTCCATGGCGTCCCAAAATCAACCCAAGGATTCCCATGGTCATCCATGACTAATAAAATAAGGTTATGATGAGTTTTAAGGTAATTTTCTATTATTATGAAATTTTTTTACCTTGAATTACCCTATTTACCTTTAACCGCGGTAAATAATAGTCAAAAGTTACTATTCACCCAAAAAATGTTTTCATATTATTAAAAAAAAATTTACTTAATATTAACAACCATTTATGTTGGATATTCTAAATTCAATTCCCAAAAGCATTAAAATTTCCTTTTAATGAAAAGGCCAAATTTTAACTACTACTTAGTGGTTTCACTATTCATCAAAAATTGATGTTTCTCAGAAAAATACCAAAAATTTGGTATAAGCTATATTTGATATTCTGAATTCCATAATGATGTATATTTTACAAAATTATAAACTTATATGTTGGAAAAATTAATTTAAAATTAATTCTCGTTGTGCAAACAAAATGCGTGTTTTTTAAAAATATTAACTATCAAAAGATTGATACTTGTTTATGTCCAATTTCAAATTAAAATTAATTACAATGAAAACCATTGGATTAAATAGTAATAATATAATCTAATTAAACTATAAAAAAATTTAAAAAATTATCTAACTGCATAAATAAATTGGGTTAAATGGAAGTTTTTAATTAAAATATAGTATTTTCCACTATTCATCAAAAAATGAATTTTGTTAGAAAAATACCAAAATTTTACCCAAAGGAAATTTTGATGTCCTAATTCAAAAGAATAATTTTATTTTTTCCAATAAAACATATATAAGTGACCAAAACTATATTTAAATTGGGTTCTCCATCAAAAGGCGGTAAATCGACCTTTTAGTGAATATTAGAATATTTACGCTTAAAATCAAATTATTTTCTTATTTTAATCCTCTAACATTAATTAGATAAATGTAAAAATATTTAAAAAACATGTATAATATATTTTTATTTAGTTATATCCATTCCTGCCCTTACAACTGATATGCGTTAATTGCGATTTAAAATAAAAATAATATATTATTTTTCAGTATGACTCAGCGTTGTTTGCAACATAAGACTTCGGAGAACCCCATTACAGTGTATCAAGTATGCCCTTGAATATAACATCCCCTTCAAAATAAACTTAATATTTAATTCAAAAATATTAATAAATATGAAAATTTCATATTCTTTATTTTCTTGTGATGTTACATCCTTCCCCCATTTTGGAAATTGCATCCTTGTAATTTTAAAAATGGGATTGGAAACTTCTTTGAAAGTCCCACATCGAAAAAATAGTAAATAAAACTATCACTTTAAAATAAATTAAGATATGTAAAAAGGTCAACAAAGATAACCCAAACCAGGATTCCATGAAAACATGGATATGAAAGAGAAACTAAGTGTCATGTTCTGATGTAGAGTGATATAAAACATGATTAAGAGAAAGTTAATAACAAGAAAACCACTAATTAGTGATGGGTTAAATGGTCACTGGTTTCCCAGTAGGAAAAGTAAATGGACCACATTTTTGTTTCAAGTTATTTTTCATAAAGTTGAGGATTTTATTTATGAGTCTCACTAAGAAAATAAGGACACGTACATACTTGTCATGCAGATTTTCATCCTTTACTAAATTTCTACCACAACCTTTTCTTTTCTCAAAACGATCAGTATTCATGTTGACTTGGACACATCAAAAGCACAAAAATCAAGGTCTAGATAATAAAACAATCCAAAAAATATGAATCATATATTTTCTATATCATTATATATTAACCAAAACCAAAATTGATTATTATGGGATCAAATAATCCATAAAAGGATAATCCTTTATAAAATGAAATACTACTCATAATCTCCAAAATCCAACAAAAGTACCCAAATTTCAAGAAAGACCATTCAATATGAAATTTCCCTTAAATTTTTTCAAAATAATCAATACTGATATAGAAACCCAAAACTCAGAAGAATTTAAATCACATAGTCACCCATAGTAAATCATAATATTTATTTCTAAAAACATCGACTACTCTTAAAGTCTCACACTGAAGTGTTATTATCCTAATAACATATTCTCTATGATAGGATAATAATTTCCATAAATAACCCAAATCAACTTATTTATATAATAAAAAAATAGATTTTTCCAAAATAATATTTCAACCATTACTCCACAAATTAAATTCAAAGGCATTCCAAATTCCTTAAGCATATCGTGTTCCCAAAAGAGAGATTGTCTTCCAAAATAACCTTTATCATTTAATTACCAAATCATTTTCCTATACAAAGGTTGTCCATTTGATAAAACATATAATCCCAAATAAACTTATTCTTGATCAATACGATCATTTGACTAAAAATAATTAGTCATACTGACCAGGGACATCATGTAGTCCAGTGGTAGGTGATAAATCCCAATCGCACTTTGGTTGTGGGTACAATTCCCGCATATTTGTCTGACACGATGGGTTATCACATGGTTTGTGTGTTGTCCTTTTTCCAAAACTATACATGTTCATAACATTCAAAAATAATACAAGGAAATTACTCAAAAATAAAAATAACATAATTTATCTTCAAAGGTTATCTAATAACATTAATTTTGCACCCCAAAATGTAATAACCATTTATCACCTCTAAAATAGATATGACTCATTCTAATATGCTAACCATTATGGTTATGTAACTTATGATTAAATTAAACCCTAACATCTAAAGATATCTAAACCGACCTCTGATACCAACTATAAGGACCCAACCTTAAACATTTCGTAATCTTGAGTTAAATCAAGAATTCACATTTAGGATCATTTCAGGTTTATAGTTTTATAAAATTAGGCCATAACTATTACATATCATCTTGAATATTACAAGTAGACACTACTACTAAATTTCTATTTTTTCATGAAATATAACCTTTTAAAAAGAAACATGTCTAGTTACATGTTTTAGACATCATGATATTTCCTTGATCACATCTTTGTCCCTATTACTCTTCATTTCCTCTAAGGAACATTTCAAAAAATAGGATGAGAAAAAATCTCAGTAAGGGATACACAAATAAGGAAAACTATTAGTTTTTAAAAACAACAAGTAAGTCATGAACACATTATCATAAGTAATACTTTTTACCTTTATAAAGTAGTAAATACTCTTCTCTAAATAAAATATCATTGCTTACCCTTTTGTAACCAAAATATTACCATAAAACCCATAGAAATCACACTTAACATATATAGATAACATGGTACATAAACATACTTAAATGAAATAACCATACGGTCAACTTCCACAGATATCACTAAATAGAATAACCATATGTTTGAATTCAATACCCAATGAATTTGAGGTTATAACGTAACCACCCATCATGGTTTATCACGACCCCACCCATCATTTAGTTTATCATATAACCACCCGTCAAATGTCAAAGTACCATTATAAAATCATAACAGATACAAAAAATATAAAGGAATGAAAACATTTATAAATTTCAATCAAAATATATCACTTAAATATATTGACATAAAAAATCCATTATCAAATCCATTTTAAATTCCAAAATACATAAAAGAGTATATGTTATTTATTTTCCTTTTAAAAACATTATAGATTGTTAAGTAAGCCAAAGATCAAATAATACTCACGATAGTGGAAAGTTCATTGTCACTACTTACGTTAAAAGAAACATTCCTTTTTGTCGTTTAGTAAAATGATTCCTAGAAAAATATTTTCTTTGAATGTAATTAAAAAGTCAAATGTGTTTACACATCGTATAAAATAATGTCATGTGTTAAAACAAAATGTGCCTCAATGAAGGGATATTGAGATGAAGTCCCTTACCATGTTGTAATCAATCGAGTCCTATGGCCAAATGATAAAAAACCACCAAATTAATCACATAATACCATGAATATAAAGAGAATAGTGATAATATATATCAAATGGCTGACATAATATACCACATTCAATAAATAAATTGAGAACAATGGAAATCTCACGGAATTGAATGTGAGATAAGAAACCTCTAACCTCGTGTCCAACATGACCCATTAATTTTTAATCTTCTGAATAACAAACTAAAGTTAATATATAATTTTTTAAGAACCTTTTTATAGTTTATAATTTTTTTAAATTACTTCTTACCTTTGTTGGTCAGAGTGGATACTCAAGAGGGGAGGGGGTGAATTGAGTTCCAATTAAAATTTCTGTTAAAAAAACATTTATGATCAATGTCCCCCAAATTAAAACAACCCAGTTAATTAAGGCAGTAGAGATATAAGTGACTTATTGTTCAACAGGTTTCTCAAAGGATGATTACTCCTCAGTAGAGTAAGTATGTGAACTACTTCCACTTTTGAAACAAGTTTACTAAACAACTTAGATATACACACTAACCAGAACTAACTATCAGAGTGAATGTAAAAAGAGATTTATATTTTTGCTAATATAAGCACAACAGATAGGAATAAAATAGAGTAATGAAAGGGAACACAAAAATTTAAACAAGAGGTTTAGTATTAATACAAGACCTAGTCCTCTTCACTTGGTGATCACCTGCCACCAAGCAATTATATTAAAAGTGATACACAGCCTGTATCGGGATTTACAACAGTTTTCACAAACTGTACAGGTTCTGTAACCTCTACCACAGTTCTACGTGGGCAAATAAAAATCCAAGCCCCATAAGGATTCTTCCACAGTTATACGTGGGAAACAAAAATAAAGAGAGTTTAAAATGGGGATTTTCAGTATCCCTCAGTTCAAGTACAAGAGTCAGTGTGTGTAACACATACACACTACTCACAAATGTAAAGTATTTAAACACAGTAGAGATAAATATAGTAGGGATTAGTTTAGAATGCTTTGATGTGTTGGAAGATTATCTCTGGACTCATTGGAATGAATGAGATGAAGTTTTGGTCCTTCTCTACAAGTTAACACCAAAACAGAGTGTCGCAACTTCTAGGTTATGACTTCCCAAATGTAGATATGATCAGCTTCTAGAATTTAAAAACTCATTGCAGCACACCATTACAGATTGTAGAAGGTTATTTCAATAGATCTTCATGAGGCTCTATGTTCTTTTGAATTAGTGCTTGATTGTTCTATGCTTCTTTATAGTATATTCATGTTCTCTTTTTCTGTCTCTCCTGTATCTTTAATATAGTCTCCTGTTTTTCATGTTTTGTTGTTCAGTAGAGGTCGACAAGAGAAATGTTTCCACCATGTGTGGTCTTCCTCGTACATCTTACTGTCTCCTGATATCCCTGCAAATAACATTAAATAATTTTAGGTGCATTAATTTTTCTAGACATGACCGTTATAGTAGTATTAATAAAATTGGTAAAGGAAAGAATCGAATATCATTAGACTGGTAGCAGATGCATGTCACATGGTAGACTTCAACTGTGGTCTTTCTAACTGTGGACTTCATCGGTGTACTATTCAACTTTGAACTTCATCAGTATTATCTTTGACTGTAGGCTTGTAATGGTGGACTTTGTGATTAGTGGATGTCTTGTAACGACAGCTGTTTACTCTATGTAACAGTAGCTCCTTATTAGTAAACTCCATCGGTAGGCTAAATAGTAGACCATTAACAGTAAGCTTCTAATCGGTAGTTCTATAATGTCAGACTACTTCAACAGCATCCTTTCCAACTGCAGACTTGAATAGTGACGTTCTCAACAGAATACTAGAGAATGAGTCTGACAGTGAACTTCTAACATAAGCCTTGTCACAGCAATGACCTTGTGATAGTAACTTTTTGTCTGTGAGCTTTGATAAGCAGATCATCGGTAGACTTGTTACCGTAACCTTGTATCGGTAGCTTCCAACAGTGACTAAAAATATTCAATGGTGATCTTCTAGCATCAGTGAAACAGAGTGACAGTAAGCTATAACAGTGACTATGAATAGAAAGCTCTTACCAGTAGCCTTCAATAGTGAACTTATATTTAGATAAGTATAAACTGTAAGCTGATGCAACAAAGTCATGATACTTAAGAGTGTACATTGATCAGTATAATATAATTATAAATGTAGATTAAAGGATTAGTAACTGACTTAATGTATCATGATCAATGTTTAAACATGATTTGGGATTATCAAAACAGGTGAGTCCAACAATCTCCCCCTTTTTAATAATCATAAATTATGTCATTATGTATTAAATATATGTATCAGAGATTAATAAGAGTGTAAAACCAGAAAAAATTAGTACATGGTATCAGAGAGAATGTCAGATAAGATTCAACATAGTATTATAGTATCATAGTAGCATATTTCTCTCCAATCATATGATTAGTCTAGAATTAGCACACTATTTCTCAAATTAGCACAATATTTCTCCCCCTTTGTGATTAGAAAAAAGAAAGACAAATGGGAGAACATAGAAAACTTGTATTAATAAATAGTTCAGTACATGAACAAAAAAAATACACAGTCCCTATCAAAAGATAGAAACAGACTCAATCCACATCAGCCTCAGGCAAGGGATCTTTCTCTTTGGAGGAAGAAGAGGGAGGATGAGGTGGTGGATCAGTAGGTGTTTGAATGGATGTAGGAATGACTGGAGGGGCAGAAGTAGAAACTCCTATGGGTCTGTAATGGGTATCTCGTGAAGGTATCAGTGGAGTTAGGCTTCTGATAGCTTCACCAGGAGACATCATAGAAGAACCACTTGGTTGAGATGCAGGTAAGGCAAGAGGGATGATGACAGGGGTGCAGTCCACATGGAGAAAGGGTAGAAGAAGGTTTCTGAAATCCATAATAATGCTTCCTCCTCTTTCCATAGAAGATAAGAAATCATCTTTATTCCCCGAAAACTTATCCAAAGCTAGGGTCAAATCTCTCAGCTTGCTAACCTGCTCCCTGAATGCCTGAGTCACTGGAGGAAACTTCATATTCTAAATCAAGATCTTGAAGTGGTTGGTCATTTGATGCTTGATATAGACCTTCTCAAAGTAAGAATCTACCTTATTCTTAATATCCTCGTGAGAGGCATTAGCTACCCGAAGGTGGTCAAAAACAAAACTGATGACTTCTCTAGTGGTAACAAGTACTTGAGAATCAGAGGTGCCACTGGTACTGGCCTGAGCAAAATCTTCCTAGATCACAGTCTTGATCTGGTCAATGGTCACAAAGGAGCTAGATGAGGGAAGGGGTTTGACCAAGAAAGCCAATGTCTCTTTGAAAGACTGAGGCAAGTTACTAATCTACTTATGAACAAGTACATCTTGACTGTTCATATGTACTTTGAATGATTTATTAAAATCCTCAAAAACTTCCACAAACTTCTTCACTACTTATTTGATATAAAAAATATCAGCAGTCACTTGGTTTTGAGAACCGCTCATGGTAGTCAATGAAACAACTGATTGTCTCAGAGCAACCATAGTTCCTGTCCAGCTCTCAATTTGAGTATGGCATACTTTAACTTCATCCATCATTTCATTCACTGGACTAGACACAACACATCTTAGAGATAGCTCCAGGGATTTCTCCACACTCCTCAGTTCTTTAACTAGGATTTTCTTCAAATACTCCACTGATTCTATCACTGCCTCTTTCATTTCAGTCTTTAAGGACTCAAGGTCCTCCTTGGTTGCCAAATTTTCATCCACAACATGTAGGATAAAATAATCCCGTTGGGGCTGGTATTCCTCATCATAATATCCATAATTGAGTCCAAGTACCATGTATCTTGGATCTAATGAACAACCATCGATGTCATACAGCACAGAAACTGAACCAAGATGCTCCCCCTCACTTAGAGCTCTCCCCTAAGGAAGCTCTTCTATCTGTTCTGCTCTAGGTAACTCTACAACTTCCTCTGAAATTCCAGCAGATTAAATAGCCACTTGCTTTGTAGGGTGAGTCTTATCCATCTTTGAGTCATTAATGACTCCCATAT
This sequence comes from Viscum album, assembly GCA_963277665.1. Taxonomy (NCBI): domain Eukaryota; kingdom Viridiplantae; phylum Streptophyta; class Magnoliopsida; order Santalales; family Viscaceae; genus Viscum; species Viscum album. The sequence goes on from OY728142.1 coordinate 820,038,479, forward strand.
CAATGGCAGTAGATGCCACTCCAAGTTTTTGATCAAACACTATATTGTATGTATTATCTATTAGAGGGCTCAAATTGATCTCTTCTTCTTAATTGTTCTCATCATCAGCTTTAGCAACAAACTATTTTCTTTCAACCCCATCATAATATTTTTTTGCCTCATCCTCTTCAGAGGTGTCCTTGATAATATTCTAATATGCTTATTCTTCTTCCTCAGTGGTCTCAGTGTCACTATCCTTTATTATAGACTCTCTTCTTGGTAGTTATTTTGGAGGGATATCTACTCTGAAAGCTACTGTCCTTACAGGACTGTGAGGCAAGTCAGGATCACTCCCATCATCAATGGGGGTGTTCTCTCTTTCAGGGTCCACAACTCCTTCTGCCTCCTCTTCATCTGAATAAACCGGTTCTGGCTCATCAGGCTTCAGGACTGGATCTCTCTTGTCTTTTGGACTAGATAGGCGAGTAGTAGGGTCAAACTTTTCATACACATTTCCTTCATCATTCACCCACGCCTTCTTCTAGGGATTCCAGCTAATTTTCATGAACATGCAAATCACCTTGGAGATACTGACACTATTCTTGGCCACTATCATTTCTTCTTGATTTCCATCCACACCCTTTACCTTTAGCATAACTGAAATAAGCTTGGCATGGAATAAGGCATTGGACTTCGAACTTTCCTTAGTCATATCCTCCAATTGTGCCATCAGTAACCTACAAAGGTTAATCTTCTTTCCATGCTTTTGTATGTACATCAGGAATATGTCCTGGTACTTCAGTACTGCAAAGTCTCCTCTCCTTGGACTAATTACATGCTGAATAAACCTGAATAAAAGCATGTCTTCTCCATTAATATTAGCTGCAATTATTCTCCTTGATTTTCCATCTCCTGTCAGTTCTTCCAGAGCTTTTTCATATTCAAAAACAGCACTGTTAGGAGGAGCCACTCCAGAGTAGTAAGCCTACACTCCTTCATGAGGGACTCTTAAACAGGCATCCCACTCAGCAGACATGAAACAAACTTCATTTCCATTGACTTTGGATATTAACTTGTGCACATAATCTTCCTCTTAAAACTTAAGATATTCATAGAAATCTTTCACAAGCTTTGGGTAGTACAGTCCATTGTTGTTGGCAAAACATTCAGTCCATCCTTGGGCATCTGGTGCTTTCAACACTAATGACTTGCTCGACAGCAGCCATTCTTCACTTAAATCCTTCTCATAAATGATTTTTCACTTGGTCAGATGCGGGTCGACAGGTCCCTTCGGATTATTACTGGTGCCACTGGATTCGGCTCGAGTCCTATTTGGCCTTGGTGCATCCTCATTGACAGTCGGGGGTCACTTTGTTCTGGCCATAGAGATTGAGAAAGGTTCGAGAGCTCAGGAGAAGGGTTAGGGTTTAGGAATCTTGAGAGCAAGGTTCGATATTGATAGAGGAAAGTGGATTGAGATATGTTTTTTTTCTTTGGTTATATCATTTTGGGATTAAAACAAAATAAAATGGAAATAATAAATAGGAATAGAAACGGTTCTAATTCCCAAAAAATAAAGACAAACAACGAAGTATCCAACATTGAGATGTACCAGTGAGGTACACCAGTGAGGTGCAATGGTGAGGTATGACAGTGAGGTCCAAATGTGAGGTCTAACTGTGATGTTCGACTGTGATGTCTAACTGTGAGGTTCGACTGTGAAGTCTAACTGTGAGGTTCGACTGTGAAGTCTAACTGAGAGGTTCGACTGTGAAGTCTAACTATGAGGTTTGACTGTGAAGTGATTAATCATACCTAACTCATGTTTAATGTAATTTAACCACTTATAATTCAAAGGCTTTGTGAATATATCATCTAATTGATGTTCAGTGCCAATGAATTCAAGAGTGATATCACCCTTTTGATAATGATCCCTCAAAAAGTGATGTCTCACATCAATATGCTTTGTCCTAGCATGAGATACTGGATTTTTGGAAATTTTTATAGCACTTGTATTGTCACACATTATAGAGACATGTTTGAACTGATATCCATAGTCCAGTAAGGTGTGTTTCATCCACAAAATTTGAGCACAACAACTACTAGTAGCTATGTACTCAGCTTCAGCAGTAGACAATGTAACAGAATTTTGCTTCATGCTACACCAAGATACTAGTGACTTTCCTAAAATGTGACATGTTCTAGAGGTGACTTTTTTATCTAAATTTCAACTGAAAAAATCAGCATCAGAATAACTCAAAAAATCAAATGATTGTACTTTTGGATAAATTAATCTTAAGTTAGGAGTATGTTTGAAATATTTAAAAATTCTTTTTACAGTAGTTAAATGAGATTCTTTTGGATTAGCTTGAAAGCGATCGCACATGCAAACACTAAACATGATGTCAGGTCTACTAGCTATAATATAGAGTAGACTTCCTATCATACCTCTGTAGTTGGTTTGATCCACTGGTTCTCCAGCTTCATCAGCATCTAACTTACAAGTGGTACTCATAGAACTGTCACTAACTTTACTACCATCCAGAGAAAAACTTTTTATAAGATCCTTAATATATTAACTCTGATTTAAAACAATGCCATTTTTATTTTGAAAGATCGAAAATCCAATGAAAAATTTGAGTTCTCCCATTAAACTCATTTCAAACTCATTTTGCATAATTTTTTAAAAATCAACACATAATGAATTTTTAGAAGATCCAAAAATAATACCATCCAGATAAATTTTTACTATCAAAACATCTTTAGAAATCCATTTAATAAAAATAGTAGGATCAGCTGTCCCTTTGGTAAAACATTTTGAAATAGGAAAAGAGCTGAGCCTATCATACCATGCTCTTGGAGCTTGTTTTAAGCCATATAAAGCTTTAGATAGTTTAAAAACATGATTGAAAAAATGGGGATTTGTAAAACCAGGAGGTTGTTCAACAAATACATCCTCAACTATATAAACATTTAGAAAAGCCCTTTAGACATCCATTTGATAAAGTTTGAAAGTCAGATGAGCTTCAGAGGCAAGTAGTATCCTAATAGTTTCTAATCTAGCTACAGGTGAAAAAGTATCCTCATAGTTTATTCCTTCCTCTTGACTATATCCTTGTGTAACTAACCTGGCCTTATTTCTAAATATATTCCCAGACTCATCTACATTGTTCCAAAACACCCATTTAGTGCCTATGGTCAATGTGTCCTTGGGTCTTTCCACTAATTCCTGAGATTTGTTCCTTTCAAACTGATTTAGTTCTTCTTGCATAGACATTAACCAAAATTCATCAATGATAGCATCATTAACATTTTTGGGTTCAAGCTGTGAAAGAAAAGCTTGATGTTCAACCTAGTTTCTTAGAGAAGCTCTAGTTTGTGTTCCTCTATTAAAATCGCCTACAATAGCATCTAGAGGATGATTCTTAAGAGTCCTAGTACCTCTAAGAAGGGTTGAACTAGATTCTTCATTGTTGTCTGTTGGTTCAGAGTCGGTAGGAGTAGATTCTGGAAAGTTTCCAGAACTGGATACTTTTACAGGGGATTCACTATTTTTATCATTAAAGTTCAAATTTGAAAAATCTTCCTCAAGATTTTCAAGAGAGGTTTTAGGCTCAAGCGGATCAGTCTCGTCAAATTTGATATGAAATGATTCTTCCAAACATTTGGTTTTCTTATTGAACACTCTATAGGATTTACTTGAAATAGAATAACCCAGGAAGATTCCTTCATCACTTTTGGGTGCAAATTTGTGAAGATTATCTTTAGTGTTTAGAATAAAGACTTTGCAACCAAAGAATCTAAAATTATTAACCATAGGCTTCCTATTATTCCAAAGTTCATAAGGTGTCCTTTTTAGAATAGGTCTAATTAAAACTCTATTGATAACATAACAAGCTGTATTTACAGCATCAACCCAAAAATAAATAGGTAAGTCATACTAATTAAGTATAGTCCTTGAAATTTCTTGAAGGGTCCTATTTATTCTTTCTATAACTCCATTTTGTTGAGGTGTCCTAAGGGCAGAAAAGTTGTGAATATAGCCATTATGTGAGCAGTAAGATTCAAACTCATGATTGTTAAACTCATATCCATGATCACTTCTCAGAGTCTTAATTTTATGTCCACTATAGTTTTCTACAGACTTGCAATATTTGACAAAATAGGAACAAGTTTCACTTTTGGGAGATAGAAAGTATACCCAATTATACCTAGAAAACTCAACTACAAGAACATAAACTTATTGATTCCCATTTATACTTGAAACTCTTGATGGTCCAAACAAATCCATGTGAACCAACTCAAGTGGTTGAGAAGTTGAAACTTATTTCTTTGGTTTGAAAGAAACTTTATGTTGTTTTCCCTTTTGAAAGGCATTACACACTTTATCATTTGGTAATTCTAATTTCGGTAGGTCTCTAGATAAACATTTTTTAGATAGCTTCCTAAGTGATTGCACATTACAATGTCCTAATCTTCTATGCCACAACCAAGACTCATTATGAAAAGTATTTAAGCAGGAAACATTTTGTTTGGATAAGGATTTTAAATCAACAGTATATAAATTCTCATTTCTATATGCAGTGAAAACTAAATCATTTTTTGAATTAAAAAAAATGAATGAATAATTATAAAATTTAACATTAAGGCCATCATAACATAACTGAGATATGCTAAGTAAATTATATTTTAATCCATAAACAAAAAGTACTTTAGAAATTAATATTGTATCAGGGTTACCAATCCGGACTAAGCTGATGATTTTTCCTTTTGCATTTTCACCAAAGGTGACATTCCCACCATCAACTTTAATTAGACTCTTGAAAAAAGAATAGTCTCTTATCATATTTCTTGAACACCCATTGTCCATGTACCATAGGTTCTTACAGGAACTTTTTAAGAAACTTCCCTGTAAAACAGTTTAAACATAGGATAATTTGGGTACCCAAATCTTCTTGGGTCCAGAAAGGTTAGCTAATAAAACTTTGGGAACCCATATTTGCTTTATAAGTTTTCTAAAATCAATAAACATATTTTGAGACATAAATAATTTGTTCGGTCCTTTAGAAAATTGTTTCTCAAATGATGATCCAGAATTAGCACTGAACTGTACGGATTTTGGAACAAATTTGGTTTTGCTAATTTGCCTCTGTCCAGGCTGATATCCTAGAACAGTTGTATATTTTGGAGTAATGTGCTTTCCTAGAAACTGTGTCAAGGTATCCCTACCAGCAATGAACTTCTCAATATACTTTCTTAATTGTTCATTATATAATTTGAGTTGAGTGTTCTCTTTCAACATTTGATCATTATTTTCTTTTTCTACACTTAGATCTGTTTTAATATTACTAGTCAAGGCATTCTATTTATTTAAAGATTTATATTTATCTTTCAGTTCATTGTAGGTATCTTCCAGTAGATTGCAATATTCAAACAGTTCATCCTTAGACATATTTTCAACATTATCTGAATCACTGTTATTTCCAGAGTAATAATCATTTAGAATAGGGGAAACATGTACCTCAGATATGTTAGTCATGAAGCACATGTTGGCATGATTCTTTTCAGAATTAGTGGATTCTGATTCACTTGTGATGTCTTCCGAAGAACTATAGGTTGCCTTCATGGCTTTCTTATACTTCTTATCATTATAATCATATTTCTTTTTGAATTTTAGCTTCGGACAGTCAGCCTTGATGTGTCCTTTCTTCTTACATTCATAGCAGACTATATCATCTTCCTTGTCAGATTTCTTCCAATCCTTCTTCCACTTACCTTGTTGATCATACCTACCCTTGTAGTTTGGTTTTCTGAAAAACTTCTTCCTATATAACTTCTTAAATATCATGGCTATTTGATCCATTTCTTCTTCACTGTATGAATCTGAATTTTCACTAGAAGAACTTTCAATAGGTACATGTGTTTTATCCTTGTCTTTTCTCTTTGATGCATTAGACTGGAATGACACGGATTTTCTCCTGGGTTTATCATCTTCTTATTTGTTCACCTTAAGTTCCTCTTCATAAATAATTAGTTTACCAATAAACTCATTAACAAGTAGCTTGTTGATTTCACATGACTCTCGGATATACCCAAAAGTGCCTCTCTATATGTCAGGCAAACATCTCAATATTCTCATGATCTACTCCTTTTCTAGAACAGCTTTTCCTAGTGAACTCATGGTGTTGACAATCTCATTAAACCTAAGATACATATCAGAAATAGTTTCAATAGGTATTATCTTAAAATTATCATATTTAATAGTATAAGTATTTAATCTCATTTCCTTCATGTTTCTTGTTCCTTCATGAGAAACAGCCAAGGTGTCCCAGATTTCATGAGATGTTTTACATGCAGAAATTAAGTTAAATTCCTCATCTCCTAAAGAGCAGTAAAGGGTATTTATAACTTTACAGTTATTGTGGTAGTCAGATTTTGTAGCATCATCCCAGGTAGATCTAGCAGTTTTGGGGATCTCATATTATGATTCTATAGTGGACCAAATATCAAAACCAATACTTTCCAAATGAATTTTCATTTTGATTTTCCATTGAGCATAGTTCACACCAGTAAAGAAAGGTGGCCTGTTAGTAGCAGCACCTTCTAGTCGATTGTCCATAACTTGATTTTAGAAAATATATTAAAGAGAGAAAATTTAGAACTAACTGAAATTTAATATCTTTAAGATTAAAATAAAATCACAGTTCGAAAAACAGAGGGTTTGAAAACCTTTTAATAAATTACAATGAATCCTCTGATACCAAATGTTGGTCGGAGTGGATACTCAAGAGGGGGATAAATTGAGTTCTAATTAAAATTTCTGTTAAAAATACTTTTAGGATTAAAGTCCACCAAATTAAAATGGCCCAGTTAATTAAGGCAGTGGAGATATAAGTGACTTATTGTTCAACAGGTTTCTCAAAGTGTGATTACTCCTCAGTAGAGTCAGTATGAGAACTACTTCCACTTTTGAAACAAGTTTACTAAACAACTCGAATATACACACTAACCAGAACTAACTATCATAGAGAATGTAAAAATAGATTTATATTTTTGCTAATATAAGCACAGCGGATAGGAACAAAATAGAGTAATGAAAGGGAACACAACAATTTAAACAAGAGGTTCAGTCTTAAGACAAGACCTAGTCCTCTCCATTTGGTGATCACCTGCCACCAAGAAATTATATTAAAAGTGATTCATAGCCTGTATCGGGCTTTACAACAGTTTTGACAAACTGTACAGGTTCTGTAACCTCTACCATAGTTATACGTGGGAAAATAAACTTCAAATCCACACAAGTCTTCTTCCACAGTATACGTGGGAAACAAAAATAAAGAGAGTTCAAAATGGGGATTTTCAGTATCCCTCAGTTCAAGTACAAGAGTCAGTGTGTGTAATATAGACACACTACTCATAAATGTAAAGTATTTAAACACAGTAGAGCTAAAGATAGTAGGGATGAGTTTTGAATGCTCTTATGTGTTGGAAGATCAGCTCTGTACTCGTTGGAATGAATGAGATGAATTTTTGGTCCTTCTCTACAAGTTGAATCCAAAATAGAGTGTCGAAACTTCTAGGTTATGAATTCCCAAATGTAGATATGATCAGATTCTAGAATTTAAAAACTCTTTTCAGCACACCACTACAGATTGTAGAAGGTTCTTTCTATAGATCTTCATGAGGCTCTATGTTCTTATGAATGAGTTCTTGAGTGTTCTCTGCTTATTTTAAGTATATCCAGGTTCTCTTTTTGTGTCTCTCATATATATTTTATATAGTCTCTTGTTTTTTGTGTTTTGTTGTTCAGTAGAGGTCGACAACAGAAATGTTTGAACCAAGTGTATTCTTCCTCGTACATCGTATTGTCTCCTGATATCCCTACAAATAACATTAAATAATGTCAGGTGCATTAATTTTTCCAAACATGATGATTATAGTAGTATTAATAAAATTGGTAAAGGAAAGAATAGAATATCATTAGACTGGTAGCAGATGCATGTCACATGGTAGAATTCAACTGTGGTCTTTCCAACTATGGACTTCATCGGTGGACTATTCAACTGTGAACTTCATCGGTAGGCTCTTAGAATGTAGGCTTGTAACAGTGGACTTTGTTCTTAGTGGATGTCTTATAACGGTAGCTGTTTAATCTATGTAACAGTAGCTCCTTATCAGTGAACTCCATCGGTAGGCTCAACAGTAGACCTTTAACAGTAATTTCATAATCGGTAGTTCTATAATGTCAGACTAATTCAACAGTAACCTTTCCAACTGTAGACTTGAACAATGAAGTTCTCAACAGAAGACTGGAGAATGAGTCTGACAGTGAACTTCTAATAGAATCCTTGTCACAACAATGACCTTGTGACAGTAAATCTTTGTCTATGAGCTTTGATAAGTAGATCATCGGTAGACTTGTGACATTAACCTTGTATTGGTAGCTTCCAAAAGTGACTAAAAATCTTCAATGGTGATCTTATAACATTAGTGACATAGAATGAGAGTAAACTATAATGGTGACAATGAATAGAAATCTCTTACCTGTAGCCTTCAACAGTGAAATTATATTTAGATAAGTATAAACTGTAAGCTGATGCAACAAAGTCATGAGACTTAAGAGTATACATTGATCATAATAATATAATTATAAATGTAGATTAAAGGATTAGTAACTGAATTAATTTATCATGATCAATATTTAAACATGATTTGGGATTATCAAAACAGGTGAGTCCAACAACCTTGTTATAAATATTATGTAATCATTTATGTTAATAATGGTCGTTTTGTCAATATTTGGTACTTTAGTCAAAACTGGACTTCATATAATTACAAGTCGTTCATGTGGTCCGAAGTTCAATATATCCTAAATTATATTAATTATTTAGATATCATATATGTCATATATATCTAGAATATACATGTATTTAAAATAGTAAATAAAATATGGAGATAAGAAATGAAATGCACCGTTCATGGAGATGATAATCTGTACGTATGCATGAATGCTACTTCCATTTCTATTTCATATTGTAATGGAATGGAAACATAATGACACATAGGTATATTATAATTCCAGTATAATATCATATATAATTTCATTAACTATACCCTCTATACGTTATATATAAGGCTTGAACGAGTCATATCACTTTGAGGGGGCGGTAGTCCGCACTTCCTCAAATGAGATTATCGTATTTACCCACTATGGAAAGCCTGAAGGTATTCTATAAATGAAAAATATAGATGAATAGAAAAAATATAAATATAATATATATCATATATAAATAAATTTCCCTCATAATGAACACCATGATAGGTGGTTGGAGATATTGGAACAATCATCGTTTTGTGAGGCAGTAGTTCGTCATCCACAGAAACAGTATGTTCTTTACCCATTATAAAGAGGTGTGTGTAAGTGTAGTTTGAATAATTCACATAAAAACAACTTATTATATTATGGATACTATTGTTTTTATAAAATAAAATAATTAAATGAGTTTAGGGGGTTGTAGAAGTAAAATAAAACAAAATAAAACAAAATAAAACAAAATAAAACAAAACAAAACAATTTAAGAGAAACTGTTGCCTTTAATTCGGGTAACTCCCTTTTGTTTGAACCAAAATAACTTATTGAAGTTCCTCCTACCTGAGGATATTATAAAAAGAAAAAGAGAGGTATATTGAGATTTTATTTGGGAAGGGGTTGTATGATCCAATGGGCTTGATAGGTGTGAGGAATGTGTTATAAGTGGTGTCCTTTTATAAGGGAGAGGAGTCGCTCTTTAAGAAATTTTGAAACAATTATTTTATTATAAACTTATCTTCGGCTTTAAAAGGTCAAAACACATTAAAGTAGAATATAAGAAAATTAATGTTCTAAATAAAATTAAAAAATAATAATTGGATAGGTTTTGGATATTTTTTTAATATTTATAATCTTATTTATTTAAACCATTTATTAATGAGGAAAATACTGCATCATTTTTGTGTCACAAATAATTTTATTTATATGATGTCTAAAAATTATAAAAAAATTCCATGATGTAGTAAATCTCTTTATATTTCCAATGAATATTTATATATGAATAGATAACTTATATAACTCTATGAAAAAATTAATTTACTAAAAGATATTTGTTTAAGTCACTTTTACTGTTACTTTAAATTAATTAATCTAAAGTTCCATTATCGCTCCCATGTGGCTCCATGGGGTCCAAAAATAGACCCAAGGATGCCCATGGTTGGCTATGAATCATAAAATAAGGTTAGAAAAAGTGTTATGATAATTGGTATTATTATGATATTATTTTTACCTTAAAATACCCTATTTACCTTTAACCATAGTAAATAAAAGTCAAAAGTTACTATTTACCAAAAGAAAATGTTTTCATATTATCATTCCAAATTTTAATTACTAATAAAAACCATGTATGTCAGATTTTTGAAACTCAGTTCACAGAAGTGGTAAAATTTATTTTAAATGAAAAAGGCAGTTTTTTACTATTACTTAGTGGTTTCATTATTCATAAAAAATTGATGTTTTTCAAAAAAAAACCAAAAATTCAACCTAATCCATATTTGATATTATGAATAAAAAAAATGATATCTATTTTACCAAATTCAAAACATAGAAGTTGGATTAATTAATTTGAAATTAATTCCCATTGTGAAAATAAATGGCGTATTTTTAAGAAATATTAACTATCAAAAGATTGACACTTTTTTATCTCCATATTCAAAGTGAAGTTAATTCCAATGACCACATTTGGATTAAATGGTAAAAATAAAATCTAATTAAACTTTAAATCCAATTAAAAAGATAACCTAAACATATAAATAAATTATATTAAAAATAATTTTTGAATTAAAGTACAATATTCATCAATGTTCATCAAAATATGAATTTTATCAGAAAAATAACAAAATTTTACCCAAAGTGAATTTTGATGTCTTGATTCAAAATGATGAATTTTATTTTGTCAAATAGAACATATAAAAGTGATAAGAACTACATTTAATGAGGGTTTGCCATCAAAAGGTGGAAAATTGACATTTTAGTGAATATTTGTGTATTTATGCTTAAAATTGAATTCTTTTCTTATTTTAATCCTCTAAATTTTATTTGATAAATGTAAAAACATTTAAAAATCATTAATAATCATTTTTTAGTAAGTTATGTTCATTCCATCCATTATAATTTCTAAGTGTTAATTACTATTTAAAATAATAATAATATAAATATTTTTTAGTATGACTTATCGTTGATTGAAACATAAGACTTCGGAGAACCCCATTGTTGCGTTTCAAGTACGCCCACGAATATAATATCTTTTTTAAAATAAAATTAATATTTAATTCAAAAATATTGACAAATATAAAAATGTCATATTCTTTATTTTCCTAGGATGTTACACCTTCTTCATCACCTTTTTAAAAATAATAGTTTTCTTTAAAATCTTGTTATAAGGTAAACTATTTGAACATGCCTTGATAATATTTACCTTTCATGAAAATATATAAATATTGAGAAAATAGGATTTGATTAAATATAACCCATGACCCATGATGGTATCAAGGTATAGTGGAGGTGTTTGATATATCAAACATTTACTTGCAAGGGAGTTTTATGTTAGAAAAAGATTCAAAAACATCTGGACATGACTTTCTATAATTGTTTCAAGCATGTCATGTGAAATATATAAGAATTTTTTTTGATATCCTCCTCTTTTTTTTGAAACTGACATTCCTTGATCTTAAAATGTTATATAACATGTATTTAACCAAAATAATAGACATATAATGTTAGTATATGTTTATCCAAAACTCATAATCTCTAAAGTTGTCTAAAAAATTACTCTGTTGCCAACTATAAATTCTCATCCTTAATAATAACATAATCTTGAGATAAATAAACAATTTGACTTTAATTCACATCGAGCTTCTTTTCATTTTTATAGTTTTGGAAAATTAGGCAATAATTCTACATAGAAACTTAAATATTAAAAGTAGAAACTTCTACTCAGTATCCATTTTTTTATAAAACAAAAACTCATTAAAAATAAACATGGTATTGTGTCATGTTATGACAGCATAAACTTTCCTTCACCCTATCCTTGAATCTATTCTTCTTTATGTTTCATAATAAAATATTTATGAACTTGGTATTATCATCAAAAGCTTAGTAAGGGATACACAAAGAAGGAAAATTGTTAGTCTTGGTAAAACATTGAATCCACAAATACTTTATCCTAATGTAATAATTTTCACCTTTAAGAAGTAGTAAATATACCTCACTAAATATAAGCTCATTTATTACCTTTTTTTTATAAAAAATATTACCATAAACCATTGAAATAAAAATATAACTTATAAATGTAACCTAGGATATAACATACATAAATGGAATTACTATATAGTCAAATTCCACACATATCACTAAATATAATATCCACATAGCCAACATTCATACCCAACGCATTGGTGGTTATAATGTAACCACCCATCCATGGTTTATCATAGAACAACTCATCTTTGGTTTATCATGTAACTGCCAATCAAATTTCCAATTACCATTATATAATAATATTACATAAAACATTGCAATTATCAATATTTCACTCATAAAATTTCATTTTCAATCACAATGAATCATTCATGATATTGAAATGTTCAACCCTTTTCTAAAACCATTTAAAAAACATAATAAAAAGACTTTTTAATCAAGGTGTCCTACACCACATTGAATCTTTTGATATAAATTATTACTTTAAAACTTTCAAGTATATATAAATAAATTCATATTTTTTTGAAAACATGGACATGAAATAGAAGGTTTTATAAGAATAAATCTTTAAAACATTTTAAATGATATATTCGTTAATCAATCCCTTATAACTTGAGAAATCCGTGAATAAAAATCACTGAATAATAACATTAAAATACATTAAATTTCATGATAATTTGTAAATTCAAGATATAACAAGTCAAAAGGGTCACATATACACCTTAAAATGTTAATAAATGTTCACAATATAAAGATATGTCTCAATGAAATAAGATTGAGATTAAATCCCTTATAAAGATTATATAATTAAATTAAGGATAAATAAATGACATAAATATGTGTGAAAAATATAAATACACCAAATATAATTGGATATTTACTATGAAACAACTAGATTTCATTCAGACATATTCCTGAAAAAATAAAACCAATGACATGGATATTTAACGTAATGAATAGATATTGAGTTATGATTTCTCTTACAAAGATTGTTTATATGATGTAAGAATTTATTATTGGGGTTATTATGGGCAAAAAGATATATCCACCCAAAGGGAAGTGAAAATTATAACATATATAAGTAAAAATTTATTCCACACATAATCTTGTCATATTATAATCAATGAAGTATTCATTAAACCAAAAGATTGGAAATTGAGTTTAGAAATTCCATTACCTCGAGTCTTACTCATCATATACAATTGTTATGTTAATGAATATTAAACATAGGTTAATTTATACATTTTTAAAACTTTTTTCAAGTTTATTATTAATTTTATATAACTTATTTCTTTGTTTTAAAAATTATATAATTATTTAAGTTCATATCAGTCGTTTTGTTGATGTTCGAAACATGAGTCATAAATGAACTTGTTATAATTACAAATTGTCCATGTGGTCAAATTTACATTATATCTATAATATTACTCATAATTTATAGCTCATATATATAGTATATATATGTATTTATAATAGTATATAACATTCTTAGTTAAAAAATTAAATGCACCGTTTATGGAGATAGAAGGCCATACGTATGCAAGAACACTACATTCATTTATTATCCTTTTAAATGAATGAAAACTAAATGATATAAATATATATTATAATTCCGGAATAATATATATGTTATATATTTTTCATTTCTCCATTTAAACCACCCCTTTTACGTTCCATGTATGGAATAAATGAGTTGTATCACTTTAAAGGGGTGGTAGTCCACACATCCTCAATTGAAATTAGTTTCTTTTCATATCATTAAAAGTGTAAAGATATGTTATAAATAAAATTTAATGAATTATATAGAAAATATAAATATAATATACATCACATATAAAAATAGTACCATAATAATGGACACCATGATAGGTGGGAGGAGAAAATGAAACAATAATCGTTTTCTGAGGCAATAGTTCACCATACACAGAAATAGTATGTTCGTTTCCATTAGATGGAGGTGTGAATAAGTGTAGTGTAATAGTTCTAATAACAACAACCTAGTATATTGGGGATAATTTTTTTGTTATGTAATCAAAAAATAAGAAGATAATAGGGAGTGATGAAGGAAAATGAAAGAGTGGAACTTGAAAGAAGACATTACCTCTAAATAGGGTAACTTCTTGTGATTTGAGCCCAAAGGATTTCATTAATTGCCATCTTCCCATGGTAAAGAATATAGGGAGAAATTAGGGTTTTTTGGAGATTATTTTGGCATATTTTGGACGATCCAATTGTATTTAGAGGTGTGTATATGTGGGTATATGTTTTCCATTTAATAATAGGGAGCATGTAATCATTATGAATGTATTGAAATATTAGTTTATTATATATTGATTTTCGAATTTTGATTTATCCAACATGAAATATTTAGAGTTTAATATAATGATGGGTCGAATTACTCTCACCCAATAGGTCTTAGGTGAGTTTCTATCATAAAATTAATATTAAGTTTTAGATTTTACCCTTAGTAAAAAACAATAACTCTTACCGCATGTTCTCATATTTTAATAATATATGTTTTCAATATTTTATAAAAAATTCAAATAGAATAAAAAATAGACCATTAATGATATTTTAAACATTATATAAGTTAGTTGGACAAATCGTATATTTTTAGGTCTATTATATCATTTAATAAAATAGTATTTTTTTCAATAACTAATCTAAGTCAATTTTGACACTATTTAGTAATTGATTTTTGTAAATGCATGACTACATTATTACATTTAAAAAAGGAATTAAATCGTATTTTATATGTCAATTTAATAAAAATATTCATGGATGGCATACAAATGTTCATAATACATTTATTTTAATATTTATAATATAATTTATTTGAATTATTCATTTATAATGTAATAACTTCATCATCATTGTGTCATAAATAAAATCATTTATTTAATGTCTAAAAATTAAAAATAATTTAAAAGGATGTAGGAAATTAATTTAGAATAATAATTAATTTTTTAGTATAAAGTATCAATTATATAAACAAAATTAAAATTGTTTTAGTTAGGTGATATATGTTTATGTAATATTTCCATCTTCTTTCAAATAAATATTAAAAAAAAATCATTATCACAACCAAATGGGTCCATGGGGTCCTAAAATCGACCCATGGATGACTATTGTCGGCCATATCCCATAAAATAAGATTATGATAGATTTTAGCATGGTTTTATAATATTATAATATTACTTTTTACCCTTATTTACATGATTTACCCATTAACCAGGTTAAATAAAAATAACGACTGAGGTTACTATTCATAATATCCAAAAATATAAATTACCTATATACTAAATTAGTACCATATAATTCTAAATATGGAATCCATTTTTAAAAATTAAAAACATAGAATATATGGTAATTAATTTAAAATTATTTCCTTTTGTCAAAACCAGAATGCAAGTATTTAAGAAGTAAAAACTATCAAAATATTTACATGTGTTTATCTCAAATTTAAATGTGAAATTATAACAAATGACCAATATTATATTAAATGGAAAAACATAATCCAATTACGAATTAAAACTAATTAAAATTAAAATCTATCTATATAAATAAATTAGATGAAAATTCATGTTTGAATTAAAATTCTGTATTTTTCACTATTCATTAAAATTTGGATTTTATCAAAAAAACACAAAAATTTCAACCAAGGTGAATTTAGATGAACCTATTATAAATAAAAAGTTTATTTTGTAAAATATAACATATAAAAGGTACAAAACTACATTTAGAATGGATTCTCCATCAAAAGGTGGTAAAATAATATTTTAAAATTATTACAGTATTTTTTTCTCGAAATTAGATTCATTCTAATTTTTAGTCTCTATAATTTATTGGACATATGTAAATTTTTTTTCAAAAATGTGTAATAATATTTTATTTGTCTCTACTCATTCACTCAAAAAAATTTCTAGACATTAACTACCAATTATAATAATAATATTATTAGCGTATTACTTTTCGGTATAACTCAATGCTTTGTGTAACGTAAGATTTCGGAGAAACCTGTTCTTGTGTGCTAAGTGTGATATTGGAAGAAGTATGCTACTTAATGTAAAATTAATATCTTATTCATAAATATTATTATATATGAAAATGAATGATTCTATAAATACCTAGGATGTTACATGCATCAGGAGGAATGAGATCCATCTATGTTGGTACGATATCCAATGTATTCTCCAGATACATGTTATCTGAGCTTCTATCAGGGGTCCTTTCACATGGCTCAAAATTTTGTGCTAGATCCTTCCACCAAGTGATGATGGTTGGTCCATCTACTGACCTAGTGGGAGAGGGATCTGGTGCACATGATGACATCCAATTGACACTTTTTCTCATTAAGACATGGGATGAGAATTCAACAATCATGGTTCCAGCACCCGAGGAATATACCTCTCCAAGTCATCATACTTCACCACAATGTAGTGTTCGGTAATATCCTTACATGCATTCAATTATCTTACCATCATGTGATATGTGACATCAGTACAACAAGTTATTGTACTCATTTATGAATATTTTTTCTGTCAATTAAAATGAATAAGTTTTTTTATTTTTTATAATTTTTACATGTTTATCCACTATATAAATTTTTATTTTTACTTTAGCTACAATTATTATTTTATAATATTTCAAAGTCGACTAATTGAAACATAAGAAAAATAATTAAATTTTATTTATGTATGTTTAAAATATTATAAAACAAAATAATAAAAAATCTAAATAAAGCATAAAACATAACATAAGAATCTAAAAATTTGATGAAAATAAGAAAATACTCATAAATATAATAAATAATTGAAAATGAAAGGAATGTAAAAAAATATTATGAATAAAATTATAATTATTTATGTTAACAATTTATTTTTTAACTGAAATTTCTTTTCATTGATTTTTTAATGAAATACATGTTATTTTAAATTATTGTTTATATGATCATTAAGTGTGTCAAATATAATTAATATTGTATTTATATTTTAGAAGTTCTAAAATATGTAATCATATAGCATCAAACCTGATTATGTTTCATGTTGGTGACATTGAAATCATATAACTTATAAAATATAAATAAAATTGAAGGGATATTTAACAATGTAACTCCACATATAAAACATAATTAAAAATGAAAAAAAATTAAATATAATTAGTAAAAGATAATTTACATGTGACAAAATTTATATCATGAAAACATAAAATTTTATTTTTCAAATATTAATAGGCATAATTATAGATTAATTTAATAAACACAATATATATATATATATATATATATATATCATAATATAAAAACATATATATTTTTAAATATACAAACATGTATTTTGAAAATATGTTTTTTTAGAAAAGGCAGTAGAGTCCTTATCACCTTTCCACATAACATAAAGGTGGCATTGCCTCGATCACCATTCTGCAGTAATTTTCAAAAAATATTTAACCTTGAATTATTTAATTTTTTTTTTCAAAAAATTCATAATATAACTTGATCCTTAATAATAATTTTTTAGAAATAAAAAATAGTATTATTAAATAAAGTAAAATCTGTAAAAGTGGAAACATAAAAAATATTTTTCCCATTTATCTATTTTATTGAAAAAAATACTAAAGTGAAAATGTTTATTTAATTTTATAGAAAAAAATATTTTATTCTTTTATATATTTTATAATACATTAACACTAATATGAATTCCTTCAACTACCTTTATCATCAGGGGAATCAAATTTCTCCCCGTATGAGCCCAACAATATCCATCAAAACCACTCGTCTTTTTATTACTGTATACTCTACCCAAAAAAGTAATTATAAAATAATGAACTATATTTATATTAATATTGTGATACATTTTATATTAATGTATATTCAAAATTTTATGATACAATATTATATGTTTTTTATTTTTATTTTTATTTTAGTGATTTAACTAGAAAGTTTATTTTCAAAATCTATTGCCATCGATATTGATTTTTTTTAAATTGTACAGGTCTTCAATAATATTTCCTAATTAGCACATGAAATTGAATTTTATAAATTAATCAAAAATCTACACCAGACATGTATCATTAAATTGTATTTCATATTTTTTAAATTATTTTATATAATTATATTATAATTTATAGATAATTCTATATCCTATATTTTACTAGTGAATATTTTTTTTCCATAATAAAATTTTATTATCACCATATTAATTAATAAAAAATTATTTGTAAAATAATATACATTATATTTCTTTTATTCTCATGATATATAACATTAATCCAAAAAAAACATTCAAAAACTAGAATCTAATCTGGGAATTTCTAAGGTGAATCACTAAAGTATATAATTTAGAATTATATAAAATTATTTTATTATTATGTGGAAAAAAATACAGTTCATTTATTTAGTTATATATTTTTAGTTTAAATAGGTCATTTTACTTGAAATTAAAAATAAATAAGGGCACTTGAAATATGATATAATCCCCCAAAATTAAAGAAAAATTTAAAATAAAAATGGTTAACAAAATTTGTTTTGGAAACTTTTTTTTATTAATTTTATTGTTACATATTTATTTTATAGATATGATAAAATAAAAATTGTTCTAGAGACACCATAGGTAGAGCCAAAGTTATTATAAAAAGTTATATGGAAGAAAAATGAAGGGAAGAGAGATAAAATATAACGCCCAAGAATCGTATATCAGGATCTGGTACTAAACAAAATCTCTTTACATATTGGATTAGATACCAACCAAATAAACCTAGGATTAAACATCTAATAATTAAAAAGTCCAAAATAGAAACCAAGTCACATTTATACTCATGATCTTTTAGGTTTGGAGTTTTAGACAATTAATAAAAAACATGTAACTAACAACATTGTTCCCGCTATAACGAGAAATTATTATCTCTTTATAAGTCTTCATCATTTCCCACAAAATTTCTCATTTTTGTTACCCTTCTTGACATATCATATGTACTAAAATTCATCATAAATTAGGGGAATGGATACATAATAAGGTTTATCTCAAACACTTTGTATAGATAAACATGGGCACTAACAAGTGAAGATCATAATTGGGCATAAGATGATCATGTGGTAAGGAGAAAATAATCATGGTATGTGAACATAGTTCATAGAAATGATACCCAATAAAGACATGGATCATGAATCATCAGTCAAAATAAGAAACATAATATAATACATGATTAAAAAAATTTAAATTTTGTGTTATTATTCCTGATCCCTGAAAACATTACATAGATATGTTTGAACTTCTTATATTAATAATTCCTTAAAATAATCTCATGTGAAAAAAAAACATAGAAAAAGAATAGTCATGAATTTTACATAAAAAACATGACATTCCATGAAAATAATTTCCACCATTATAAGGTCCTAAAATATCATTTTCCCATAAATTAAAAATATTTATATTAAAAATAATTGGAATCATATGAAAACCCTTAATGATTATTTGGACATTATTTTCATCACCAGTGTTTAGTCATATTTATACCACAATGGAATAAATTATAATCAATTAATTCTAATCATCATTTCACTAGAGAATAAATAATTACCTATTGTATTAGAGAGATATATATCAAACTAACCCATTATCCTCTATCATATCAAAGAAACATAAATGTATCACATAAAGTATTTAATTTTACTGTTTAACGAATAAAAAAATACCTTTCATCCCATAAAAACAACAGAAAAAGTTCATTGAACATAACTTAATAAATGCATGGAAAACAATTGGGTCTCATGATAATTTCCTTAAAACATAATCATAATCCATCCATATAAATAATATGGATAATATCAATTATGAATATTCCAAGTGAATCATAATAATAATCAAATGATTTTGACATAAATGAAAAATACAATTGTAAAATAATTAGAAATATTCATTGAAAATATATATATATATCTTTTTCTTTGGGTAACATTTCAGTAGAAATCTAAAAATTTATATAAATAAAGGAATAATATTTCCTTTAAAACCATAAAAACATGAAAAATAATTTTGATAATGAATAAAGAAAACAATTATGGGAAAAACTTATCAAGTGTTAAATGTTAAAGAAAAAATTCACTTCATACTTTTTTAAGAAGAGTCAAAGTGACCCGTGCATAAAACATTATGAAGATTCCTTTTTAAACCATATATGTGATGTTAAAATACCATATAAGATAACTTTAATAAATAATTTAGTTTTATATAATAATATTCCTAATAAAATAAAAATAATATAAATGGAGAATAAATATTAAGGTAAAAAAATTAGAATCATTAAAATTAATGATTTAAAATAGGACCCCTTATGGAATTTAACATTAAAAATGATTTTGAAAGAAATAACATGAGGATGAACTCAAAATACCCCGACTATAAACTGATTCATGATATTATATTTCTAAGAGGTAGTATATACATTAAATAAATTTATATTGGTGCACAATTCAAAACATTTTTCAAAGAAGAATATTTTATATGAGAAACCCTTACAACTTTTGAAATTATATAATATAAAGGTTTAAAAAAAGAAAATGTCACGATTCGATAAATCCCTTGATTTATAAATAAATAATTTTTTAAAAATAAATTAATGGTCATGTAAGTACACCATATAAAATAAACCATGGTACCCAACATAAAACATGTCTCAAGGAATTGAAATTGAGTCCTTGAAATCCCTGCTGAGATCGTCAAATTTTCAGTAGGAATAAATAAAAAAATTATTATGTGAGACAAATTTGAATCCACTTAAAAAATTGGAAATAAAACAAAAAAATCATGGTTCATAACACACATTATCTTTAGGTAATATCCCATTCTTTACTAGGTTTTTCTCCATTGATTTTTTTGTTTCAACATTGGTGGCCAAGTCTTGTTTGGAGACAGAGACCCTTCATTAGAAAAAATTACTGAATTTTTTGGGATATATGTTTCTTTTAATTAGTGGAGTATGGATATATATATATATTGAAATTCTTTAGAAGGGGTTTACATGCATTGTAAGACATCAGAGGTGTTTGGAACATAATGATGGAAAAATGAGTCTAAAATTTGTCTACATGAGAATGGCCTTATGTGTAAAGGTATTACAAATCATGTACACTCTTCCAAACATTTTTTGTGAAAAAAATAAAAGGATTTCACTAGATATATATCATGTAGGAAATAAAAATTGTATAATATTTGGACTAATTTAGAATTAGGCCAAGGTGATAGGTTTTTCAGTGCATCCCTCTAAAAAGAAATACACATTGGGTAAATTTATTAAAAATGATGTAATTTCCCAAGAAGGTTTTTAAAGGATGTTTTTCCTGAGTTGATCTCATTTAGGCACATGCAAGTTCATCCTCTCCACCCAAAGGAATATTCCAGTCAAATTTGGATCACCCCTCTGGATTCTAAACATCCTTATCACACATCTGATCCATGTATCCTTATTGTAATAATTTGTGACTTTATTATTGTTGGTGAATCCTTTTTGAAGCATTAGTTGATAGTCAGTTGAAGGTAGTGGGTATAAACCTTTACCCTATGGTTTGATAATTTTTAGATATGTGAAATATTGAAACTACAACAACATACATGTATCACAATTAATTACATGATGAATTGGATTATTGTTGGAATTATATAGTATCCAATTGGTTATCGACCTATATTAGGAATACCATTTTGGGAAGAGACCCATTATTTACAAGTAGATGGATTATTGGATTAAATTGTGTTTATAATGAAATGGGTTTGGGTGATGTCCTGATATTGAGTCACCATGGCTTGGCTTATTTATTGAAATGATTGGCATGCCATTTTTTTAGAACCAAATGATAAACAAAATTTGTAATTGAAAGATAAATTATAATTTAAATGTTTAATCATGGAGCATTATAATGTGATTTTGTGCTATTATTGTTTCTATGAAATGTGGTATGATTATAATTTTTTAATGATTTTATAATACATTGGCCTATTTTACATGCATAAATACTTATACACCGGGATATTCCATGAGACATGTTGAAATGATTATATGATTCTATGCCTTGAGACACAATGAAATTATAATATATCGGGATATTCCCTTATATACGTTGAGATGGTTATATATTGGGAAATGACTTGAGACATGATTAAATGATTATATAGGGGGATATTCCAAATGAATCACATTTAATGGCATATATACCAAGCATGAACCTCATACACTCTGAAATACCTATATACCAGGTATGACGCTGATGAAATGATGCAATTATTATATTGGGGGTTTGACCTAGATTTATGTAATTCATACCTTGGATATAAGGTTATACTTTTCAAGGTTACAAAACATGCTCAAAAGACTTTATAACCTGGAATTAAGGTATGTTGTATTTTAAAGTAATTACATTGTTGTGGTTGGAATGGTTGTGAAACATGCTCATAGACATTCCATCATGGTTCTGAAGTAGGTTGTAGTGGTATTAATTTATTTGTTTAATTAATTAATACACTTATTTATTGCATTTTTCTTGCACTTGTTATCAAACTTGTTATGGTTAGACATGGTGGTGTCATCCTATTGAGTTATACCCACACAATAATATGTCTTCTATTTGGTACCCATGTAGATTATATTTATAAATTATTGGACAAAGGAAATTGACCTTAAAGTTGATTGTATTTTACTAGATGGGAGGAATTTTAGAGATGGGTGTGATATGATGTTCGAGACCAATAGTTTTTAATTTTTTATTTTATTCTATTAGTATTTTATTTTTATTAATTATTTCATTAAATTTAGTTACATTTTCTATTTTAATAAAAAAAATTATTATTATATATTGAATTATTCAGTTGGATTTTACTGCTTGGTTTTATACTATATTGTATTTTTTCCATAATTTTTTCTACTCAAATATTTATTTATTGTTTGATAATTCCAATCTGTTGCAACTATTTAACCAAAGGGAATAGTCTCCCCATTATAAGTATCACACTTTTCTACTAGTGATAATCCTCTAGGATATGGGGAGGAACACTTGAGGACTTTCAACCAACCTGTTTAGGACACGTGAGAAAGTTCCAGAAGATATGATGTTTCAAAGTGGTATCATAAGAGGTTTTTTATATTTCATTACTATTTATAATAATTATAAAGGATTATAGGATGTTCCAAGACATGGTAATGATTTTTTTCATGGGATGAGCTGACCCATTTATGGGGAAAAATCCAAGTACCCATGGATGGATTGTTGTTATATAATATTCTTATTATAGTTGATGTTATATCACCCTGAGTGATTTAAATGTTTTGTGAGGTCATTATTTCCTGATGATATTAGTTATTGAGGTTTATACCCATGGATTGGTATGTGATGGGACAAGTATGTATGTATTAGGAATGTAAAATAGGGATATATATATTTATATTCATTTTTCATCTTAGGGATAAATTTTTTCTTTCTTGTGATATATTATTTCATGTTTGAACTGTGTTATGAGATACCGATAATATATGAAAAATTAAATAAAAAAGTGAACTATTACTTCATGCTAAAACACTTTTAATCCATGTTTATAGAGACTATGAGCCAGGGGTTCTCTATTGTTGTAACCTATTGAGGTTGACATTATTCAATCAAGTGTTCTAAAGAGTGTTTTTTTCTTTAATAGAAAATGTCTCATCATAATAGTAGAATTGAGTGGTGTAGAGTGGAAATTAACACACCCTTGACATAGTGGAATAAAAACTTCCTATTATTCATGAGTATCAGATAGATGTTTGACTTCATGATAGCTTCTTTAAGTTCATGAAATTAATGGAAAGAGATACTATTCGCACCATGCCTTCATTATATGAGATAAAGAGGGAGTTATAATAGTAGAATCTTTGTATGTTTACAGGGAAGGGATTCCCCTAAGAAGTTCAGTTCTAGATTTATTTCTTCCAAATGATATTTAAGTATATTAAGACACCCACAAATAGGAATATTAAGCTTTCTACGTATATACATCATTTATTGTCCAAGTGTCGGTGGGATATTCGATTGCATGTTGGTAGTCATATGAATTATCTTGAAGGAATTTATAAGGATGTTCTTGATCTATTTATATCACGGTATATTGAGGTTTGAGAAGGATTGTTATTTTGTACACCTAAAATAGAAGGGTTTATCAATACTGGAATATTCTAAGTGTTCCACCACCCATAACACATTGTTCCATATTTAGTAGTTCATGTGATCTATAAGCAATGATATTTTTATGATGGACTTAATTATGAAATTATGTCTCTGGTGAAATGTTCAATCCAAGTAGTTTCTTAGAAGTGAGGAATCAAGCACTCATCATGGTATGGAATCTGAGGGAGGCCCCGAACAACAGCCTGACTGTTTCAGTAGGGAAAATATTGAAAACTTTTTCAAGAAGAAAGAAGAGTCACCATGATAGAATTCACCAGGGAAAGAATAGTCAAGGTAATGGGTAGCCATCTCAGGACCATTTTCCATTGCAGTAATTTTAGTGCATCAATATGGACCATAAACGAACTCAGTGACTGAATCTGGATTCAGAGTGTCATGATTATGGAATATTTAGCCACCTATAAATATTTATCAGGGGAATACAATAGAAAATAAGTGTAAAGGGATTTGGGTAGGTATTATAATATGGGAAGTACTCAAATACTTCATAAAATAAAGGTATATGGGGTTATACAAGATGTTCTAGTTGAGGTAGAGGATGCATTATCCAAGTATAGGAGAAACAGTATTAGGTAGATATTATATCGAAGGGGAGTCAAGATGGATCCTAGGTTAAATTGTTAGTTCATATTCTTTTTATGAAAGATACTATCACAAATGTAGATTCATGATAGTTAATATTGAGGGGCATCAATATTCTCCCAATCTAACCAAATAAAGTATCAAGGTTCATAAAGTTAACTTCATGGTCCATGTTCTAATAGAGTAAAGAGTGTTTGTGTAATAAGATAAAGTTACAAATATGGTATCTTGGGATCATCCCTTGAATTTATTTGAGATTTGGATCATTCTGGGTTTAGCAGGTTATTACTGGTGCATTATCCATGTCATTTCATGTTTGGAAGCACTGATGTCTCAGATGACCAAGAAATGGGTGATGTTTCTTTGGTCTGATTCTTATGAGATATATTTTCATGAGTTCAAAGTAAGGATGAAATAAACACATATCCTCACATTATTTGTTATGTGTAAATCAAATATTGTGTATTGTGACGCATCTCGAGTTGGACTCAGAGTAGTTCTAATACAAGAGGATTGAGTGGTTACTTAGGGATTTATATAGTTGAGACCACATGAAGGGAATTATTCTACTCATGATTTTGGGTTGGGTAAATTGGTAAATTCCATTAGATATCGAAGTCCTCAAGGGTGAGAGGATTTTGGTATAAATGGACCACAAAATTATCCGATATATCTTTTCTCATTAAGAACTGAACCATTTACAATGGATGTGGGTTGAGTATCTACATTCTTTAAAATTCTAGTGTACTAGTACACTAGGAAATAGATTTGTTATTGTCATTGCATTAAGTTGAAATATGGATAAAAATGTATTACATGAGTCTTGTGATGAGTTACAAATGATGGATCTCTTAGAAGACATATATTATTAGGCTCATGAGTCTCAAGGATGAGTAAATCTAACTTTGACATATATAATACCAACGATTTTGGACCAAATATAGATCATGTTTTTATCTAATTGAAAAGGATTAGTTCTGAGTGACTACATATATGGTGTGGAAAACCCGTCATGATGGTCTCATGGCTGTGGAAATTCTCTTTATTTCATTGGCTGAGTATGGGTTCATATGGGCTTGTGTAAGGAGATTATGAAAGAGTTTCATGATTCTAGGTGGGAGATAAATCATGGTTTGACAATGATTGATAGTGATCTCTGTAGAAAATACTGGTCGTAAGGAATGAAGATGGATGTAGTTGGATTTTTGTGAACTATTTCACTTTCCAGTAGGTTAATGATGAACATACTAGGCTAATTGAGATTTTTTAGCCTTTCCCCATCCATGGGTGGAAATGGGATGATGTCACAACAGATTTTTTGATAGTATTACCCTAGAAAATCATTAATAATGATATTGTATGGGTGATATTGTATGAACTGAAAAATGTATCCCACTTCTTTCCTATCAAGGATACCTTCACTGTTTATGATCTTGAATGTTTTTATGTGAACCGGGTTATTCAGTTTCATGGTATTCTGAGGAGTATCATTTCTAGTATATATCCTCACTTTACATTAGGTTTCTAATAGGGTCTTCAAAATGATTTGGGACCACAAGTACTTTTTGAGTGAAACGTATCATACATAGAATGATGGTCAATCTATGAGGACTATTCCTGTTATGGATGATATGTAACGAGCTTGTTTTTTAGACTTCTGTTGTTCATGGTAGTAGCATATGGAACTTGTAGAGTTTGAATATAATAACGAGTTTATATGAATATATCCAAAAGGCATATTTTGAGTCATTCTATGGTAGGATGTTCTATTAACATGTTTTTTTTCTCTAGGTATGTGAGTTTGTGGTTGTTTGGACACATCTCATTTAAGAAATGTTTGAGCAGGTTAAATTGAATTGGTAGTGATTAGAGACTACATAGGGCAGACATAAATCTTATGTTGTCCATCTGAGATGACCTATAGTGTTTGAGGTTGGTCATCATGTTTTACCTCAGGTGTCACATAGGTATGGGTGACACCATATCTGGAAATAGGTAAAATAAGCACCAAGGATTTTGGGGCTATTTGAGATGGTGGAAAGGTTTGGTCATGTAGAGTACTGATTATCCCTTCTATAAAGCTATATTTCTATGTAGAACATGTAGAACATGTTTCATCTTTAGAGTTACTTTTTAGACCCTTCCCATCTGATATGTGTATCAAACATCAATCATAGTGCTAATAAATCCTTTAATGAGAATCTGATATAGATTGTAGAACATAGTGTGGTGTATCAATGGATTAAGGGGATTATTTTTATTTCACTATAGTAGAATCATGTGTCTTTTCAGGAGGAGAAATTTGATAGAGTTTATGATATGTGATCACAATGTCCAGGCTTCTTTGATGAGACCCCATAGGGATGATTGAAGTAGACCCGGGATGAGTTGTCAAATGGTGGGGAGGTTTCAAGATCCTAATTTTTTTCTGGTATGTCCCTCATAGAGTTTTTCATTTGAGTCTTGGTGGGAGAGTCTTTTTCACTGTTTGAGAGACATTATTAGGTAAAATGAACTAATTTTTGGGGATATATGTTTGTGGTAATTAATGGAGTATATGTATAAACATGTTAAATAGGATTACATGGGTTTTCAATGCTTTAGAATATTTTATGGGTTATTGGATCCTTCTGTAGGGAAAAGGGGAACAAAATTTGTCTACAATATAATTACACACCATTTAAAGGTATTAAAAATTATGTAAACTCTTCTAGAAACATTACATGAAACATATAATAGGTGTGAAAAATTTAAATGCCATATAATCAATACATGTTGTGTAATATTTAGATTAATTAAATATTAATCTAGGACGATGGGTTTTTTTGGCGTAACCCACTAAAAAGAAATACATGATGTGAAAATGGATTACACATCATGTAATTTACTAAACATATTTATAAAGGGTGTCCTGCATGAGTTGATCTCGTTACCTTGCATATAGTTTCATCCTCTCAACCCTATGGAATCTTCCATGTGATTTTTGATTGCCTCTCTTGATTTTGGACATCATAATCATGCGTATGATCCCAAAAACCTTATTTTGATCATTTGTGCCTTCGTTCTTGTTGTGGAATACTACTGCAAGTGTTGGTTGAACATTAGTTAAAGGTAGAGG
Organism: Viscum album; assembly: GCA_963277665.1. Taxonomy (NCBI): domain Eukaryota; kingdom Viridiplantae; phylum Streptophyta; class Magnoliopsida; order Santalales; family Viscaceae; genus Viscum; species Viscum album. Next base: position 820,066,655 of record OY728142.1, read on the forward strand.
TATAAACTGTAACCTTTTAGTTTGATAACTATCAAGTATGTGAAATATTGTAACTTTACAAACATATGTTCACCTCAATTATTTAAAGAATGAATTTTATTATTCATGGAATCCCATTGGATGCAATAGTTTATTGACATAGATTTTGGCTACCATTCTAGGAAGAGAATCCAATTTTATAAATGAATTGAACAATGGATTAAATTTTGTTTAGCATGAAATTTTTTTTGCATGATTTTGTGCTATATATTCACCTGGTATTGTCTTATTTATTGAAATGAATGGAATGTTATTTGTTGAGGACCAAATGATAAATGAAATGTGCAATTGGAAGATAAATTTTAATTTTCAAAATTAACCACTGATCCTCAAAATGTGATATTATGATATCATTGTTACTATGACAAGTTCTATGATTCCTATGTTGCAATGCTTATTTACCATGTCATCCCAGTTTACATGCTTAAATGATTATATACTAGTCTATTCTCTGAGACATGCTTAAATGATTATATATCAGTCAATTCACTGTGACATACAGAAATTCATATATAACTGAGTATGCCTAGTGACACATGCCAAAATTATTATATACTGGGCTTGGCCCTGATACATGCTGAAATTCTTATATACCATGCTGGACCTTGAATAAATACAAAAATTCTTATATTTCAGGTTTGACTAAAATTTTTTTGATTTATACCTTGGATATATGGTTATGGTTTCCATGGTTTTGGGACACGACTAGATACATTACTTCTTGGTTTTGAGGCAGGTTTTGGTTTCCCATGGTTATGTGGTCTTGATTGGCATGGTTATGAGACATGCTCAGAGGCATTTTGGAATGGTATCAAAGTAGGTTAATGTGGAATTAATTTAGTTATTTAATTAATTAATACCTCTATTTATTGTATTATTACATTCAATTGTTATCAGGCTGCTTATGTTTAATCACTATGGTGTCAACTTACTGAGTTATAATAACACCATAATGAGGATACCATTTTGTACCTAATAAGATTATATTAATGGAGTATTGGAAAAGGGAAAGGGAAGTTGTTGTTGATTATTTATTTTTTGGATGGGTTGATGTTTTTAGATGGAACCAACATGGGGTTCCGGATCGAGGACATTTGAGTCATTATTTGAGTCTTCCAGTCTTTTATTTTGGTTACTTATAGTATGAAATTTATTTATATTCCTTCACATAATTATATTATTATATTATTATTTAATTTATTATTCAGTGGTATTTTAATGTTTGATTTTCCACTCTATTGTATTGCTCCCATGATTTCCACTACTCTATTATTTATTTATTTTTTGATTATTCAGTTTTGTTGTAACTCTATAACCATGGGGTATAGTCTCCCCACTATAGTTATCACACCCCCAATACTATTTGAAAACATTTGGATTATAGGGAGGCACATGTCGGGTCTCATAACCAACCAATTTCATCCACTTAGAGAGTGTCAAAATGGGGTATGTTACACATGACCTAATGGTCGATGAAGAAGTCATATAACTATATGAAATGAAATTTAATGAAGAATTACCTTATCTCATAAATTATATAAGTCATGTACTCTCCATCATTCTATATAATAAAATAAAATTTAGAATACATATATAAAAAAGTCATATTTATATTTATATTACAAGATACCTTTTATTAATAATTTCTTCTTACCCAGTTATTAATAATTCATTTTTAACAATCATGATGTATGTGTTAATTATCTCGTTTTCCATGCATATATTGATTTAGTTGTTTTGATTATTGCACCTTGGTCATGGTTTCATTACCTCTATAATTACAATGATTATCATATATAATTCATATTATTATATAGTTCTATGTATATTTCATCAAAATTATGATTATGAGTTTTATGTAAATCATTAAAAATTTCATTTTATCAATGTTTTGATTTTGTAGAAAATAATTGATTTTATTAACAAATATGCATACATACATACATACATACATACATTAATATATATATATATATTAAAAATAATGAATTATGAAAAAAATATCAAATTCATCATTATTACGTAATCTTCCAAGTAAATAACATTCCTTAATCATTTATGACATAAACATTATAATATTGTTCATATAGGTTATAAAACGCACAAAAAAATACATGTTATGAACATTGAAGGTGTAAGAAAATGTCATTATATAATGATAATATAACTATTATTGCAGATTTAACATTTCAGAAATATCAAATTTAATTTTTAAATAAATCTTCATAACAATCCAATCAATGTTGTAACGAAAAATGAAATCTGTTGTTCATGGAGGCCATAGTCTTCACATAAAAATAGGTGATGTTTTCATTTTTTGATGAAAGGAATGGAAATAAGGTAGATAGTTATTTATATTTATTAAATCATATTTATTCTATAATTATGCATTGACCCATATTTTTTACTACCCATGTGAGGCGGTGATGAAAAGTGAATAATGTAATTCGTGGTGGTAGTAGTATGTTGGCACATAAGAGTGATCTTTTCATTTTTCATTTGATGGTAGGTAACAAGATAATGGTCGTTTCATAAAAAAAATTAAAATTTTATTATAATAAGGACACTAATATAATTATTTTTATGTGGCTATATATAATTTCGATAGGGTTTAATAAGAATGAAAAATTAATGAACCCGGTTAAGACAATTACCTCTTCTTTTGATATCCTCTTTTTTGTTGAACTTAAAGATTTTGGAAGAGAAGATTATAGTCACACTAGGGGAATGAGAACATAATATGGGAGGGTTGGATAGAGATTTTCAAAGAATGTTGGGATAAAATATAACCCATATGACTATTTGTGACGATTATATTGAGTCCCAAATTATAGGTTGAAATCAATGGTGTTTTAACAAATATTCAATATTGAAGAGCAAATAATGTAATTTTAAAAATTATAAGTTTATCACAAATATATTAAGTATGGTATTATAGACTATTTATCATCATATTAACTCATTAAAATATTTTATTTATTTTTAAATCAATTGATATAATATTATTTAACATTAAATACCCTTTTATGCCATTTTCAAGACTATTCACATAATTTGACTTCAATGGTATCAAAATGACCATATAATTTGAATTTAATAATTCAAATTAATCCTTACCTTTAATATTTGTCCATAAAATTCATTCAAGGATCCATTTCTTTCGAACCTTTTTTTACTTTATATATTTTTAAACCGATTTTGTTTGTATTTTATACTGCTTGCGCACGTATTGTGTCGATGTTACGTAAATTTTTTGAATAATTATAATATTATTTAAAAATAATTTTTTTTAATAACAATAATTATATTCATTTATATTCATTGATAATATAATTTTATTCGTATCATTATCATCACAACACATAATAAGTGGGAGAGAGTGACCTTTTTGTAAATACTGTTAACATAAAATAAAATAATGGAAAATATGAAAAGCCAATGGCACCAAAATATATATATAGGTAATATTACACTATTTCAGGCCTATAAAAAATCATAAAACCATTTCATGATTTTTTTTGATATTTAACAACTTTAATCATTGATTAAATATTTTTATTTATTTTAGCCTTTACCACATTGACTAACTTTTACATCAGTAACATAATTTTTATGAGTATAAATGAAATAGTATTTAATAAATAATTTGAATATATTTATAATAAATATAGAAAAAAGTTTACTAAATAATATTTATAAATCTATTAAAAATTTAATTCTAACATCTTCGCTAAAAAAACATATAAAATAATTCTTATTAAAAAATGTATTCTCGAAGAATAAAACAAAATTATTCACATTTCATGCCTAGTAAAAACTATAATATGATTTATAATTTATATAATTAAATATATTTTCAATTAAGTTCATAAAAATAATTTATCACTAGTGATTAATATTATTCATTAAGATAAATTTAATTTATTAATTTAAAAATAGTTTTCTGAAAAATTTATTTTTTACCATCAAATGATATTGTCTTAATTTCTAGACTATTTAAAATCAATATATAGATTCTTTAATTTTTTTTTAATTTAAAAGATATAATTTTCAATAAATTAAATACCTATTATAAGATAAATATAACTTCTAAATAAAATATATAATATAAAATCAATGTTTTAAAATAAAATATTTCTATTTACCAAGATTTATTATATTATTATTCCTTATCATTATCAAATAATTACATTGATATTATTATTTTATATTACTTATATACACTTATATATTTATTAGTATTTTTTAATTTCAATCATTTATCAAAATTTAATACACAAAATAGTTCAAAATAGTTTCTTTATAATGAATTGTATTTTGTAACTATATTATATATATTTTTTATTACAAAGTCATTTATTTTATCAGTTTTATTTAACTATCTAGAAATGTCATTAATTTTTTATTTTAATATATAATTATTCACATAAATGTTATATTTTTTATATCTTAATCTACCATACACACTTTTTTATTTAAATAGGAGTACTTAATAAAATCTAAGGGTGATGTATTCCCCCCACAATTAAAATTTTTACATCACAATACAAAATTATATTAAAAATGGAATAATTTTAGACATATATTTTATCATGATTAATAAATTTTATGTTACTAATTATTATTTCCAAGATCATATTATTTATTTGTGTTTCTAAAAGCATATATTAATATTGAGTGATATGGATTTATTGGTTTATCTTTCTTTTACATGATGATTTTTTACCATCGAGATAGATAATAAGATAAAATACACTTACCTGATTTTTCCCACTTTATAAGAATATTTTCATCCTTTATTAGTGTGTTTATATCCATTTACCCCTCTATTTAAACTCACATTCAATGACTAATATTTCATGCATGATGAATGAAAATCAACCCTTAGCGGATCATGAGACCCATAACATGATGAAAAATCATTCCCTTATTCTATAACTATTTATCAAAAACAAAATTGTTATAAAAAGTTAAGATAATTACCCACGTTATACTTATACGATTCCATAAATATATAACTTTAAAACTCATGAAAATATTCCGTATGAAATTGGAAATTCAAAAATTAAATATAATTTCCAATAAAACATATGATGTATATAAAAATGACATTAATCACTCCAAGAGATACATAACAAAAAATTTATATACCATAATAAAATATTCCACCAAATTATTCTAATATTTCTACAAGATAAACTGATTCATCATTACTTAAATCACAAAACAATCTTACATACATCTAAAAGTTAACTTAATTTTTTTTCTTCAAATTATATCTAATACTTTGATATAAACTCCTAGAATGGGTAATAATTTTCCATTATCCTTAATCCTGTAATGTTAGTAAAAATATAGTAAACATACTTAAAAATATATATTTAATCACCTAGTGGATAATTCACATTTCAATCCCCATGTTTATCAGTACTTTTAAATATATATGACTAAATATTTGATATTTTTTAAAAAATAACCCTAATCATAACATCAAAGCACATAACAACCTAAAAATTATTGTTTTTTGGAGTGGATACTCATGAGGGGGGATGAATTGAGTTCCAATTAAAATTTCTATTAAAAATATTTATTTTAAAATCCCCGAAATTAAAAACAATGTTAAACTGTAATGAATCTATACAGAGTGTAAATGTTCTATCAGTTTCTCAAAGATTGATTAGGTCTCAGTTAACATAATTTGAAGATTAAATTAACTTTTGAAACTAACTTACTGGTTTACAATAAGTATAGACACTTGCTAATTTAACTATCAAAGTAGCTTTAAAAAAGTTTTTTATTTCAAAGTAATAGCAGTGGAATAAATATATAGTTTACTTATAGACTTAAATTAAAATGCACAGTAGAGTTAACCAAGAGGTTCAGTCTCAAGATGAGACTTAGTCTTTTCAACAATTTATATAAATTGATCCAAACCCTGGATCGGGGTTAACAACAGTGAAAGACTATCAAGGCCACATAGGGACCTCTAGCATAGTTCTTTGTGGGAAACAAAAACAATGATCAGGCCACACAAGGACCTATTCTAGAGTTTTCAGGGGTAAAAAAGAGTAAACAATTTTGGTTTGAGGATTTTGATATCCTCTAGTTCAACACAGGAGTCAGTGTGTGTGTATGATGAACATAGTACACACACTACTCAAAAATGTAAGTAAAATAACCACTAATAGAGAATGTGTCAGAGTTTATAATGCTCTAGTGATTGGTAGTGCAGCACTGGACTCGTTGGATTTAGTAGAGATGCTTCTGAGTCCTTCAATGGTTTTACTGTTATAAACAGAGTATCGTGATTCAGCTTGATGTCCTTCACAAGCAAGTGTGTTATCTGATTTCTAGTGTTCTTCATATGTTCTTCAGTAGTGTTGGATTGTGTGCATACGAGTTTTATTTAGATCTTTCAAATGACCATTTTCAACATTGTCATGTGTTCTTCAGTCTCGTATATATATTCACGGAAGAATTCTCTCTCTATACCATTTCACGCATCCATCTTTTTTATGCAGCTTGATCTTCCTTTTTATTCCACGAGCTCTGGCAATAGGAATGATTACCTTTCCATACGTACAGGGTACGGTCTCCTGACATGAAAAAAACTAACATTAAATATCATTAATTGCATTAAAAACTTCAATTATGACCATTAGAATTAAATACGAATTTATAGAAGTTCAAACAGTTTTCATGGCTATCGGTGAGTCATGAGATCGGTGAGACATTTTGAATCTGCATCAGTTTTGGATGCATCAGCATCGGTGTCTCAACATCATCGCTATCTTAGAATCACTATCTTAGCATCGGTGTCTTAGTATCGATGTCTTAGCATCGGTGTCTTAGCATCGATGTCTTAACATCAGTATCTTAGCATCAGTATCTCAACATCTGTATCTTAGCATCAGTGTCTGAGCATCAGTATCTTAGCATCGGTATATCAATAACGGTATCTTAGCATCAGTATCTCAACATCGGTATCTTAGCATCGGTGTCTCAACATCGGTATCTTAGCATCGGAATCTCTGTATCGGTGTCTAAGCATCGGTGTCTTAGTATCGGTGTCTTAGCATCAGTGTCTTAGTATCGGTGTCTTAACATCAGTGTCTTAGCAACAATGTCTCTTTGGACCTTTGGTAGTCATCGGTGTAACCATTCATCATCGACGCGACAGGTCATCATCGGTGCTATAGTTCTTATTATTGGTGCGACTGTTCATCGTCGGTGTAACCGTTCATCGTCGGTGACTCAGAAAAATGACTAACGGTTAGTCAAGACAGGGAATTCTGACAAAGTGTTTGTTCAATCCAGAATACTTCCAGGTCAACCATAAACATACATTGATCATAGATAAACATTTGTAGATATTATTTAAACATATTTATAACAATTTTAACAAAAGACTAAAATGAAATAAATAAATCTAATATTTGTGATTATTAAAATAACCATTCCACAGAGAGTTCAACAATCTCCCCCTTTATTATAATCACAAATCAATGGCATAAATGAAGAGATAATATAGTATGTCATTCGTTATGATACCCCTATAAGAAAGAATATATGCCAAAAGATAAAACATGGTTAGAATAGAAACCAGAACATATATATAACTGAGGCATTCTACTATTTCAACATTTCTCCCTCTGTGTATACATGCATGTGATAAATAGCCAACATGGGCTCATATGGACATTCGGTTCACCCATCCAGATACATGATCTCCCTGAGTTTGCATATGCATACATGATTCCCCTGTTTTATCTCCTTGATTTCTCTTGACTCCCCTGTTTTCTCTCTTTGATTTCTCTCCCCCATTGGGATTATCAAAAAGAATATATGCCAAAAGATAAAACATGGTTAGAATAGCAACCAGAACATATAAACACCCTATCAAAAAAATTGACAGTCACACCTATTCCTCAGGGTGCAAGGGAGATTTCCCTCTAGCAGTAGGAGGAATTGAAGGTCCAGAAGGTTGTTGAGTGGAAGGCAAAACTGGACTTATAGAGAAAGGAGGTAGGACGACCCGAGTTGGACGAACTATGGGTTCCAAGGTCACCTACTGCGAAGAAGGTTCTTCTACAGGTTGCTATTGAAAGATTGGTCTAATACTGGAAAGAGCTTGAGAAACAAACATCTGGCCAGGAGCTACATCTGATGATTGCAGAGTCTCAACTGTAAAAAAACAATGGCTTATTCTTGCACAAGAAGGTAGGGTTTTAGCAAATTGATGAAGTCCGGAATGACTTCTCCACCGTACTTCATGGCTTTTTAAAAATCATCCTAATTTTTCATGAAATTTCCTAAAGTGGGGTAAAATATTTTAACAACTGAACTTGATCTTTAAAATCTTGAGTCACTGGAGGGAGTCTCAAATTATCAGCCAGTACTTTAAAATGATGATTCAACTCATGCTTTGTGTAGATCTTAGAGAAATAATGATCTACTTTCACCTTAATCTCCTTTTGAGCTTTTGTAGCATCAGCCGAATATAACTGTACCATTTTATGAACATGATCACTATGATATTTCATTTTCTCCAATGAATCTAAATCTAAAACCGTCCCAAGAGATTCCATCTCTTCTTTAACAACATCTCATAAGGTATCTAATTCACGACAAATGATCTGGGTCACCTTGGCATTGCCAGCCTGAGTAATAACCAAAGTAATCTCAACTTTTAACTTCCTCAAATATTATTTCTTCAAATGTTATATCATATTTATTAAAAGTTCCATCATACCAAAGATGTTTGTTCTGAACTTACCTGACAGAGAAACAAGATTGCTGCCTAACTCCGTAAGAGTTTGATTCAAAGAGGTAATATGCCTACCAATCGATTCACTGTAATTGCACAGGTCTGGTTTGATAAGGCTTTCCACTCATTGAGACAAATCATCCATAGCAGCATCAGATAAAGTCAAAGGAGTAGGAGCAGGAATATGAGATAACTCAATTTTCACAGTCTCCCTAATAGCTTGAATCATTTCAACCTTGGATTCTACAAAATCTGACTAAGAAAATGCCGGATCAAGTCTACCTTGAAACACTGAAGGATCAGGTCTGACATCTTTTCTTTGCAAAAAATCGGCAAATAAATGATCCTTAACAGAATTACTTACTCCTGTAAGATCCACTTTTACACCTTCCTCTTCCTCTGGGTAGTCTAATCCTAGAACAGAAAAACTTGGATGCTCTTCCCGTGCCGCTTTGCATGAAGGGTACATAGGTTTCACAAACTGAGCTCATCCATAATTTTCAGGAAGGACTTCTCCATCATCATCATTCTCTAACTGTTATATCCTCTTAGCCTCAGGGACATTTTCTTACGCAATAGGTTGGGGTTGAGGATAATCTAGAATCACATTCTGACCTTCAATAGGTCAAGCATCACCATCATCATCAGCATCATCACCATTACTTTCACTGTCACCACTACCACTGTCACCATCAGCATCACCCTTACCACCATCACCACCTTCATCATCATCATCATTAACTGATCTCTCAATTTAACTGTCTGTACTTCCAGATTCATACTCCTTATAAGTTGATTCAACAGTATCGCCTTATTCTTCATCATCTAAATGCAGTTCAATTTCTGTTAAATCGAGAGGAGGACTTGCTGAACCAAATTCCATCCTTCTTCTCTTTGGGATAACAGTATCAGGATCACTCCTTTCATAAGGAGATGATTCATCATCTTCTTTAGAATTTAGATTCTCATCAGCTTCTTCTTCTTCTTCTTCTATTCCTTTCTTATTGGATTCACCATTTTCTTTAGGAACAACCACTTCCTCTTCTTCATCCGAATAGATCACTTCCTCACTGGGTTTTAATCTAGGATCTCTTACTTCCCTTGGTCTCCTTGGATGATCAGTAGGATTGAAGGACTCATATAACGTTTTTTCATCAGTAAACCAAGATTTCTTCCATGTGTTCCAATTGATTTTCATCCTCTTACAAATAACTTTTTTGAAACAAAAGCTAACCGATGAGATACACTCATCTCCATCATCCACACAGCCTACGAATTTCAGCATGGAAAAAATCTGTTTAGAATAAAACAGAGTAGTAGATTTCTTTGAAGGTTTTATCATCTTAACAATGTGCTCGGAACAATATCTACATAGATTCATCTTTTCACCATTCAGCAAATGAAATAACAGAAAAACATCTTGATACTTTACTATAGTAAAATCAACTTTTCTCGGACATACATGATGTTGAATAAATTTGAATAGGATTCGGTTCTCACAATCCAACTTAGCAGCAATTATCCTTCACGATTCAGACTTCCTAGTCAAAAAATCCAAGGATAGCTCATAAGAAAAGTAATCAGTTGTGGGAGGAATATTACCAGAATAGTCCTCATATCTTCCATTGTGAGATAATCCTAGACATTCATCCCATTGTTTTGATGAAAACATAATGGTTTTCCCTTTCACTATAAAAGAAAGTCTTGCAGCCTCTACTCCGTCCAAATCTATATCCAGGTTCAAATAGAACTTGTGCACCAGCTTCAGGTAAAAGACTCTATCATTATTACAGAACCACTCCTTCCAGCCTTGAGTTTCCAACACTTTCAATAGAACGAAATTTCTAGATAAACCCATTATTAACAAATTTCCTTTTTCATCTATAACTTATCGTTTTTCTAGCTCCGGGTTCACAGACCTCTGCGTCGTACTGCTCGACTCACCTCGAGCATGCTTGACTGGTGAAGTTCCTTCAGATTCCTTGCTCTGTATATTCTTCTTGGACATTTCGAGGTTTTGAGATAATCGAGAGGCTTGGAAAGATTCAAAAGTCTCAGGTTACAGATAAGAGTTGAGAAATTTTGGCAGGGAAATGGAAGGTCAACAGTCTTTAAGGAATGGAATAGCCACATGTCATTATTTGTATCATTTAGGGTTAAAAATAATAAAATATCGATTAAGTAAAACAGTGTCGTTTTAAACAGACAAAAATATTTTTGAAAAAAGTATGACCCGATCGGTAGAACTAATCTACATGACAGATCAGTTTGACAGATCGGTTTCATAGATCGGGTTGACAGATCAGTTTTATAGATCGGTTTGACAGATAAATTTGACAGATAGGGTTCACATATCAGTTTGACAGATCGGTTTCACAGATCTATCATACCTAACTCTTGTTTAATGGAGTTTAACCTTTCACAATTTAAGGGCTTGGTGAAAATATCGACTAATTGATGTTCAATACCTATAAAATCAAGAGTAATGTCACCTTTTTGGTAGTGATCTCTCAAAAAGTGATGTCTGACATCAATGTGATTGGTTCTAGAGTGAGACACAGGGTTCTTTGAAATGTTAATTGCACTAGTGTTATCACAATTAATTGAAATATTCTTAAAATCATATCCATAGTCTAAAAGAGTGTTTTTCATCCACAGAATTTGTGCACAACAACTACCAGTAGTAATGCATTCTGCTTTAGCAGAAGATAATGCAACAAAGTTCTGTTTCTTACTACACCAAGATACTAAGGATTTTCCCAATAAATGACATGTTCCAGATGTGCTCTTCCTATCTAACTTGCAACCAGTAAATTCAGCATCTGAATAACTGATTACCACAAAATATTGTCTTTTCGGATAAAACAAGCTTAAGTTTATAGTGTGTTTAAGATACTTAAAAAATATTTTAACAGCATGTAAATGAGATTCTTTCGGGTTAGCTTGAAATCTTGCACACATACACACACTAAACATAATATCTGGTCGACTACCAGTAAGGTAAAGTAAGCTTACAATCATACCTCTGTAATTGGTTTGATCCACTGGTTTCCCAGTTTCATCTGCATCCAATTTACAGACTGTACTCACAGGAGTATCATTTTCCTTAATAAAATCCAAACCAAAATGTTTTAAAAGATCATTTGTGTATTTACATTGATTCAAAATAATGCCATTTTCATTTTGAAAAACTTGAAATCCAAGAAAATATTTACGTTCTCTCATTAAACTCATTTCAAATTCATTTTTCATACTCTTTGAAAATTCATTACATAAAGAAATTTTAGAATATCCAAAAATAATATCATCAAGATAGATTTGAACTATTAAAACATCTTTATAAATTATTTTAATAAAACTAGTTGGATCAGCAATCCATTTAGTAAAACTTTTTGAAATAATAAAATTAATAAGTCCATCATACCAAGCTCTTGGATCTTTTTTTAATCCATATAAAGCTTTAGAAAGTTTAAAAACTTGATTTGGAAAATGAGGATTAATAAATCCAGGTGGTTGTTCAACAAAAACATCTTCATCAATAAAACCATTTAGAAAAGCACTTTTGATATCCATTTGATATAAATTGAAATTCAGATGAGCAGCATATGCAAGTAAGATCCTAATGGCTTCTAATCTGGCTACAGGTTCAAAGTTTTCCTTATAGTATATACCTTCTTCTTGACTATATCCTTGTACAACTAATCTTGATTTGTTTCTAACTATGTTTCCAGACTCGTCAATTTTTTTTCTTCTAAAAACCCATTTTGTGCCTATTGTTAAAGTGTCCTTAGGTCTATGAACTAATTCCCAGAATTTGTTTCTTTCAAATTGATTTAACTCTTCTTGCATAGCCGTTACCCAAAATGCATCATTGATAGAATCATTGACATTTTTAGGTTCTATCTATGAAAGAAAGGCTTTATGTTCAACCTGGTTTCTTAGAAAAACTCTAGTCTGTGTCCCTCTGTCACAATTACCAACAACAATATCCAAAGAATGATTCTTTAGAATCTTTGTTGATCTAGTAAAGGCAGGACTAGAAATTTTATGTTCATCTATAGGTTCGGGTTCACCAGAAGCAGATTCAGGAATATGTCCAGAACTGGATGTTTTTATAGTCGGTTCTTTAGATTTTTCATTAAGGTCCAGAACAGATAAATCTTCTTCAAGATTTTCAAGAGTGGTTAAGCTCATGTGGATCAGTTTAATCAAACATGATGTGAATAGATTCTTCCACACATTTAGTTCTCTTATTAAAGACTCTATAGGATTTTCTGTTTAAAGAATAACCCAGAAAAATTCCCTCATCACTTTTAGAAGAAAACTTGTCCAGATTATCCTTTGTATTAAGAATAAAAACATTGCATCCAAAGAATCGAACGTAACTAACATTGGGTTTTCTATTATTCCACAACTCATATTGAGTCTTCTTAAGAACTGGTCAAATTAAGTCTCTATTAATGATATAACAAGCTGTATTCACAGCTTCCGCCCAAATGTAAATAGGCAGGTCATACTCATTAAGCATGGTTCTAGCTATTTCTTGAAGGGTTCTATTTCTTCTTTCTACTACACCATTCTTCTTAGGTGTTCTAGGAGCATAAAATTTGTGACTATAGCCATTGTGTGAGAAATAAGATTCAAAGTCTTGATTTTCAAACTCCCGACCATGATCACTTATTAGAGTTTTAATCTTATGTCCACCAAGGTTTTCTATAGATTTGGAATATTTAATAAGGTATGAACAAGTTTCACTTTTGTGAGCTAAGATGTATACCCATGTATATCTAAAAAAGTCATCCACTAGAACATAGACATAGTGCTTCCCATTTAAACTAGAAACTCTTGATGGTCCAAACAAGTCCATGTGAACCAACTTGAGAGGTTGAGAAGTTGAAACTTATTTCTTTGATTTAAAAGAAACTTTATGTTACTTTCCCTTTTGACAGGGATTACAAACTTTGTCATTTGGGAATTAAAGTTTAGGTAAGTCTCTAACCAAGTTCTTCCTAGTTAGTTTTCTAAGTGAATGGATTTTTCAGTGTCCTAATCTTCTGTGCCAAAGCCATTACTCTTTATGAAAATCATTTAGGCAAGTAACATTTTTATTAGCTAAAGAATTTAAATCAACTACATAAACATTTTAATTTCTTAAAGCAAAAAAGACTAAAACATTTTTATAATTAAAAACATTACAAAAATCATTTTAAAATTTGACATTAAAACCATAATCACACAATTGGGAAATACTTAACAGATTATATTTCAGTACATCAACAAATAAGACTTTGGAAATTAAAACTGAATCAGTGTTACAAATTTGGCCTAGGCCGATGATTTTTCCTTTAGAATTATCACCAAAGGTGACATTGTGCTCCATCAATATTTATTATGCTCCTGAAGTATGAGTAATATCTAGACATGTGACCTGAACATCCACTTTCCAAGAACCATACCTTCTTGTGAGAACTCTTCAAACAGGTTTCCTACAAAACAGATTTAGATGGAAAATGAATTTGGTACCCAGAACTTCTTGGGTCCCGACAGGTTAGCAATAAAAGATTTTGGAACTCAAATTTGACTTATGGGTTTCATACAAATTACAGAATCAAAATATTTTGAAGGATAAACATTATTTGATCTATAGCTATGTGAATCACAAGTTGAAGCATATGAATATCCAGAACTAGAACTACCAGTATTCTGTCCAGATTTAGGAATAAATCTATTCTTATTAATATGTCTCTATCCAGGTTTGTATCCAATTCAAGTAGTGTATGTAGGTTCCACTTGCTTTCCTAGAATTAGAGATAGTATATACATTCCATTTTTTAACTTCTATAAGTCTTTTATAAGTTTCTCATTAGACATTTTCAGTTCAGTGTTTTCCATTAATAGTTGAGCATTTTTTTTATTTTTGAATAGTATGTTCGGTTTTAACAGTAGTAGTCAGAGCATGCTGTTTCTTCAATAATTTATATTTATCTTTAAGATCATTTCATATCTCTTCCATCATATTACAGTATTCAAATAATTCCTCACTAGTCATGTTTTCAGAATCAGAATCAGATTCTGCATCATCTCCAGAATAATAAGAATTTAAAACAGGAGTATCTAAGGTTACCTCGGATGTGTTGGTCATGAAACACATGTTGGCACGATTACTTTTAGAATTAGACATTTTAGATTCACTTGTACTGTCCTCCGAAGCACTCCAAGTATCTTTCATAGATTTATTTTACTTACTATCTTTGTAATCATATTTCTTCTTGAATTTTATCTTTGATCAGTCTGCTTTAATGTGTCCTTTTCTTTTGCACTCGTAGAAAACAACTTCATCACTTCTACCGGGATTTTTCCACTCATTTGTTCAATGTATCTTATTGTCATACATTCCTTTGTAATTTAATTTTCTGAAAAATTTCTTCTTCCTATAAAATTTCATAAACCTTATGGCTATCTGAGCCCTTTCAGCATCACTATCAGAGTCTGAACTTTCACTTGTTGAACTATTAGTTTGTATTTGAGCTTTTTCTTTGTCCTTTCTCTTTGAAGTAGTAGTATTGAAAGACAATGATTTCATTTTGGGTTCATCATCTTCCTCTTTATTCACCTTGAGTTCTTCCTCATACATCATTAGTTTCCCAATAAGTTATTTGATAGGCAGAGCTCCAATGTCACATGATTATTTGATTGAAACAGATGTGGCTCTCCATCGGTCTGGTAGACATCTCAAGATTCTCATGATTTGTTACTTTGCTGGAAAAACTTTACCAAGTGAATTCATTGTATTAACTATCTCATTGAACCTGAGATACATATCTGAAATGGGTTCATTAGTTTTCATTTTAAAATTATCATATTTAATAGTATAAGTATTCAATCGCATTTCTTTAACATTAGTTGTTCCTTCATGAGAAACACCTAAAGTATCCCAAATTTCATAAGCAGTTTTGCAAGCAGTTATTCTGTTAAATTCCTCATCTCATAAATCACAGTACATGGCATTCATAGATTTACAATTATTATTGTAAGAAATCTTTGTAGGTTCATCCCAAGTGGTTCTTTCATTTTCTGGAATATTATATTGAGACTCTATAGCAGTCCAGATATCAAAACCGATGATTTCTAAATGTATTTTAATTTTATGTTTCCACTGAGCATAGTTTGTACCTTTAAAGAAAGGTGGCTTGTTAGTAGCAACACACTCTAGTCTATTATCCATAACTAGATTTTAGAAAATAAATTTAAAGAGATAAAATTTAGAACAAACAGAAATTTAAGATCCTTAAAGATGAAACTAAAATCATAGTTGAAAAACAGAGTATTTTAAAAATACTTTAACAAAAACACTTCCTCTGATTCCAAATGTTGGTCGGACTGGATACTAATGAGGGGGGGGGGGGGGGGGGGGGGTGAATTGAGTTCTAATTAACGTTTCTGTTAAAAATATTTCTTTTAAAACCCACATAATTAAAAACAAAGGTAAACTGTAGTGAATCTATACAGAGTGTAAATGTTCAATCAGTTTCTCAAAGATTGATTAGGTCTCAGTTAACTTAATCTGAAGATTAAATTAACTTTTGAAACTAACTTACTGGTTTACAATAAGTATAGACACTTTCGAATTTAACTATCAAAGTAGCTTTAAAATAGTTTTGTATTTCAAAGTAACAACAGTGAAAGAATCATATATTTTACTTATAGACTTAAATTAAAATGCATAGCAAAGTTAACCAAGTGGTTCAGTCTCGAGCCGAGACTTAGTCCTCTAAACAATTTATATAAATTGATCCGCACCTTGGATCGGGGTTAACAACAGTGAAAGACGATTCAAGCCACACAGGGACCTCTACCACAATTCTTTGTGGGAAACAAAAACAACGACTAGGACACACAAGGACCTCTTCCATTGTTTTCGTGGGTAAACAAGAGTGAACAATTTTGGTTTGAGGATTTTGATATCCCCTAGTTCAACACAGGATCCAGTGTGTGTGAGTATGATGAATAGAGTACACACACTACTCAAAAATGTAAGTAAAATAATCAATAAGAGAGAATGTATCAGAGTTTAGAAAGCTCTAGTGATTGGTAGTGAAACTATGGATTCGTTGGATTTAGCAGAGATGCTTCTGAGTCCTTCTGTGGTTTTGCTGTTAAAAAAATAGTATCATGATTCAGCTTGATGTCATTCCCAAG
Organism: Viscum album; assembly: GCA_963277665.1. Taxonomy (NCBI): domain Eukaryota; kingdom Viridiplantae; phylum Streptophyta; class Magnoliopsida; order Santalales; family Viscaceae; genus Viscum; species Viscum album. The sequence goes on from OY728142.1 coordinate 820,083,660, forward strand.
AAAGTGTGTTCTCTAATTTCTAGTGTTCTTCATATGTTCTTTAGTAGTGATGGATTGCGTGCATAAGAGTTTTCTTTAGATCTTGAAAATGCACCTTTTTCAACTTCGTCGTGTGTTCTTCAGTCTCATATGTATATTCATAGAAGAATTCTCTCTCTATGACTTTTCACGCATCCATCCTTTTACTGCAGCTCGATCTTCCTTTTTATTCCATGAGCTCCAGTAATTGGAATGATTACCTTTCCATAGGTATGAGGTACGGTCTCCTGAAGTGCCAATAACTAACATTAAATATCATTAATTACATTAAAAACATCAATTATGACCGTTATAATTAAATACAAATTTATAGAAGTTCAAACAGTTTTCATGACTATCGGTGAGTCATGAATTCGGTGAGACATTTTGAATCTGCATCAGTTTCGGTTGCATCAGCATCGATGTATCAACATCATCGGTGTCTTAGCATCAGTATAATAACATCGGTGTCTTAGTATCAGTGTCTTAGAGTCGATTTCTTAGCATCAGTGTCTTAGCATCGATATCTTAGCAACGGTATCTCAGCATCAATATCTTAATATCAGTGTCTTAGCATCGGTATTTGAGCATCGATATCTCAATATTAGTATCTTAGCATCGATATCTCATCATCGGTATCTTAACATCGGTGTCTCATCATCGGTATCTGAGCATCAGTATCTCAATATCGATGTCTTAGCATCAATGTCTTAGTATCGGTGTCTTAGCATCGGTGTCTTAGCATCGGTGTCTTAGCATCGGTGTCTCCTTGGACCTTTTGTAGTCATCGGTTCAACCATTCATCATCGATGCGATAGGTCATCATCGGTGCTATAGTTCCTATTATTGGTGCGACCGATCATCATCTGTGCAACCGTTCATCGTCGATGACTCAGAAAAATGACTAACGGTGAGTCAAGACAGGGAATTCTTACAAAGTGTCTGTTCAATCCTGAATACTTCCAGGTCAACCATAAACATACATTGATCATATATAAACATTTGTAGATATGATTTAAACATATTTAGAACAATTTGAACAAAATACTAAAAGGAAATAAATAAAGCTAAGATTTGTGATTATTAAAATAACAATTCCATAGAGAGTTCGACACTTATATATCTAATAATCATGTATTAATCTTAATAACTAATAAAAATTTCTCAAAATATCAATAATACCCTATGAATATAGTCACATAGGACCTCAAAATGGGTATCAATACCTTTAAACATATGACTGACCTTAGAATTATTAACCAATAATGGTATAAGAAACTTATAAAATATTATCATTTGATAACATACTAACAAATAAAAATATATAAATATTTATCTAATATTATATATTACTCCCCATACTTATACACCAAGATCAGATGCTAAAAATTCACCCTTTACACATGAGGTTTTATATAAACTATAATTCCACAAACCTTTACACTAAGATTTGATGATAAAAATATACTATTTGAATACTGGGTTTGATACCAAATGACGTGAACTAAACATAAACGATCCATAATTATAAATTCCATAAAAATATTAATAATAAACTGAGTCACTGATATTCCCATGACCTTTTATGTTTATTATTTTAGAAAATTGAGAAAAATATTTAACTAACAAAAATGCATATCTATCTAATTTAACAGAAATTTTACCCTAAATACCAAGAACATCTTAGTTCCCAATATGTCTTCCAATATTCCCATTAAATTATTCACACGTGATACTCATCAATATTATATAAAAATAACATAACAAATCATACCTAATTAAAACTTGGTTCATGAATCATGATTCATACCATGAAGCTTGGAATATGAAACTAGTAAAAGTGTAAAAAATATTGATTTAATAATTAAAATCCATTAAAAAATATCATAGATTTATTTCAACTACATAGATCAAGAAATACATAAAATAATATCATGTGATGTCATGGGAGTATAGGAATAATCATAATCATTAGTTGAAAAAACATAAAATCCCAAAGAAATATTTTCTGACATTAAAAGTTCATAAAAAATCCATATCCCATAAAATCAAATGATTTCTATTGAAACACCTAGAAGGAATAGAAAAACAAATACTGTATCTTGGGGCATTATATTCATCACCATTTTACCATCATATTTGACCTAGTTTGAAATACGTTTTAATCAGTTAATTATAATCATCCTTTATCTAGAGAATGAATCATTACAAAATGTACTGGAATGTTATATCCCTATACCACATTTCACCATAAATAATGACCATAAACCATGAATATTATAGAGAAATGATTAAGTTTTACCATTTAATAGAAAAAATACCTTTGAAACTATATAACCAAGAATATAATATAATTGATCATAAGATAATTAAAAATGTGAAATAAATGGGGTTTTTGATAATTTCAATTTAAAAACATCATAATCTTTCTAAAGAAAGAATATGGATGACATAATTTGAGAATATACCTAGTAATGAATAAAAATCATCAAATTATGATAGAGTATATGAAAAATAATTTTTAAAAATCACAAAAAATATGATTTACAAAATATGAAGAAATATAATTTTATTTTGAAAATTTTTTAATAAAAAATTTAAATTCATTGAATTATGGGAATAAGATTTTCTTTTAAGAAGCAAATAAAATTGAATAAAAAACATAATAATGTAGAATGTACATAGTTGCAGGAAACTATGATCAATTGGTAAATCTTAAAAAACATTCAATAGTATAAATGTATTAATGATAATAATTTCAAAGAGGTAGTTTATACACTATATAACTAAATGTGGGTACATAATTCAAAACTTGTCTCAAAGATAGAAATTCAAGATGATAAACACTTAAAAATTGGGTAATGCTTTAATAAATATACATTGATTGAAAGAACATGATATAATTCTACAAAACCCATTATTTACATGAAATAATTTTTCAAAATACATTTATTGGGTAATAAGAACTCGACATTAAATAAATCAGGGTGCAAAACATCAAACATGTCTCTATGAATTGAAATTGAGAAAAAGAAAACATTAAAAATATCATAACATTTGAAGTATGAATCAATCGATGAAGTGATTGTGTAAAAATGTTTTATATCCATATAAAATAAGTTTAAATAAAGCATAAAATAATTTGAGGTAAAAAACCATACAATCTGGGATTAACATAGTAAATTAAAAAGTGTTATAAACCACTAAAATGAAATTTGGTTAAGAATCACATATCCTCTAACTTCTTATTTTTAAAATAGTCTCCAAAATCTTATATAATAAAATTTGATTTATTAAATATCCATATTTGGACCATATTTTATTTTTATTTGTATATAATATTCCTTTATAAATTCATCTTATAAATTTAAATAACCATTCTTTTTTAAAAATAAATATTAACATTTTAACTATCCTATTACCATGTGTGTTTCAATTTAGTGGTTTCGGTCCATTAAAATTGGTCAAATATTATTTATAAATATATTTTTCATGATAATTTTATTTTATTTTTTATTTCCATGGATATTTCAAGGAACTCATGGTGGAAAATCACATTGGAAGGTTTTAGAAATCCATTTATTAGAAGATTTTATTTCATAGAAATAAGTTATTATATTAAAATAAACACACACACACACACACACACCTATATTTATTTATATATCAGAGTTAAAAAATTATGTCAAAATGTACTTTTTAACAAATTATTACCAGTAAATTCCATTCCTTAATCATTTATGACATAAAAATTACAATAATGTTTTTGTAAGTGGTAAACCAATTAAAAATAATAACATGTTATTACAATTAAAATAGTATAAATATGTTATTTAAAAATGATACTAAAAATTATAAAAAAAGTAATCATTTTATAAATGTAATATTTGTTTAATTAATCCATTATTATGACCATTCATGTATGTGAGTAATAAAAAATGAAATATGTCACTCAGGGATGTGGTAATCTAGGCGTACAGACCAGAAAAAGTTTAATTTTTCTAGGAATGAAATGGAATGAATGTAGACAATGATTTACCTTTAAAAGATAACAAGTAGTTAATAGATATCCTATTTATTCATTAAATTCATCTTTATAACTATCCTTTTGAGATAGAGATTAAAAATAAATTCTATCATTCATGGAGGTGGTAGTTTTCACGTACACATGAGCGACAATTTCATGATTCATTGAATAGAAGCTAGTTGGATAATATTTGTTCCATAAAATAATAAAATTTAAATATATAAAGGACACATCTATCTTATTTTAAGATATTTATATAATATTTGATGAAATCATAAGAGGAATGAAACTTGAATGAACTTGGATAAAAAGATTACAACTTTTTTTGATATCCTTCTGTCAATTATACTTAAAGACTTTTGAAGATAGTTTTATATTTACAAAAGAGGATTGGGAAAGTAGTATGGGGTGTGTGGATAGAGATATGGGTAGAATTTTGACTGACAACCAAACTCACTGGAGTATTTAGAAATTTTATATTGAGTACCATTTTATAAAAAAAATTAATTGACTTTTCATGAATATTCAAAATTATTCCTCATGATTCTAATTTTAAAATTTTAAGGTGGATCATAAAGGTGACGCAGATATTATGGTATACCATTTATAATACACTTGACTCATGATATGTTTTTTTAATTTTTTAATAAATTAATAAAATATTGTAGAATATTAAACACCATTTAACATTAATTCACAAAATTTTTCTTCATTGGTATCCAGATGGTCAATAAATTAGAATTTATTCTTTAAAATTAACAATTTCTCATAATGTTTATCTGTAAAATTTATTAAAGGAACAATACCACAAATACTAATTTACCTAGTATTATCTATTAACAATGGTTAAAAAAGAATTGATAAAATGTACATTATAGTGCATAAAAAGTGATGTTAAAATTACCCCTTTATCAGTGCTTTTTTTGCATGGATAAAGGTACCTCTATATTAGTACCTTTTTTAGCACTATTAAAGGTACCCCTTTTATCAGCACTTTTTTATAAGCATTGATAAAGAACTACTTTATCAGTTCTTTTTTACTAGTTCTAATAAAATTTATATTTTGAAAAATCATTAAAAAATTATATTAATATATAAATATAACAATATTTACTTAAATATAATATATATTTGAAAATATTTTTTAGGAAAGGATAAAAAAATTACACTTAATATATAAGATAATAAATAAAAATGGATTATGAAATAATTAAAAATATTTTTTAATTAATAATTTAATAATTATTATCCAATAAAAGTAATTTAATAAAAATTTGAATATTTAATAAAATTAAAAAAACAATAAAATATCGAAAATTAGATGAAAATGTAACTCAAACATCAAATGACCATAAATATTGATTCGAGTGTCCGTTTGAGCCATACCACAAATAAAATCAAATCCTGCAAAGATTATACACCCTAATAATATTTGAAAACATTGTGACAAATTTTTTGGGGCCAGAAAGGCGTAGATGTCCTCGAAAATTTTGTTTTTAGTCGAGGTACCGGATTTTTTAACATTCGATGGATTTTCAGCCTCATTTAAAGATGAGGGTTTTTCCCTTTACAGTGAGGACTGAATTTATTCCCTATTATTACATTCATATTAGTATTAGGGATTACAATTTAAATCATTTTCACAATGTACTATTATTTATAATCAAATATATAACAATATATAAATATTTTTTTTGTATATTCACACATAAAAAATTAATTTTACTAATAAATAATAACACATATTTATATATAAAATAAAATTTCAAATATATAAACCTTATCTAGATAAACATATATCCATTTTATTTAATGAAAATTTATAAATATTTAATTACATATAAAAATAATGTATATGTATTATATATATTTATTTATTAGTACGTGTTAATTGATGAACATTTATATATTCTAATGTATGTATATAAATATTGATATATAATATATGTTAAAAAATATAAATATGTATAATTATATTTATATATTCAAACACACACACACACACACACACACACACATATATATATATCTATGTGTGTGTGTGTGTGTCTGAATTTATAAACACTGACAAAAAGAAAACAAATTATATATCTATATATATTTAAATATATATATATATATATATATATGGATACAAAATTTATTGAATATATATATATATATATATGTATGTAGATATATCATAAAATGAAGAACAAAACACTTTGGAAGAGTGGAATATGTTGTGGATTATGAGGAAGAGGTCTCAGGTTCGAAACCCAGCAAAGGCAGGTACGTGCACGAGTAGGTGAGGTAGGTTCATATCAGTAATAAAGGGGGGGGGGGGAATGGCTACCTAGAGCTATTAAAGTGTGTGTGGGGGGGGGGGGATATTGTTTGAACAATGTTAAAAGGGGGGATCAAGTGATGATAGAAGGGGGTGGTCAACCCTCTAATTTTATGAATTTTTTGTTTTTTTTGACTTTTATCAGCACTAAAAACATACTGTTAAAAGGGGTGTTTTATTAAATATAAAATAATCATTGATGAAGTTCTATTTTATAATTGTTTTTAGCACTGATAAAAGGGTCCGTTATCAATTTTTTTTAGCATTGATAAAATGGACCCCCATTTTAATTTCACTTCTATTATCATCATTTTTTAGCACTATAATTTTTTCTTGTTAAAATTTAAAGGCCATATATGTAGTATTAGAACCAAGTAATCTAAATAATTCAACTTTTAATATATTTACAACCATTTTTTTAAATTTATACAGCATGCACAAGATTTGTGTCGACACTGTGTAAGAGTTTGAGATAATTATTTTTTATTTAAAATTTAATAAAAATTACATATATAAATATAATTTCATAACTATAATTATATTCATTCATTTTATATAATAATTTATTTTCAACCTTATCATTGTAATGAAAAAATATTTAAAATATTTAGTGAGGGAGAATAATATTTTTTTAAATAAAATTAATATAAAAAAATTAAGGTCATTGTCAAAATGAAGTGATATAAAATTGACATATATAGAATATAAAAATAGGGTAATTTTGATGTAAAATCATCCAACCATTTCAAAATAATGTTTTGGTGCAATTTAATAACTTTACCCTTTGATAAAACACTTTTATGTATTTTAGCCTTTACCACAATGACTAAATTTTACCTTGGTAACTAAAATATAATTACTAAAGATAAAATGTTAATTATTAATAATTATAATATATTGATTAAAATATAGAAACTATATGAACAAATACAATTTTATATGGTGGTATAAATGAATTCAAATATCTTCCTAGAAAAATCATAAAATACCTATTTAAAATAAAAATGTTTCTTTGAAGAATAAAATTAATTTATTCTCATTACATTTTTATTAATAACCATTATATGAATATTAATTTATTTGATTGAATATATTACCAATAAATTTCATCATAACATATTAAAAATAGTGATTAAATTATATTATTAAGAAATAAATGCATAACACACTTAAAAATAGTTTTTTTGAAAAATATTTATGTATACCATGAAATTATTTATATTCATTTTTAACAAATTTATAATCAATGTATGAATGATTTTTTTATTTTATTACATATATAAAAATTAATTTTAAATAAATATAATCTTCTAAAAAATAAATGTATCATTTAAATAAAATTAAATATTTAAAAACTATTTTTTTTGTAAAAAAAATTGTTTTTACAATGAATTATGAAGTTAATGTTCCTTATCATTATCAAATAATTTTATAGATGTTATTAATTTATTTTAATAATAATTTATTAGATATTTTTTAATATATTTTATTTATTTTATTTCTCAAATGTAAATTGTCTAAATATTTCAAAATAGTTTCTCTAGAATCAATGATATTTATTAATGTGAATTAAACTACTCTTATTCAAAGTCATTTATTTTATCAATTTTACAAAAATATATTGTAATTTATATCATTTTGTATTATAATAAATAGTTTTTTCACTTAAATTAAGTGTTGTTCATATCACAAGCAATTATACATACTGGTTTTATTAAAAGGATAATTCATAAAACACGTTTGGGCTGTTATAGTAAAGGATATGGAATTATGATTCAAAAAACACTAAATGTCATAGATATACGTTTGATAAAACATCCAAAACCCATACATAAGAACAATGACTCATCATTTAATCTCCTTATAATTTTAAATTTTATTTTTATATTATATATACAAACCTTTACTAGAGGTGAGTCCATCTTGTGTATGTCTATGGATTTCTCTATAGATGTTTAGGAAACACCCATGATTATATATCTATATGTTCTTATTCTCTCTATCTGAACTCTTTTTATTTTGTTATATTATTTGTTTATCACCTTTATTGTTTCCAGTATTTCTGGTTTTTTTGGATATACCTTGTTTCATGATCATATTTTGGAATACCATTTTTCACATGCCATAGTTTAATTGGAATTCATATTTGATTTTTTTTGTGAAAATGGAAAATGTGTTGGAAACATTAAATAAAAAATTACCTATTTTAATTATATTAATTCAAAACTAGAATTTATTGACTATTTTAATGAAAGGAAAGCTATAGACTCTATAATGCATACCTATTGAGTTGTTTATGCTCAAATCATAATTATTCAACTCACTGTTGGTAGACCCGTTTTTTTTTTAGGTTTAGGTTTCTTTCTCAGGTTTCCCTATGTCATGGGATAGTAATTATAGATGGTGGTGACAAAGTGGTCTCATGGATATCTAGTCAGGTTCTGGTTTAGTGCAGTTCTTTCTTTGTTTGGTTTATTTTTTTTCTTTTTGATACAGTTGTATTAGGATCAGATTATGTATTTATATCGATCTAGTTATGTGTTATCTGAATAGTTATTTGAATAAACTGTGTCTTCAAATATATTATTCCCAATATAATATCACTGATGCGTGGTGCTTTTCACCATCATGGGAGGATTGAGACTTCTTTTTTGGTCTTATTGTGGGTCGGGTCAAGTGTCGAGTTGGTTGGAATCTAGATCTAGTGGGTGAAAAAATGGTACCAGTGCATAAAGTTTTTATTTGGGGAATATAGTAGATGGATATGATAATTTTGGGACTCAATACATAGGTTATAAAAGGACATAATGAACCCTTTTTTAGTTAGATTCTTGACTTATGAGGGGTAGTCTGAGATTTCGGTCGTTTGGTTTGGTATTTGGTATCATGGTTTGGGGAATAGAAATTGAATTTAGCCGATGTTTTACAGTGCACTTACATTGAGTAGTGACCCATGTGGAGTCTCGTTACATGAGTTAAGATACTTTAGTGATTGATTCCTACTCAGGTCATGGTTTTCTAAACCATGTGTCTAGGTTATTTACAATCACTATTTTATCATCCTTGGAGTTTTGTGTGAGTTTCATTTTTGATCAGTTCTAGTTTGTGTGAGTGGGATTTGAAATGGAAATTGATTTTTGGGAAGAAATTTCAAAAAGAAAAAAATTTGGGTTTTGTATTTGCTTAAAAAGAAGAAATTTGGTGTTTGAGTTATACTTGGAAGTGAGTTGGGTACTGTGAAAAGTGGCATTAGAGTGAAGTTGTTTTGAAATGGGAATGTAAATGGTTGTTTTAAAAGTGGATATATATTTTTTATGATGTTTAATATGTGGTTTTTTGACTAGTTTTCTATTTCGATTGAATTTTTAGTTGATGTTTGTTTTGTTTTGTGTTTTTCTTTATTATAGAGTTTACCACCTAAAATGGTCCTAAAGGTTATTGGTGAGTCTCTCATAGATGTTGGCCCTAAAAAAGATCTTAACAGTGTGGGGGATAATTTTATTCTAGGTATTTATTATTTTCCATGGTGATCATGGTTTTTTAGTGGTGATGGAGTATATTTTAATTATTGAAGGTTTTTTCCAGTCATTAGGAACTCCAAAATCTGTGATGGTGTGAGATGTTTTTGGTTCATTTGCGGGTATGATTTTGGAAGAGTGGAAGGTGATCTTCCTATCATCATTTCTTTTCATTATTTCCTTGGTTGTTTTTATGAAAAATTTTATCTGGTGGTTCATACCCAAGGATGTGATGTTATGTAAAGTGGAAGTGCTCTAGAGTGTCTAACATGGTCAATAGACGGTGAAGGCTTGTGTTGGTCACTTTAAGGAGATTGTATTTTTTTCTCTGAATGTGTCTTCATAGGATCAGTTGAAATATCCTCTATTTTTTGGGGTCTTAGTGTACAGATCAAGAACCTAGTTCTCTCATCTGGTGAAGTTCTATTCGGGAAGCTGGTGGAAGTGGCGTTTCGGGGAAAGGCGATTCTTATATTATAGTTCATGATAGTTGATCCAGTTTCACTTGGTTCTCATTAACATTTCCAATCTGGTGGTAGGTTTATACCATAAGAACCTATTCTTAAGGAGTTTCCTTTTTAAAATTTTTCTTCATTTCTCCAACTATTTTCTCATGTGATTCTAATGTGGAAGGTTTGGTTATTCAAAGCATCTTTGTTAAAATCTTCCAAAGTCTTGTGAACACTATGGTTGTTTGGGTAATTTAGAAAAATTATGCAAGAATCATGGACAAAATATAAATTCATAATCATCGGTTGTCAGATATTGCGTATGGGTCATCAGATGACTCAGGGTACATGGGCAATATCCATAGGCCCATGAGTAAATATATCCATGAAATCAAGAATCATTGGGTTTGGGGAACCAAGGGATGGATTTTGTCTCTGATATTGGATCTTTAATAGTTTCATTTTCCTTTTTATAGGTTTCATTGTTTTTTAATTTCACTTTTCCTAAAGGGCTTGGTGGTTCTGTTTTCATAATGCTTTTTTGTTTTACTTTATGGATGTGTATATTGTGTGGTTAATATTTTTTAGATAACTGTTGGATTTTTTGGGATGTTTTTAATATGGATTGTTTTATATTTTATAGAAATAATGATTTTTTTTCAATCTATATTTCTTGTCCATCTTATGTTTTTCCCTTAATATGGTGTTTTAGTTCGTGATGCAAATCATTGTATTTGGTTCATGTTGGGTGTTACTGAGGTTGGAACCGTTGAACTAGTTGATCATTTATAGTGGGGAAAACCCATTATCTTCTTTACTCATGATTTTCCTTGTTTTATAATTACTTATAGTGGTTGGGTGTGGCTTGTGGAGTTGGAAGGTCAGTGTGAGGTTTGTGTTTTTGTTCTCCCTCCTTGGTTTTTGAGTTTCGGTTTTGTTCGTCATTCGGTTGGGTGACTTTTTAGGGGAAGAATGTTTTTTGTGTTGGGGATATTTTTTACATTCCAACCATAGGTTTTCTTTTATTTTATTCTTTTTACGATATTGGTTCTTTTTTTGAGTTTTGGGTCAAGTTATACATTATAAGATTAGAGATTTTGAGTTATTAGGTGGTTTTATTGGGAATATACATGGTTAGTATGCATGGATTGAGGCTAAACTATGTGGTTAGTTTAAGAAGATGGTGTGTTTCTAGTAAAATTTTTTGCTTCATGGTTTGTATATAATGGATTGATCACAGTTTGGTGCAAACTTTTGGATTCAAATAGTTTACCATGTGGCATGTGTTGGGTGTTTGGTATAAGCGCACGAATTATAGCTGTTAAAGAGAAACTATGAAAAAAATCATGCAGGAGCTTCAATAATTTTTGAATGAACCTTCATGAACAAATTCACAAACTATGTGGCCAGCCTGTGTGGGTGTCCATCGTCTCTAACAGGGTGTTCACTATTGGCACATGATTTGGAAAACTATGTGATAAAAATATGTGACCCTCATAGTTTATTAAAAATTTAAATCCCAATTTCCCCTCTTATTTTTAACCCCAATTTGACCCCTCATCCCCATGTAACGTTTTTGGGGACTTAAGGGCTCCCAAAACCCTCTTTCATTGTATCTCCACCCTCCTTTAATGAACCTCCAAACTTATATGGTTATTTTCTCTTGTTTTTTTTAGTGTTTTTCCTTCTCATCTATTCCATCTCTCTTGGTTCTTTCATATTGTTGTTCTCTATTGACAGAAACTTAGAGGTTATGGTTGATGTTTGGATTGTTTTTCATTGATGTTATAGTGTTTTGTTTTTCTATTGGTCTTGGTTATTCCTTGTCTGAGACTTTTTTTGTATTCTAACTCTGTTTAGGTAAGTGATTCCATCCATTTTCTTTTCGTAAACATTCCATTTTATCCTTGAGCATTTATATTAAATTTCAGTTTATGTTATTAATGCATGTGTTATGTTTGTTAATTTTTATTATGGTGTTTTCATGTTTGTAAATTTTATGGTAATGGGTTTTAAAAGGTATTCTATAATTATGCTTATATATATACCGAGTGCTTAATGAAATATCATTCATAAATGAAATTGAGAACATTGGGTGGTTTCTGGTTATTTCTATGTTTTGGAAGCTTGGTTGGTGTGTGTGATTTGGGTATTATGTAGGGTTTTGATTACTTTTATGGTTTGGTGCTTATATGTCGGCTTTTGTAATTAGTCTAAATGTTCATTGTGATTATTAAATTGAACGTTTTAATTTTTATGGATTTTAGCATATGCACCATTGAATTCAGGAACATCTCTATATGAATGTGGGGAACATAGGCATATACACATAAATGATGTTGGATTTCCAAAATGATGATTCTTTTTTAAATCCGAATTTCAAAATTCATTCCCTCTTCCTTATATTTTCCTCTATCTCTTCCATTTTTGTATGGTAATTTTAAAATATAAATGTTTCCTAAATGTTATTGGTTCTCAAATGATCTCAATTATGGTATTCAGTGGTGGTTCATAAGGTTATGTCCATTTGGAACAATGACATGTGGTTTGGTAACCAAGATGTTATAAAGTCTTGTATGGAACCTTTTGAGTACATTATATGTTCTCATCGTGGTTTTGGAAATGTTTTAAAAAATATTTGTCTTCTAAAAGATAAATTCATGATTAGAACCATAGGACTATTTGGAAAATTATTTTTAAACTCATGTGACATGAAGGCCCGATTCGAACTTGTGCATGGATCAATGCGTGATGGAAAACTCTATGGTTTCCCCCCCAAGGAGTGGGATTCCACATAGTTTGCGTCATAGTTTGGGTTAGGCAAAAAAAAATGGCACATTTGGGTTTTTGGTTAATATAATGTTTGTGAGGGCCACCACATTCTCCATGTACTATTAACATTGGATTATTTGGGTGTCATCTAGAGGGCCTTCTAATGGTTTCTTACTGGTTAAATTTAGATTATTGGGTACCCCCTTAGATTTGTGGAGAGTATAGGTGGGATGTTCCACTGCTAAGGCATGTCTAGAGAAGCCAGTTTCGTTATTGACTATAGAGACATACCAAATACTGGCATGTGAGTCCGACTCGAGTATGTTTAGGGATTTACCAAGAGATTTTTTGGAAACTCCCTTGATAAAAAATAAATATGTTCCTATTCTATCTTACAACGCCCTTGTTAATTTGTTTAATTAGTTGTGGTTTTCCTCCTCTTGTGTTGTTTCCTTTATTTGTAGTTTTTTATATTCCTTGTTTCTTGCTTATATTTTATAATTTCCTTATTTCTATTCCATAGTTAGACTGGGTTTTCTATTTGGAATTTGGCCGTAAAAATGAAAAATGTGTTTGTCACTTTATGTGGTCAGAAACCTAGTTTCGTTATATGTATTTAAAACTATAAATTATGTACTATTTTTGGGAATGGAAATGTATGGACTTTGTGGTTCTTACCTACTGAGATATTTAGGCACACACCCTACTTATGAAATGTGGCATCAGTAGACATGTGCTATTTTCTAGTTCAAGATTCTTTATCATGTTGGCATATGGAGTGGGTGGGTTCTTGTGGATGGTGGTGACCAATATGTCACACAAAGATCTACTCAGGTTCTGATTCGGTGTAGTTCAGTCATTAATTTGTTGAGTTTGTTATTTATTTTTAATTCAATTATATTTTGAAATTATTATTTATTTATATTTATTTCAAGTTGTGTGCCCAATTTGGTTATTTGATCTTAATGTGTCTTGGGATAAATCAATTACATAATGATATATTTAATTCCCAATTCTAATTACTATCATGCAAGGATTGGAAACACTTGGCTCAGGTGTTGGGTTGGATGGGATCCCGGTCTAGTTCATGAAAATAGAAACCATGTATTTCCATTGAATTCATGTTTTGAATGTTTATTTTGAACTTTCTGGACACGTGAGATTTGGTATGAATTAAATTTGACCTTTATAACATCGTCTACACTCAGTTGTTATATGCAGTAGAACTGGTCTCATTTTTAAGGAATTATTAAATGTAAAATTGGTAGAACTATGATTTTACATCAAGATAAAAGTATTAAAAATTATTTATTATTTCTATAAATTTAACTAAAACCTCATTTTGACATCTATATCATGATTTATACTTGATAAATGGAAATAGTGTTAATTTATTGATTTAAAAAATATATTTATAAATAAAAAATTAATTACAACATCACAAAATAATTCTAAATCAAAAAAATTAAACTCTAAGTAATCACCTAGTGGAAAAGAATGAATGTAATTACTTATGGAAAAATTATTCTTTTCACTATTTTTCATTCCATTATAGAATTATTGAAACATTATATAATCATGTAGACCATGATAATGTCACCTTCTAAAAAAGTCATTATATTTATCCCAAACACAATAGTTTCTCTCTAATTCATAATAGGTGAAAATAAAATTTTGTTTATATTCTTTTAAATTTTAATAATTTTAATAAAATTTTTTATAGAGTATTTGAGTCAAAACATTCCATGTTATTACACAACCAATTAATATGGAATGTAAAAACATTTTTCCATTATCCAATAGTGAGAAATATAATACAAGTGTCTTATAGACTCATCAAATAATATTATTTTATTGTATTGTAAATTTTCAAGAAGTTTAATATATTTTCATTAGGATATTCAATTCAAAAATCATAAAATGAATGTGATTAAAACATGTATATTACTACAGAATTTATTTTAAAATTTTTTGTAGGTTTTGGAGATATTTTGATCCTAGATATTGCTTCCATGACCAACGTTGTGTATGTTAAAATTTATCAAATAAAAATGATCAATTGGTCATATTTAGGGAACATATTCTGTACAATTCAAGGATGAAACAAATCCACACTTTATCAACAATAGTATATATTGCCTAGATTTTTTAAGGGTTTTTTTATTTATGATGACACAAAATCAATTTCAAATAGATTTACTTCAATTATCATGATCTCTTCTCAATGAGTGAAACTAAGACATCACAATAGCCTTCAAAGAAAACTATTGTGAAGAATTTTTATGTACACAATCTTCATAATGGGATAGAATATATTCTAGTCTAGGTTAGGGTTAATTACCCTTACACACACCCACTAATTTTTTTTAACCTATCCATCATTATGTTGGACCAATATTATAGGATGCATTATTTTAGGATACACATTACATTCATGCTCAATAAAATAATATCAATAAAATAAGATTATTATTTATTCTAAAAATCATTATATATATTATAATTCATGTAAATAATTGATATAAAATTTGTCAAAAAATTACAACATTCTTCTACATAGATAACGTATTTAAAATCCTAATATAGGAAAAATATACATTGCATACAGTATATAGCCACATATGAAATTACAAATTTTTTTGTGATGCCAATATATCCATATGTCTATCATAAAATCATTGATTTTATAATAATATACTTATATACACATATACACTATAATTGATATGAACTTAGCATGAGGTAATAATAACAAGATTTACATAACAATAAACATGACTATATGAAAATCGTAACATAATAAACCTAACATCTACCAAATATTAATAATGAGAATTGATATTCCAAATGAAATAATGAGATAGGGTCTAAATGTCTATGATAACATATTATAACCAATGTGCACATAGTTATGAAAAAATTATGGTAATTTCATTTATTCAAATCATAATATTTAATTGATGTTTAACATTGTCATTACCATGTCCCCAATAATGAGGAATAATAACCTAGAGTGCCAAGTGAATATTCTAATAACTATTTAACATTCTTTGCTAATAGTTAGATAAAACAGGAAACACTAGATGGTCAACATTCCACAATTTCCATTTATATTATAGAAAATAAATAATTTCCATAAAAAAAATTTATACTAAACGAAAGATATATCTATTAGAGATACATCAAATTCAAAACTTTTTTAGTTACCAAAACATGTAATATTAAATAAAATTGACTTAAAAAATAAATGAAATGATCTCAAACATTTACATGATGTTACATTTTTAATAATATTGAGATTGTCATAAATTATTAAAATGAAGGAAGAAATTTATGAATATAAACACTCACACACACATTATAAAACTAATATTTCTTCACCATTATTTACTAAGGCCTCTAATCTCAAAAATATTTTCATTGTATCTCACTTTGGATGTAGATTCCCCATGGTCAATGATATTGATAGATTCATCAATAATAATTGGGGATTAAATTACATCAATGTAATAGTGTTATTAGACCCTAATAAATTTCTCATATGATTTGTGTCAAATGATAAATTGAGGTTTTCTTAGTTCCAATGTAATATATTTGTCAAAATAATTCACTTTTCCTTTTTTAGACGGACCTATGGTTTTCATGTGCATGAAGATACCACCTTATCATGAATTTTGGTAAGCAACCCCGACATTACACTTTCTTTTAAAAACCCTTATATACATTAAAATCTAGAGAACATAGTTAGGATATTCTTGGGCTTTGATAAAAGCTTGAAGATATCGTGTCTCCAAATTTTTCCTTGAAACTATTTTAGAAGTATATATATCCAAGGATTCAGATGATATAGTGTGGATTGAATTTAATGTGGAGTTCCATTTTATTCAAAATTTACACATCAAATCATTGTTAAATTTATATTTTACCTACAATAGACTAGGGAACGATCGACAATCTTTCTAGATGATTCCAGAGAATAATGGAAGTCTATTTATAGTTCAAATTATTATAGACTTGAATAAAATAATATTAGAAAGATTCCAATTTCCCCCATTATAAATGGAAACTCTTTTTCTGGTGAGGTGGTACCATGATAATCAGTTAATTTGATGACCAATATTCATGATTTAAAGAAGGATGCATTGACTAATAATGTCATTTCTACTTTGACTAGATCTAATATTAGGGTCAATGAGATAATCATTTCTACCACTACTACAATGTATTTTACACTAAGTAAATCCAATATGTTTGTTGTTGGAAATATATGTCTATAAGAACTCTAAAATGTATCTAATTTTTTCATTTGATATACTTTTAGATTTATCAAATGGACTTTATATCATTTAACTAATGGTTTCAATGAAGATCATAAATAAAATTAAATGGTGTCACATTTATCTGGTTTGATATTTGAACTAATATTATTTCATGTCCTAATTCAATGAAACCTAGTTAGAAGATCCAAAATAGGCCATGGATGGATATTGAGTAGGATTATTTTGATGTTGGGAACATACAAAAATCACTAACTAGTTGGTGCTGGGTAACATCTAGTGGGTGACACATGTCCAGTAGCCTAGTTGTTCAGAGGGGCCACTCATCAAATGATGATGATAAAAAAAGTGAAGCATTCTCTAGGAGTTCCATTGGATAACTAGTGGAGGTTAACTTACTAAATGGTGTGGCATTTATATTAGTAGTGAACTCTATGTGGTCTACCAGTTACTCGATAGAAGCTAGTAGGTATTAAATGTCGTTAAGTTATATAGTCTAAGAATACATTTAATGATTTTAGATGTTCATTATTATAGTATTATTTATCATTAACAAACCTCAATGATTCCAGATACTTCTCAAACCATTTATGGACTATATTATTATTTACCTTGAATCATAGAAGAGATATTAGTTAACAATGACGGTTCTCTGATCCATGATTCATGTCTAGATCTCCAACAACAAAACACTAGTAGTTCCACTCCAATATCAATCAAATAATATAAAATTATTTATCTTGATCCAATTATATTTTCAAAAATCATATTTCAACCTCTTTCTCAATTTTTAATAATCCATTCAAGATATTAGGGAATGAATTTGTAAAAGGATTTCCAATGAAATCCTCTCTCTTTTCACCGCCATCTTCAATAGGTTTTCATTATTAAAAAATTGATGGATGAGTTACTTGGAGGTCGTTAAATCTCAATAGGGTTCTAACAAACCATAAATGTGAGGGATAGGTTTCTTGAACAATACAATGATCAAGGGATTAATAAAATAGACCTCTAAATTTTAGAGATAACGTTATAGAGACTCACACCGAGATATTTTTTATCACCTTATAAAATTTTTTATTCTCTCTATCTCTCACTCACTCTTATTCTTTGCATCGTTAATCATTAATTCACTTGATTGAAAAAATATAATATGATTATTCCCATTGCGTTTACATTATTAATACAATTTGAAATTAAATTTCTATTATT
The DNA here is from genome assembly GCA_963277665.1 of Viscum album. Taxonomy (NCBI): domain Eukaryota; kingdom Viridiplantae; phylum Streptophyta; class Magnoliopsida; order Santalales; family Viscaceae; genus Viscum; species Viscum album. The sequence continues at coordinate 820,102,259 of OY728142.1, forward strand.
TATCTAATTTATCAATAAAGCTATTTATTAAATTTGCACATTATTATTTCAACATCATTTACATGTGAATTTATCTTTAAAATTAGTTTTTACCTTATTTTTTAAAAGGAAATTCACACCCACTTGCCTCCCACTTTGAAAAAAATTTGTATCTAAGGGTTTCAATGTGTTTTCATTAAAATTAAAATTATTTTAAAAAAATCATTTTATTTTAAATTTTTTTCTTTTAAATGTGATTTGATATCAATATATGATATTTTTATGAGAGAATCCAATTATTATTCACATTCTCCTATTTTTATTTCACAAAATATTCATACTGTAAAAATCATATTCCATATTTTCTTAGTATAATTAGTTACCACATTAAAAAATTTGTTATGCATGTATATATTCCAAATAAATATTTAAAGACAAGTATACACCAAATGATATTAAAAAAATTAAACATAATAAAAATGCTATGAAATATCTACATGTTACCCTTGAACAAAATGAATTTAATCCTGTTTCTAAAGTAAATAATTCTTAAGAAATAAAAAAATTACTAGAATTCATACATTAAGTCATAAATAAATACAAATATACTAGATTAAACATGTATAGGAAAGATTTAAAAATATTTTATATTCCTAAAAATTATTCCATTACCAGTATATTTATATGATTCCATGAAATTTAAATGGTAGAAAGTATCTTGATGATTATTTATCTATATAATACCTTGTGAATAATATAATAAAGGTCCTATAAAGTAATTGGGCACCGAATGTCATTTCCATACAAGAATAAAAGAATATAAATAAAATAACAGTTAAAAAAACATATTAGATCCTTTTTACGTAAGAAATTACATTGAAGTGAGAAGGTGAGTAGGAGGATAAAAAATAAATACATATAATGGAAACAATGGCCTTTAAACCTATCAATGATGCTTCATCCTAAGGTGATGTTCAAGACTATTATCAACTAAACAAAATCATAAACAATTTATTTAATAATAATAAAATTTCAAATCAAGTGAAGAATGTAAGTCAAAATTTGGAATTTTATATCTATAAAAAGAAGCAAAAGAAACGTAAAAAAAGGTAACAAAATGTTCAAAATTTCAACTTTTAGGGAATGTTATGACTCCATGGACTCAACTTCTTCAACCAATTCAAGAAACTCAAGTATTAATTTAATTATATCACATGTTGATGAAGAAATCATTGTTTGTAACCCTCTTACCATTTAATTCTCTTACCCTTATTATTTTAATTTTGATCGATCCTCTTATTCACCTTGATCCTCAATTCTACTGAATTTTAAAGACACAAAATATTATTTTGATCAAATCAAAAACTGTTTTCATAACCATTATTCCTTATATAAATAAAATAAATGAAATAAAAAAATATTATAATGAAAAAAATAAAAATAAAATGATCTTCTCTTCATGTTAAAAAGGTGTTATCCATGAAATTTTAGATTCAAAAAGATTTTGGTAAACTCAATTATACCATTAATGATCTCAAAATACCCCCTTCTAAATTTGTTTAATGTGAAAATAATCTAAATGAAATTTTGGGCTCTAAATAACATGGAAAATTATAGGTTGTTCTTAGTTTTTCAAATAAAGAAAGCACTTCTAAAAATCCATCAAAAGTTACATTTATTAACGGTTTATAACAAGGGATTTTTTAATATATTATAAAATAATTTAACATTTATGTAATTAAAGATATTTTAAGAATTCATGATATGCAGGACTAAAATTAATTCATATTTATTAGAATATTTCCAAAAGAAAACCTTATGACAAATAATTTCCGATTCCTAAACCATTGTTGGATAACATTAGTGGAACCATGTTCATTTTTGTACCAAAACCATTAGTTATTTTTTTTTAAGAAAAGTGATTTTTGATAAAAAACAAAGAATTACTATAGTTCCTAGATAGTGTTTTCTCAATAAACGTTTTTAGATACCTCTATGATTCAATTAAATTGATAAAATATAAGGTAGTTACGTTACCCTTGGGGATAAGTCTATGGGTAGAATTTTTATAGGATTTACGATTAGTTTTTCTATGAAAACATTTATTAATATTTTGTATCATTGGCTTGAAACAAAATTTACTAAGAATTAGTCAATTCCATGATAGTGGTTAAAAATTGATTTCAAAAATTAATCTTTTAAAGGTTTTTAACACAAAATGAAAACTTTTAATTACCATGTGTTATTTAAAAAAAATTATATAATAAATTTAAATTTTATCTAAAATAAAAAAACATAATTTAGTGATCAAGTCATCATGCCATGGATTTGGCATAAGCCCCTTGGTCACTATAGCATAATATCACTTTTCAAACTCAATCATTATCTTCTAGTATGAGATATAGGCAACATAATTTAAGATATTTTATGGTTTTTTAAACATTCCAACATTATATGTAACAAAAAATATCATTTAAAATATAAAAAAGGAATTTCCACATCAATTTTTTTTCGAAATTTATTCACCCTAATTTAATTATAACTTATCATACTAAAATTATAGGAGGTAAATCCTATAATTTTTTATTAATTATAACTTTACATAATTAACATGGCCTTAATTTTCATCTTATAAAATTAGATCTTTCAAAGACTTCATCATCTAATCAAAAAAATTAAAAAAATGATTAACATTATTTCAATTCAATCTGATCATGGTGTAGAATTAAACAATAACGAATTTGATGATTTATGTTCTATCACAATAATATAATCATTCTTTTTATGATCCTATAACATCTCAATAAAATGGGATAGTAGAAGGGAAAAATTGTACAATCTAAGAAATCACTTGATCTTTTTTAAGTGAATTTAATTTTATAAAATATTTTTGGGATATGGATGTGAATATTTCATGTTTTATTATAAATCATGCTCATGTATGACATTTTTAGCAAAAAAACCTTATGAACTTTTGAAATGTATAAATACCAAAGACATATTGTTAATTTATTTTGATTCATTTTTTTATTCTAAAATCTATAAAAATCATGAAAAATTTAATTACTAATTTTAGAAAAATATATTTCTTTGGTACTCCAACGTAACCAAGGCATACTATGACATTAAAAAGGGATTAAAATATTGGATGAATAAATACATGTTATTTTGGGTATAATTTTCAAAAAAAAATTCCTAATTTTTTTTGAATTTGTTTTTACCTGAGGCATTTTGATTGAAATAAATTTATTAGCAATAAAAATCTCCTTTAAATTATATTTCTAATTATTTTATTAAGTCTATATATTATACCCTCAAAAATGTTATTGGATATTTGGATGTGGAAAATCATACTTGAATATCAGTCATAAATGAGATTGAACACCCACCTTTATCTCTCACATAGAACCTCACAATATTATGTATCCCCTTAATAATGAAAATTGGGTTCATACTATATAAGATGAACTAAATAAATTCAATCAAAATGATCTGTGAACATTCATGTAATTTTCTAATGAATATCCAATCATTGGCTATAAATTGGTTTTTATGAAAAAGTTATATGATATAGTCATTATCAATATTAATAAATCATGTTTAAAAGAAAAATATTATAACGAAGAAAAAATAATCAATTATAGTGAATCCATTGAAACCATAATGTGGTTAGAATCTATACGAATATTTGTGGAATTTTCATCTGATATTAATTTCAATATCATTAAAATGGATATTAAAAGAAATTTTTTAAAATTGTTTCATTAAAAATATTTATTTTTTGGATAGGGTGATTCAAATTCATTTACTATCTGAGGAATGTGTTGGTTGCTTCCCACACCCAATAGAAGTCGAGAGTTACTCTAAACATGTTATCTAGAGAACTCCATTTCTAAGTGGTACTCTATTGTGTCACTACACTAGTGGGTATAGGGATCAAAATACCACCATAACATTTGGCCTTCGTTTTTGAGGATGGCAGTCCTCTATTCCTCTATCTGTGCAGGAATAGAGACTACTTGTGTCACTGAATTTATGATAAAAGTCAACAGTATATGAGTGAAGAAGGACCTACACATAAAAATTTTGGATGATGATGAAGGTATATATATATGGATGAATAAAATAAATGTGTGGTGAATATGTTATTTGGGTTCGAGTAGGTGGAACGGGTCGAGACCTTTAGTAGTAGGAGAGAGTGTAGGCAAGCACATAGGTGGTATGGGTGGTGAAATCTTACGTAGGGATTAGGAAAAAGAATTTGATTTATAGGTTACTGAAGGTGTATAAATCAAGTTGAATGTGGTCTTGGTTGAAACCATAATTTCCGAAATCAGGTTCACACGAGCATTGGGAAAGGTCCATATGCATGGGAAAGTAACGGTAGGGCCATGCCATTAGTTGGTGTAAGAGCATAGTATTTAATAACAATTAAGGGTCTAAAGGCATGTGTATTTTAATAAAGTTATGGGACCATGGGATAAAGTCATCCGGGCTAGTATTCATGGGCTTATGGGCCTTGGGACATTAAATTTTTTTTAAAGGCCTTAGGAATAATTTTGGGGACTTCAGGCCATTTTCCTTTGTCCATTATTCCCCAAGCCCATTAGGCAATGTAACGGATTTTCCACTACCTATAAAGAAATAAAAATTTTCTTTGATTAATAGAAAGGGTCTTGAAACCATCTTAATATAATAAAATCAAGCCCCTCCAGCATAGTATGAACATTTTTGAAATTTCCTTTTATCAATTATTTTTAAAATAGGAAAACACGATTGATTTTTTTTCTAAAGCATATATCAAATGATTAATTTATTATTAAAATTTATGCTTATGAAATGATTTTTTGACTTAAAAAATGAATCACATTGTTTTAAATTTTATTATTATTGTAAAATATTTTTTAAATGAGCTTTATGGGTGAACTCACATTTTTTCCTGGTTTTCAAATTTCTCAAAAAAGTTATGATATTTTTTTAATTCAAAGAAAATAAATAAAGGAAATATTAAAAAATTCAATATGTATAATTCTTATGAAATAATTATACCCATGAGTACAACTTGTAAGATATCATTGGATGAAGTCAGTAATCTGTTTGACAACAAAATTTATAGGAGTATGATTAATAGTCTACTTTATCATATCGTGACAAAACCAGAATTCATGTTTATTGTTTGTCTATATACTCATTTTAAAAAAATCCTATTAAATATATTAAAAGTATTTTTTAGTATTTAAATATAACTAAAATATTAATTTTTTAAACAAAATGATCTTATTATGAATTAACATTTTTAGATGCTGATTTTATAAGATCATAACTAAAAATTAAAAGTACAAGTCATTATTTTCACCTAATTGGAAAATTCTTCATTTCTTTTAGTAGTAAGAATCTACACTATGTTTCTTTATCTATTGATGATGTGGAACACAAATCCACAGAGAGTGGTTGTTCTAAATAATATGGTTGGATTTATATTTCTATTTGGAATTTGGTATATAAAATTAAATATTTATAGGTATCATTAAATGAAAAATTCCATATTTGAAGTATATGTATTTAAAACTTACATTTATGGACTATTTTCAAGAAAGAAATTTAATGGACTCTATAGTGCTTACCAAATGAGATGTTTATGCTCCCATCATACATGTTCTGTTCAGTGATGGTAGATCCGAGTTGTTTTTCATGTTTAGTATTCCGTTATAGGATTCCATGGATATTGGGCTATTTCATGTAGATGGTGGTGACCAAATGGTCTCATGGAGATCTGTTCATATTTTTTTTTGGTGTAGTTTATGCATTTATTTATTTATTTTTTTGTTTATTTTTGTTGTAGTTGTATTTGGATCTAGTTATGTATTTATATGAATCTATTTATTCGTTCATTTAATGTTTATTTTATTAAAGTGTGTCTTGGGATACATTATTCCCACTATAATATCTTTGATGCACAGTTCTAGTCCCCAGAATGGGAGGATCGAGACTGCCTCTTGTGTCTTGTCACGGGATGGTTCATTTGTCGGTTTGGATGGAATCCAGATCTAGTTGGTGAAGAAATGGTATCAGTGTAGAAAATATTTATTTGGTTAATTGGGTTGTGGGATATATAACTTTTGGGACTCAAGACGTAGGTCTTGGAAGGATGACATGAAAACTTTCTCATTATGATCCTTGAGTTATTAGGGGTAGTATGAGATACCATTCATTTGATTTGTTATTTGGGTTCATGGTTTTGGAAATGGAAATTGATGTGAGCCAATGTTTTAAGGTGGAATTATATTGAGTAGTGACCAATTTGGAGTCCGAGTAAACAGTTTAAGATTCATTCGACAATTGATACCTGCTTAAGGAATTTTTTTCTAAACCATGTGTCTATGTTGTATATAGTCTCTAGTTCTTCATCATAGGAGTATTTTGTGAGTTGCGTTTTGGCTCAGTTCTAGTTGGTGTGAGTGGGATTATAAATATAATTTAATTTTTTAGAAAATGTGTTAAAAATTTAAAATATTTTTGGGATATGTTTTTGTTTTAAAATTTGTAATTTGGTGTTCGAGTTGTATTTTGAAGTGAGTTGGGTTTTGGGAAATATGGCATTGCATTGAAGTTGTTATGAAATGGGATTGTAAATGGTTGTTTTGAAAGTGGATTTATATTTTTTTTGATGTTTTGGTGTCATGTTTTGACTTGGTTTCAATATCTATTTAATTTTTATTTGATGTTGATTTGGTTTTGTGTTTTTTTCTTTTATAGAGCATCCCACCAAAAAAGTTCCCAAAAGTTTATGGTGAGTCTCTCATAGTTGTTGGACCTACGAAAAATCCTAGATGAGTGGTGGGATAATTTTATTCTATGTATTTCTTATTTTCCATTTTGATCGAGGTTCTTTAGCATTGATGGAGTGTTTTTGGAAAGATGAATGTGTTTTGCAGTTGTTGGGAACTCCCAAAGAAGCGAGGGTGCGAGCTGTTCTTCATTCATTTTAGGGTATGAATTTAGACCAGTGGAAGGTGATCTTCCCATCATCACTTATAGTCATAATTTTGTGTAAATTATATAATACAAATTTCATCTGGTGGTTCATACCCGAGGATGTGAAGTTGAGGAATGTGGTAGAGCTCTTGAATTTTCAAAAAGTTCAACATAATTTGAATGCATATGCTGATCACATTAAAGAGATATTCTTTTTTTATTTGATGGTATCATTGTAGGATTAGTTGAAATCTCTTATCTTCTTATGGGGTCTTCATTTTAAGATCATAATGTGAGTTCTCTCAATAGATGAAGTACTATTTGGGAATTTACTGGATGAGGCATTTCTAAGAATAGTAATTCCCCTATTGTAGTTTATAGTAGCTTGTGATCTAGTTTCTCTTGGATATAATGAATATTCCCCATCTACTAATAGATTTATACTAAAAGAACATGTTCCTATGTAGTCTCCTTTTTCAGTTTCTTGTATTCATTTCTCAGATCATTTTCTTGTGTGCTTCTAGTGTGTAAGGTTTTGGTATTCGTAGCCGCACTGTCAAAATCCTTCAAAGGCTTGTAAACACTATGGTTTTTTGGGACTTTTAGAGAAATTCAACAAGCATCAGGGCCAAAATATGAAGTCACAATCATTGGTTGTAATATCTTTCATGTGAGGCATCTGATGATTGAAGTTACTAAGGAAATACTCATAGGCCCCATAGGAAAGATATTCACGCAGTAAAGAATCATTGTGTGTGGGGAACCATGGGATGGATTTTTTCTATGATTTTGGAGAGTGAATAGATTTGGAATACTTTTTATAGGTTTATTTGTTTTTGAATGTCACTTTTTTAGGGAATTGAAGATCTATTTTCTTATTGTTTTTCAGGTTTTGGTTTATGGATGTGGATCTTGTGTGGATAACATTTTTATATCCCATTTGTTTCTTTGTTATTGAGATGTGTTTGATATGGGGTCTCTCATGTTTTGAAGAAATGATGAATTTTGTTTCCAATCTCTATTTTTTTGTCCATTTTATATTTTTTCCGTTATATTTGGGTTTCAGTTTCTGATGGAAATATTCAGGTTTGGTTTAAGTTGGGTGTTACAGAGGTTGGTCACATTGCGCTAGTTGATCCTTTATGGTGTGAAACACCCCTTTATATTCCTTAATCAAGGATTTTGTAGTTTTAAGATTCTCTAGAGTGGTTGGGTGTGACTTTTGGAGTTGAAAAGTTATACCAGGGATAGTGGTTTTGTTCGAAATCATTTTGTTCTGAGTTATGTTTGTGTTCCTCGTTCGGTTATGAGACATTATTGGAGAATAATGATTTGTGGTGGAGATAATTATCACACAACAACCATTGTTTTTATTTTAGTTTTTTATATTCATGATATTGGTTCTTTTAGTTGAGGTTTAGGTCAAGTTCCTAGTTATAATTTTTTAGATTTAAAGGCTTTAGGTTGTTTTATTGGCCATATGCATGGTTAGTATGCATGGTTTTAGGGTAAAGAGTGTGGAAGGTTAAGGGATACAATGTTTCTTGTTCAATTTATTATTGAATGGTTTGTATAGAATGTATTGATCATGGTTTCGTCCAAACATTTTGATCCAATGACGTAACCATGAAGTGTGTATTGGGTGTTTGGGATAAGTGCACGACACGCACATGCTTAGGAGAAACTTTGCAAAAAGCATTCATGATATTCTTGAATTTTTGAAATAACCTTCACGTAAAGAATCCCAAACTATGCGTCCCACCCGTACGATTGTCCAGATACTCTTGTAGGGTGAGCACTTTTGGCACATGATTTGTAAAATTGTGAGGTCAAACTATTTGACCCGCTTATTTTCTTAAATATTGAAATTCCAGATTCTCCCCTCTTATTTTTTATCCCCAACTCATCATCACCAACCCTTTTATCTTTTCTAGGTCCTGATGGGCTCCTAAACCCCACTCTCATAGTCTCTCCACCCTCCTTTGATGCTCCTCCAAGATTACAAAGTTACTTTCTCTAGTTTTTTAGCGTTTTTTCATCTCATCATTTCCTTATCTCTGGGTTCTTCGTTAATTCATATTAGTGATACCTCTTGATAGAAACATATAGGATAGGGTTGATGTTTGGATTTTGTTACTTTGATGTTATGGTGTGCAATTTTTTATTTCAGATTGGTTCTTCCTTCTCTGAGCGTTTTTTTGTATTCACATACTGTTGAGGTAGGTGATTCCATCCATTTCGTTTATTAAACATTCTATTTGATGCTTCATCATTTAAAATATGTTTTAAAATGTGTTATTAATTCTTGTGATATGTTTGTTTAATTTATTATGGTGTTTTCATTTTGGTAAATTAGATAGAAATAGAGTTTGAAAGGATTTCTACAATTATGCCTATATATATACCATGATCTTGGTGAAATGTCATTCAGAAATGAAATTTAGGAATTCAGTTAGTTTTTGGTAATGGATACATTTTTGAAACATTGATGGTGTGTTTTAGTTGGGTCTTGTGTGTGGTTTTTATTAATTTTATGGTTTAGTTCTTATATATGGGCCTTTGTAATTATTTAAAATGTTCTTTGTTATTATAATATTGAGTAATTTATATTTTATGGATTTTAGTGTATGCACCATTAAATTTGGGCATATCCATATGAGAATGAAGTTTACATAGGGTTGTACACATAAATGATGATGGTTATCAAAAATTATGTTTGTCTCATAATCCAAATTTCAAAATGATTTCCCTCTTCCCTATATTTTTTCTCATCCATTAAATATATGAACGGTTCTTTTAAAACATCAATGATTCCTAAATGTTTTTTGGTTCTCATATGATCTCAATTTTGTTTTTCAAAGGTGGTTCCTAATGTTACATCTATTTGGAACTTTTAGTCATGGTTTGGTGACCAAGATGTTATAATGGCCCGTATGGAACCTTCTCGGTACAATATATGTTCTCAACTTGGTTTTGGAAATATTTTGGGAATAGATTTTTCTTTTAAATTCTAAATGTATGATTGGTACCGTATGATTCATTGAAATGTAATTTTGAATATCATGTGAAATAATAGCATGGTTTTAATTTGTGACTTGATCAACGTGTGATGGGAAAACCTATGGTTAACACCCCAACAAGATGGATTCAACATAGTGGGTGTTAGATTTTGGGCTAGGCAATCACAATGTCATATTTGGGTTATTAGATCATACAAAATCAATGTGGGCTGCCTCATTCTCCATGTAATATAATCATAGTATTCTTTTGTGCATCATATAGAGGTTCTAGTAATGGTTTTTTACTAATCACAATTAGTTGGTTTGGTACCCCTTGGATTTTTTGAGACTCTAGATGGGATGTTCCACTGTTGAGGCTAGTTTAGAGAAGCCAGTTTGGTTATTGACTATAGAGACTCACCAAATTATATCAAGTGATTCTAACAAGAGTATGTCTACAAATTTCCTAAAAAATGTTTTGGAAACTCCCATGATTAAAAATCAAATTCTTCATATTTTATCTTACTCCACGTTGGTTAATTTTTAAATTAGTGTTTGTTTTAATCCACCCATGTTGTTTCCAATATTTATAGTTTTTTTGGATATACCTTTTTTCCTTCTTATATTTTGGAATTCACATATTCCTATTCCATATTAATATTTCGTTTTCAATTTGGAATTTTTTTATAAAAATAAAAAATTTGTTTGTCACTTTAATAGATAATAACCCTATCATTAATATATGTATTACAAACTAGAATTTATGTTATTCTTTGGGAATGGAAATGTATGAACTATGTGGTTATTACCTACTAAGATATTTGTGCTCATACCCTAGTTATGAAATGTGGAATTAGTAGACCTGGGATATTTTGCTGGTTCAAGATTCTTTCTTAGGATTTCATATAGAGTGTGATGGTTCTTGGGGATGGTGGTGACTAATAGGTCACATGGCGATACAATCAACTTCTGATTCGGTGTATTTCAATATTTTCTTTGTTGAGTTTTTTATTTTTTTTTGAAGCAGTTGTATTTTGATCTTATTATGTATTTATATTGGTTTCTTGTTTTGTTCTCTACAATTTAATTTTATCATGTTGTATCTTGGGATAAATAATTCCCACAATGTTATCGTTGATTTCTAATGGCAATTTATATCCTTTCAGGATTTTAAATACCTAGGACGAGTGTCGATTTGGATGGGAGCCTGGTCTATTTCATGAAAATGGAAAACATGTATTTCCATTGAATTAAAATTTTGAATGATTATTTAGGACTTTATAGACTTGTGTGATTTGTTTTGATCTCAATTTGACCTTTATTACATCATATACACACCATTGTTATATGCAGAAGAAATGAGCTCAATTTAAAGGAATAATTCAAGGAAATAATTGGTAGAACTAAGATTTTACATCAATAAGTTGTATAAAATTATTTATGATTTCGGTACATATAATTATCACCTCCTTTTGACTACAATATCATGAGTTACACTTGAAAATGGTAATAATTTTGATTTCTTACTTCAAACAAAAAACATAGTAAAGAAAAAAATATTTGAAAATTCACAAAAAAATACAAAATCTAAAAAATAAACCCTATGTAATCCCCAAGGGTAATATAATGAATGTAATTACTTATGTAAAAATTATTTTTATCACTATTTTCATTACATTATAGAGTTTTTTAAACATTATTTAATCATATAAACCATGATAAATTCACCTTCTCATCAAGTCATTATATTTCTCCCAAACTCAATAGGTACTCTCAAAATTGTACTAGTTGAAAATTAAATATTATTTATATTATTGGGAAAATTAATATTATTAAAGAAATTTTATTATGGGTTTTGGTATTAGAAAATTCCATGTGGCTACACCCCCAATATTTATGGAATGTAAAAACACCTTTTCATTATCCCACTGTGATAAATAAAATAAAATATTCATATAGACTAATAAAATAAATAATTTTATTAAATGTATTATATATTTTCAAGAAGTTGGATATATTTTCATTTAGATTTTCAATTGAAACTTTACAATTTTTTTATTAAAATATATATATTATTAATGAATTTATTTCAAAAAATCTGGTAGGTGTTAGATTTCTCTTGAGCCCAGATATTGTTTCAGTGAATAATATTGTTGACATTAAAATATTTCATGTAAAAATGATTATTTTATCATATTTAGGGCCCAAATTCTGTATAATTCAATGATGAAACAATTTAGTATTTTATCAACAACTGTATCTATTACCTAGATTTTTTTAATATTTTTTTTATTTTGGATGATGCAAACTCAATTGAATATTGAATTATTTCTGTTAACATGATATCTTCCCAATGAGATCAATTATCCCTTCACTATATCCTTTAATGAAAACATTTGGGGAGAGTTTTTATGTATACAAACTTCTTAATGGGATAGAACATTTTCATGTATTGGTTAGGGTTCATTACCCTTACACATAATAACTAATTTTGGTTAAACCAATCCATCATTGTGTGGACCAAAATTATAAGACACGTTATTTTCCGATACACATTACATTCGTGAACAATAAACTAATATCACTAAAATAAGATAATTATTTATTCTAGAAATCATAATATATATTATAATTTATTTAAATCACTGATATATAATATGTCAAAAAATTACAACATTCTTCTACATGCATAATGTAATTAAAATTATAATGAATGAAAAATATACTTGACATACAATATATAGCCACATATTAAATTTGGAAAATTGTTGTGATGCCATTATATCAATATGAATATCTTAAGATAATAAATTTTTCAAAAATATCCTTATAAATACACCTACATTGTAATGGATATGAACATTGTATGAGGTAAGAATAACATTATTTACATAAAAATAAACATGATTATATGAAAATCAAAACATAATAAACATAAACTCTACCCAATATTCCTAATGAGAATATATATTCAAAATATAATAACTAGATAGGATATAAATTATATTTAATAAAATATTATAACCAAAGTGCACATATATATGAAAAAATTATGAATAATTCATTTATTAAAATCTTAATATTTCATTTATTTTTAACATTTTCATTGTCATGTCCACAATTTTGAGGCACAAAAACCTAGAGTGTCAAGTGAATAGTCTTTGAACTCTTTACCCTTGATGGATAACTATTAGATAATGTTAGAAAAAATCCATGGTTAACGAGCCACAATTTTCAATTATATTATAGAAGTTCAATAAGTCCTACTAAAAAATAAATTAATAAAAATGAAAGATATATTCATCAAAGATATATCCAAATCGACCCTTATTGAGTTAGAAAAATATGTATTATAAAAAAATGAATTAAAAAATAAATTCAAGAGCTCAATCATTTTATTGTAGTTTATTTTTAATAATATAGAGCTTTTAATAAATGAATAAAATAAAGAATTAAATATATCAATATATACACACACACAAAATTATAAAAAAATTATTTCTACACCTATATTTACTAACGCCACGAATCTAAAAAATATTTCCATTGTATCTCACATTGGACGGAGATATTGGATGGTCAATGACTTTGATAGATTCATCAATAATAATTGGGGATTAAAGGACTTAATTGTAATAGGGTTGTTAGACCCTATAAATGATTAAATCATTAATATTTACTATATTTATATCATTGTTATAATTATATATATTATTAAATCCTCATCTTAAGAAGAGTAAAAATGAATAAAAACTCAAAACATGTTTGAAAAACAATATGGTTAATACACCAAACGTAACATTGACATGGAATTGGTAAAAATGAGTAATATAATTAGGGAGTAATTAATATATGGTATTATGTATAAAAATATGATTATTTAATAGATATATAATAACCATATATTTATTATAGAGGTAATTTTTCTGATTATGATGAGATTAAACACTTACGGTAAGGGATTTTCATCTCATTTTTTAATTTTGGGATACATATGATATATTCAACACCGATTAATTCAATGTTGTGTATATAATTCCAATTAAATTATTTTATTATTATTCTACGAAAATTTATTTTTAATTAAATATACATTTTAGGATCTATCTTTCTTGGGGTTTACGGTTAAAATTTTACCAAATCAGTAAGAGTATTTTGTCTCAATTTTTTTTGGGATGTACATTTTGTTATGCACATAAACATATATATATTAATGAGGTGTATATAAAACACATCTCAAAAGTAATATAATGAATTTTTTCATTTTCATGATATTTTATATTTCATGTACTATTATTCTATCATGGGTACTATGATTCAAGATTACCAAAGTGGTTAGAGATTTTTTTCTACAATATCGTCATTTACTAAGATTAATTACAATTATGATTCAATTGATGAAATATTATAATCCATATATTAGGAACTCTCATTCACTTTATTATCATCTAGTTATTAATTTTTTTCATGCAATGGTATAATTTTCCAACTCATTGGTACCTAAGAGAAAAATGAAAATTTGTTTAAGAAAATTTGACATTATTTCTCTCTTCAATTAGAAATTTCTTTTCGTTCAAAACCAATTTTTATAAAAATGTTCTAAAAAATTATACTATTATCCTAGTATTTTTCAAAAAAGTATTTACACATGTTTTACTTTTTTTAAAAATAAATAGGAATCTTTTTGTTATTTTCTAATCAAGTCACTTTCTAAACTTTTACGTCACATAAGAATGTTCGACATATACTGATTTATCCGCTATAATGAACATAATTTTTTTGAAGCTTCCTTTTCAATTTTATAATTTTTTAAATAATATTTTTCTTAATAATATGTAAATTCTTTTATTGAATGTTCTTTTAAAAGAAAAAGGTTTTCATTATTTTCTTATGATTTAAAAATAATTTTCAAAAGTAGAAAGGTTATTTCCCTTAAGAAATATTTTTACATGATCTTTTAAAACTGTTTTCCATCAAATATGACATACATTGGTGTTACATAATCTTTATTGGGGATATGATCCAAGAATACGATTCATATTCCTTCTTGAATGGTTTATGTTTTGATTCCATGATGATTTTGACACCCATTTCTCTTCCTCGAGTTATACCATGATTAAAAAATTATCAGATCGACTTCTTTTATTGGTTTACAATTTGATTAAATTATTATAAAACCTATCAATTTTACATAGATTTTGATATGATGACATGTTTATGATACCAATTTTATTTCATGGGTTGTGATATGATTATTTTTTATGATTATGAGGGACACGTATGTATGATTTCATAATTTGAGGGGTGAGACCAATATCATTATCCAATGAATTGGGTAAAAATTTATATCTCATGATATAATGAGAGGGAATAAGCCAACATGCTTGATGCACTATGGTTAGAAGGTGTAACCTGATCCTCTATAAGAAAATTTCTATGATTGGGGATGTTGGTGTGTCGCACCCAATAGGTGTATCCCCCATAATGTGCCCAAATAATATTTGGAATGAGAATTCACTTCTAAATAATGATTTTACATGTTTATGTGACTTATAGAATTCCATGTTTTATTCATGTATTATGATATCATGGATTATGATATTTATTCCTTTAAGATTCTTATTTTACAAACTGCAAATCATTATCCCACAACTCTTGATTATGATATTTAATATTCAGCATATGATCTTATAATTTTGGGATCATGTTTTCAAAAACTTATTCTCATGATTATCTTTACATATTTCCCAGTTTCACCCTAAATGAGCATATGATATCACCTTTGTTATGTTTATTTTTCTTAGGCAATGAAGATATACATTATTCATGAGGATGTTTGGGAAGGTTTCTAGAAATGGAGAACCTAGTGAGAGATAATTTAGCTGACTTATTTTACAATATTTATGTTTCCATGTTTCCAAATTCCCTAACAAATACCATATTTGGGTGTGTGTTTGTACAATGTATTCAATGTTTAAAAAATTGATGTAATGTCCATGTATTAGAAGAAATTAATTCTATATTTCTTATTTGAGAAAAAATTTAGTTAAACTTTGAGAATTAGGATTAGAAAACCTTCGGGAGAGCTCTAACGATAGGTTTAAGGATAAATATACGGATGAATTTATGTATAAGAAAATATCATGGAATTTGGAAAAGGAAAGAGTCAGTGGTTTACTAGAAATACATCCCTCAATGTATACTACAAGTTTATGTGGATCTTGGATAGATTTACATAGGGTTAACAACCATGAAATCACTATTTTGATCTAGACTCAATTGGGTGGTGGTGTGTGAAAATGTGCCTTATTGAACACTTGGATTGATACTCCCAAGGATATTCTTTTAAAATTCACAAAATAATTATGAACCATCATGATGGATTTAAATATAATTTAGATATTAATAACCTAGGATAGTCCAATGTTTTTATATATTAAATAAGGATTCATAACATCGACATCGTATATGTCTTTTTTATGACTATGTTGTTTTCCACTATGATTATTATTTTTTACTCTATGATTTTTGGTTTTAGTCAATGGATGAAACCTAAAGGAACCACATCAATGCTGGTAGTGAATAGAAATTCAATGATTTCCATCTTGAGAATCCAAATGTTATGTGAGATATAATGAAAACCCTAATTTTAATTCTCACATAGCATTCTCATGTTGTGAATCATGTTAAAATTATAAACATGCAAAGGAATGTAGAATGTTCTGTTGATTCATTCAGCAAGAAATGTCCACCTTTTTTTAGTGCGTTATCTGATCCACTTGCTTCTGAAAAATGTATTCGAACCATTGATATTATTTTTTCCGTTCTTCATTGTTTGAAACATGAAAAATTCATTTTGGTTGGTTATTATTTAGAAAGAAAAACAAATGAGTGGTGGACACTAATATATTATATGATGAAGTGAGATGAAATTGAATATATGGATAGGGATGATCACTAGTGCAGAAAACGTTTTTTACGTCACCATTTTTTACATCGGTTATATAAAACCGATGTCATAAGATGTAAAACGAGGTTTTTTACGTCGGTTATTTAATAACCGACGTAAAAACCTGTGTTTAGTACACCTTTAATGTCGGTTATTTTTATAACCGACGTTATTAATCGCGCGGCTTCGTTTTTTACGTCGGTTATACATTAACCGCCGTAAAAAACCGAAGCGGGGGGCGTTTTTTACGTCGGTTATTAAATAACCGACGTAAAAAACGCGGTTTTTGAAGGCCTTTTTACGTCGGTTATTTTATAACCGACGTAAAAAAGGAATCCGCAGATGTTTTTGACGTCGGTTATGGAATAACCGAAGTAATAAAACGCGGATTTTGAGCCCTTTATAACGTCGGTTATAAAATAACCGACGTAAAAAAAGAATCGGAGGAAGGTTTTTACGTCGGTTATTGAATAACCGACGTTATAAATGTTTTTAAAAAAATTATAACGTCGGTTATTGAATAACCGATGTGATAACTCATTTAAAAATTTACCCAGACCCGTGGATTGTCATTCGCGAGTTTACCTTCGACAGTCGCGACTTGTCTCTCTCGCGCGTAAACCCGAATCGGCTCGTCCATTTCATGGGTTTAGATTCGTTTTGCGATCATCGTTTCTCATATTTAATCTCCTCAGATCAATCATCTAAACTCGCAGCACTCAGGTAATCCTCCCACTCATTCGTTTTTTTTTCGCGGATAGTATATATATATGTGTTGTGATTTTGTTGTTGAAACTCGCTAAGATTCTTCGATTGCGAACCCTTTTAACTCGTTTTGGAACCATAATCTTATTTATCATCCCTAGATCTATTAGTTCGACTTGCAATATTGACTAATTTTATGATTTCACTAATTTTTCATCATTTTCTATAAATCCCCGAGAGGGTTGGGGCGTGTCCATTTGGATGGGTTGCCCTTTTACAGTTGTTACTACTTTATTCACACACAACCATGGCATAGGTGCATGGATTTGAGATCACATCACCATTTTCACCCCCTGCAAACAAAGTTTCACGAGGAGGACTCGCCAGATTTCCCCTCGGCATGTTAAAAATTTTAGATACCCTCTTTTCAGCATGTAAAAAATTAACTAGTTTTTTCTTCACTACTTATCCTAAACAAATAAAACCACCATTTTTTCTAGAACCTCTACTAGATCCATTGTATCCATCAACATACATATTTGGATCTGAAAGAATCCCTTAATCCTTATGTTCGATGCTAACATCCTTTACTGATCTATAGAAAATATGATGGTCTGCTAAGCTCTCCATTTAAAAGTCAAACCCCACCAATTATTCATCCTCATCATGAGAAAATGGCACAACATCTGAATTTCTGATTCAATCTCTTGGGTCACTGAACAAACATTAACTCCTTCAAATCCACACCTGGAATAGACAACCTAATTTCGAGTTCCTTCTCTATCTATTGAAACTCAGTTCTTCCTCCACACCTAAAAACATTCTTTTAATGGCCCAACTTCTTGTTATGGTAAATTTTCAGTGATTCCAGGGGGGTGGGAGGGCTATCAAGAGGGTTGGGGGGTGTCCAGGGGGGTGTCCAAGGGGGTAGGGTGTGGGGGGTGGTGTCCAGGAGGGGTGGGGGGCTGTCCAGAGGGGTCGGGGGGTGTCCAGGGGGGTTTACAAGGGGGTGGGTGGGTGTGGGGGGCTGTCCAAGGGTGTGGGTGGGTGTTGGGGGGTGTCCAGGGGGGTGTCCAAGGGGGGTAGGGGGTGGGGGGGGGGTGTTTAGGAGGTGTGGGGGGGCTGTCCAGAGGGTTGGGGGGTGTCCAGGGGGGTGTCCAAGAAGGTCGGGGGTGGGGGGGTTGTGTCCAGGAGGGGGTGGGGGTGCTTTCTAGAGGGGTCGGGGGGGTGTCCAGGGTGGTGTCCAAGGGGATGGGTGGGTGTGGGGGGCTGTCCAAGGGGGTGGCCGCCTGTCCAGAGGGGTTGGTGGGGTGTCCAGGGGGGTGTCCAAGGGGTTGGATGGGTGTGGGGGGCTGTCCAAGTGGGTGGCGGCCTCTCCAGAGGGTATTTGGGGTTGTCCGGGTTGGTGGGGGGGGGGGGGGCTGTCCAGAGGGTTGGGGGATGTCCAAGGGGGTGTCCAAGGGGGGTAGGGGGTGGGGGGTGGTGTCCAGGAGGGGCGGGGGACTGTCCAGAGGGGTCGGGGGGTGTCCAGGGGGGTTTACAAGGGGGGTGGGTGGGTGTGGGGGGCTGTCCAAGGGTGTGGGTGGGTGTTGGGGGTGTCCAGGGGGTGTCCAAGGGGGGTAGGGGGTGGGGGTGGTGTTTAGGAGGGGTGGGGGGGCTGTCCAGAGGGTTGGGGGGGTGTCAAGGGGGGTGTCCAAGCAGGTCGGGGGTGGGGGGTTGTGTCCAGAAGGGGTGGGGGTGCTTTCTAGAGGGGTCGGGGGCTGTCTAGAGGGGTCGGGGTGTGTCCAGGGTGGTGTCCAAGGGGATGGGTGGGTGTGGGGGGCTGTCCAAGGGGGGTGGCGGCCTGTCCAGAGGGGTCAGTGGGGTGTCCATGGGGGTGTCCAAGGGGTTGGATGGGTGTGGGGGGCTGTCCAAGTGGGTGGCGGCCTCTCCAGAGGGTATTTGGGGTTGTCCGGGTGGGTGGGGGGGGGGGGGCTGTCCAGAGGGTTGGGGGATGTCCAGGGGGGTGTCCAAGGGGGTAGGGGGTGGGGGGTGGTGTCCAAGAGGGGTGGGGGGATATCCAGAGGGGTCGGGGGGTGTCCAGGGGGGTTTACAAGGGGGTGGGTGGGTGTGGGGGGCTGTCCAAGGGTGTGGGTGGGTGTTGGGGGGTGTCCAGGGGGGTGTCCAAGGGGGTAGGGGGGTGGGGGGTGGTGTCCAGGGGGGTGTTATATCTTACTATATTTTGTTTAAAAAATAATATTCAAGCATATTTTTTTAAATACACATCGATTTGTTTTATATTTAAAAATTTTTTACATTCAAATTATGATTTTTTTCATATAAACATATATTTGTCTTATCTAAAAAAATATATATATTTTTGCTATTTGTTATAGGTAATAATGAGTCGAAGTTGGATTACGGCACATCGAATGAGCAATGAATATGAGGAAGGTGTTGATGCCTTTTTGGAATTTTCTAAACGAAATGTTCCAAGTAGTGACATTTTTTTCTGTCCATGCCTGAAATGTCTGAATATGAAGAAGTTGAAAAGTAGAGAGATAAAAGATCATCTAATTTGTCATGGTTTCAATCCGAGTTACAACCCTTGGATTTGGCATGGCGAAACTGGACAGAATGTCACTGATGATAATGAATCGCAAGATGGTAACTCTGATGGAATTGAAGAAATGATTCGCGATATTGTAGCAGAACAAATTGAGATAGAACCGACAGTTGCACGTCTATATGGTGATGCCGAAAAACCATTATATCCTGGTTGTACAGATTTTACGGTTTTGTCGGCGGTGTTAAGATTGATTAACCTGAAGGCGAAACATGGATGGAGTGACAGAAGTTTTACAGAGCTGCTACAATTGATGAAAGACATTCTTCCAAAATATAACGATCTTTCAGATTCACATTATAAGGCCAAAAAAATATTATGCCCGATGGGATTGGGATACAGGAAAATACATGCCTGTCCGAATGACTGCATTATATATAGGAAGGAATATGAATTTCTGAAAGAGTGTCCTAAATGTGGGACATCACGGTATAAGGTGAAAGAAAAATCACAAGCTGATGTAGAGATTACAAAGCTCCCTTCAAAGGTATTTTGGTATCTTTCTATAATTCTTCGTTTCAAACGTTAATTTTCTAATTCACATGATGCAAAAAGGTTAAGATGGCATGCTGATGAGCGGGTATGTGATGGAAAAATACGTCATCCAGCTGATTGTCCACAATGGAAGAAAATTGATGCCCAGTACCCTACATTTGGAAATTAAATTAGAAATCTGAGACTAGGCTTGTGCACAGATGAAATGAATCCATACCGAACCGTCAGTAGCACACATAGTTCATGGCCTGTTTTATTGGTAATTTACAACCTCTCTCCTGAAGTTTGTATGAAGCGCAAATATTTCATGTTGAGTATCATGATCTCTGGTCCAAAGAAACCCGACAATGATATTGATGTATACTTGTCACCGCTGATTGATGATTTGAAACTGTTATGGGCTGATGGTATTAGGGTGTATGATTCTTATAAAATGGAATATTTTCAACTGCATGCAGTGCTTCTATTCAATATAAATGACTTACCAGCATATGGAAATTTGTCTGGATATAGTGTTAAAGGGCATAAAGCATGTCCAATTTGCGAACAACATACGTCATATTGTCAATTGCATCATGGGAGGAAAACAATGTACATGGGTCATCGAAAGTTTTTGCCTATGGATCACCCTTATAGAAGACTAAAAAAGGCATTCAATGGCTCACAAGAATTTGATACTGCTCCAAAACCTTTATCCCCAGATTTGTATTTTGAGAGGGTGAAAAACCTTGATGTTACATTGGGAAAGACACAGAAATCTGGTAATGATAGACATATTTGGAAGAAAAGGTCAATATTTTTTGAGCTACCATATTGGAGGTATCATGAAGTCAAACATAATATTGATGTCATGCACGTGGAGAAGAATATCTGTGATTCTTTGATCAGAACATTGCTAGATATTAAAGGAAAGACAAAAGATGGGTTGAATGCAAGGTTAGACCTACTATCAATGGGAATACGTTTGGAGTTAGCTCCCACTCCTAAAGGAAGACGAACATTTCTTCCCCAG